>OX451389.1:14825693-15263473 GCA_949629135.1 Eremobia ochroleuca
AACAACATGGCTAAATTAACTGTATAATGCAACAGGAAGAATCCTTCAAAACAATGTTTTTCTTTTACACGTTTATTGTTCGGTAGAGTCAGCCAAACTGAATTTCAACATACTCAAAAACGAGTTTTAATATTAGTTATGCTGTAATGATTTGCATTACAACTAAGTGCATACAGTTTTTCTTTTACAACAAAATTATATTATTTTGGAAAATGGCACAGCAAACTTGCACGTTATCGAAACATGTTTCTTTAAACACAAGCAGGCAAGTCTGGTATACCTACTCGCCTGTTTTGGAAACCCTTTTGCTTGATCTTTCCTAGGACTGATCCATAGTCAACACGGAACTGCCTTGCATAACTTATGTAGGTTGGGTATAACAAAACAATTAAAAAGAAATACCAGTACATTTATCAGTACTTTATCACGTGCAAGGAAATTGTACTCGTAAACGGTGAACTAACTACCTGCTACTGTAGTCTTTGAACTTTACCTCCTGAACGACTGAATGTACAGGAATTCTAAAAATAACCACAATAAGATCGATATCCGTGATAAGGTCCAAGTCCTTAAACTTTTTATTGAGTACCTGTATTCATAGAAGTAGGTTTAAAGATGGTATGACTAGAAAGGGAAAAGGGAAAAAAAATATGATTATGACGTCCTTCAAAAGAAAGAACAGGCCATGGCCTCAATGAAGTTTGTGCAGTGGCTCAACTGTGAATAGTACAACCAAGAGTCTCGTTTACAAAGCTTCGTATTGCATTTATATTAAACGCCAGAAATTCCCTACTTTTCTGGGGCCTTCTTTGAGCCCATGGCTAAATAACAACAGCCGCACAGGTCGATCGATCGGGTTAAACTACGCTTGCCGCGGTTGGTCTGTGGATGGGTGACCATCTTTACATACCGAGACCCCTCCGTGCCTCGGAAAGCACGTTAAGCTGTCATTCATGAATCTTTGACAGTCGTTACGGATAGTCAGAAGCCAGAAAGTCTGACAACCAGTCTTACCAAGGGGTATGGTATTACCCAGTAACAGGGTTGTAGAGATCAGATAGGCTGTCGCTCCATCTAAAATACTGGTATTCAGCTGCATCCGGTTAGACTGGAAGCTGACCTCAACGTAGTTGGAAAAGGGCTAGGCAGATGATGAATCCTTTCCTACTTTTCCTTTGTTTCTGTCCAAGGTATTTTTTTTTTTGTGTATAGGTACCACTTTCTGGGGTATACAAGAAGAAGTGTTAAGAAGTTAAGATTGTGTTAAGAAGTTTATGGCAGCTGCTAGAAAACTTCTTAACATTTCTCTGAGTTTGGCAGAGGCAACATGAACTGAAATTAAAAAGTAATTCATCTGCGTTTGGTTTCTAGTTTAAAATTAGAACACTCTTTCTTTCCTCACGTAGAAAGGGGATAAAATGGCCAAAGGTTTTTTTTATTTTTATTTACAAAGTGGCATTTTATCAGCGAGAACATTGATGGATAAGTCAAAAATATTTGGGACTGAAGTACTGGAACATATGCTATGTAAAAAAATTTAAAGAAAAGATTATGTCAATCCTGTTGAACAGTGCTACGAGTATAAGAAGCACGAAACGCTTTGAAAGTAGTCTAAAATTATTGTTATTTTTGTCTGTTGCCTTTTATGGTAGTTAATTATTTATTATTCATTTGTTTTGTATTTCATTTTAGTTTCTTTCTATGGATTTTTCGTGTTGTATATTTTGATTTATTGTAATATTTTCGCTTTGTCAAACTTAGTGTATCTACCTAGATTATAAGAGAACGATGTGGTCTCCCGTAATTGCTAATTGGAAGCGCACACTTAGTAGTACATATCCCTGTTCATGTAAAATTGCATGAAATTGAGATGCAAATGAATAAAAAGCGTTATATCGCTTGACTTTTCCCTGATGGTCTAGACAGACTTGCATTCTCATGTAATTTATCTATGTTCTATAAAACCAATTCGCTTTCCAAGTATGGTGATAGCGGCGTTTGTGATTACAGGAATAACAAAGGTTTTTATAGTAGCGCTACGATAAAGTAGAGGTTAAATTTTATTGCAGTAATTAAATTGCAGATAGACTTCTAAAATGAAAACCAGACGTGCGATTCTGTAATCATCTCACCGTGAAAACTTGGGTAAAGTGAGCGTGGAGTGAGTCGTTAATAGTGTCAATGCCTAGTATCAGCATGACTCATAGCTCACTCTAAGCTCACTTCACCTTAGTTATCACGGTGAGATGATTACAGAATCGACCGGCTGGTGTGTGTGTCTAGAAGTAATTTCGATCTTACTTTTTTTTTATCTTTCTTATTATAATGGCTGGCTAGCTGACATGTGGCAAACAACAATTTCATTTAATGCTCTGTGTCTCGTAATATTAATTATTTTGCAACCTACTGTTGTATAGAATCAAGTTTTTCTAACTGAACAGACAACTGTGCTGCTGGGGAGTTTGTTGCGCCACTTCTTCTTCCCAGCAAAAGCACTGGGAAGTGGTGAAGGGCGGGCGTTTTGGGGGACTGTCTTATGTAATTTTCGAAAAGTGATAATGTTCAGCCTAATTTGAATTAATGACTTTTGATTTTGATTTTCTATTTTTATGAAAATGATTCGTACTATTTTATCCAAACAACACAATTACTATTACCACAGACATTTTTTTTTACAATAACAAAAACAAGATTTGTTGCGAAACTACGTAAAAACTTTTGCCTATTTAAAATTCTCTTTCCTCACTCAATATTTAAGGTTAATTTGTTAATTATAGCGACATCGGTTGCGCCAGCGCAGGCTGTAAAATTGCATCGTCACTGCCCACGTACATCAGTGTCAGACTGACAAAGCATTATAAATTAGACTGTCAAAGTATTATAGGGTTATTCCACTAGGAATTTCCAATAGTAGTCCGGAGAGAAAACATGTGATATCTACCAACGAGTGGATTATGGCCCGCTCCCTCTCAAAGAAAGAGGAAGCCTGTATCCCAGCGGTAGGAACATTATAGGCTAATTATGCTTATACTGCCTGGAGTACTGGTATTCAGCTGCATCCAGTTAGACTGGAAGCCGACCCCAACATAGCTGGGAAAAGGCTAGGCAGATGATGACTGCCTGGAGTCAGGATTTGTTCCCGTTTGATGCCAATAGGCTCGCGTCTTATTACACGAGACTTAAACAAAATTGGCAAAATCTGAGTGTACTGTGGATACCTGCCGAGCTCTTCGAGGTGTATCTACAGGCGTATTACTATCTTATCTAATAATAATATAAAAACGAGCAAAAATATTTAAGAAGAAATCTACAGATCTACAGGTCTCACCAAGCTACTACAATCTGTCAAATTTCTTTAGTAGATTTTCAACTTTATTGCTGAAACATTAGGTTGAAAGTTGATTGGGAAAATTTGACAGATTTGGGTAGCTAGATGTGCTGGCGTACCTACTTAAGTACATTTCATTCTAAAATTAGTAAAGATTTTTTTAGGTCCTCCCATTTTTACTTTTTAATATATTTTTATTATATTTTTTTTTATTTTTTTTATTTCCACACTGTATATATTTTAGTGTCAGCTTTTATATTGTAATTAAGGTTTTTTGTCTGTATCAATAAACTATAACTGAGAAAAAATAAAATAGTAAAAAATATTTGGATATCCGTCATTATCAAACACCTGAAGGAGGGACAAGCAAATCTCTATACGACCCAGGACAGACTCGTTTAGCAAAGAATGATGAGGAGAGCCGACCCAAAATGTAATGAAAAAAAAAATGAAAATGAAAAAGTGTTTATTCAGAGAAAAAACGTTTTAACAAAATATATTACCTCTGCCAAATTGCAAAGCAGTTTGTTGGCAGACGTAGCTCTTTTTTAGGGTTCCGTACCCAAAGGGTAAAAAGGATCCCTATTACTCCCGCTCCGCTGTCCGTCCGTCCGTCCATCCGTCAGTCACCAGGCTGTATCTCATGAACCGTGATAGTTAGACAGTTGAAATTTTCACAGACGATGTATTTCTGTTACCGCTATAACAACAAATACTCGTACTTAAAACAGAATAAAATAAATATTTTAGGGGGCTCCCATACAACAGACATGATTTTTTTGCCGTTTTTACAGATTAGTTGCACGGAACCCTTCGTGCGCGAATCCGACTCGCGTTTGGTCGGTTTTTTTTTAATATTTATTATATCATTTACACTTAAGATCAAAAATGACGATGGCATAAGTCTGGGCAGTGAGAGATTATTCTGGATTCGTTTTTCTGACTTGCATTTTGAACCAGTAAAAGACATCCTACATGGGATTCATGCGAAAACATAATCTTCAACTCATTTCCGGATACAATTTTTATCGGACAGGCAAATACAGGATGTGTGAAGACCTGACTCAAGCAAGACTAGTCTTAAATCAGGCTATAGCTCTATAAAAAAAAAGTAGTGCGTAGTTTTTAAAGTTCAAAATTCTCTGAAACTTACTGATAAAGATAATAGATTTTTTTGTTCGGCGATTAGGCCCATCAAAATTCTTTCGTCTAGTAATGAAACGCATGTGAATTTGTTCCTTATGATCTGTAGAGTATAGTGGTAATAATAATTGAGCTTCGTTTAACGGGAATACTGAGAAATACGAACATAATCTAAAAATTCACTGAAAATGCTATTGTTTAGTGAGTAGGTTGGCGTCCCGATGACGCCAACCTACTCACTAAACAATAGCATTTATTACGTTACAATACCGATGATACCCAAGAAAATCTCCTTTATGTGACTCTGGTGTGCGTTCTGTCTTAGTACAGGAGCAAGCTAAAACTTAGTGTTATCTAAAACTACGGCCTGGCATTTACAGCAGGATTATAGTAAAATAGAATCAGAACTGACTTACATAGCTTGACATAATTATTGCTAGATACACAATGTATTCACACGATCACACACCCTCTTGCTTTCAAACACAGCCCCACACACCCTGACACACACACGTCACTGAAAACGGTACCTATTATTTTGTCACCTATGATCTACAAATAAAATGATTTGATTTGATTTGCTTTGAAATGTAAACAATAAAAATAATCTTTTTTTTTTCACAACCGCATTTAATCTTAGTATACACATCACACACACACACATCACATGATGTTCAATTCACTATTATTTGTAATGGTAGATCGACACCCCTTCACTTTTTTATGGTACAACTAAATTTACTTACGTTTTGCCGAACACTGCCGCCGATTCCCTTGTTATCAAACTAAACTAAATTTAAGTTCAGTTTATCTTTTTCTTTCTATTTAATTACGAAAAGGACAGGAGATAAATATTAGTTTAGTCCTGTCAAATTAGTCAGCACCTGACGTAAACTGACGTATTTTTAGTAGCCAATTTTTTAAACACGTCTAAACTTATCTATGGAGTATCTTAATTTGACAGGACAACAGACAGGAAACTAATATTTCTCTTCTGTCCTTTTCTTAATGCAATAGAAAGAAAAAGATGCACTGAACTTAAATTTAGTTTAGTTTGTGAACAAGGGATTCGGCGCCTTTTTCTCTCAAGATACAGCCGTGCGATTCTGTAACCATCTCACCGTGAAAGCTTGGGTGAAGTGAGCGTGGAGTGAGCTGTCATTCGCTAGGGATTAACACTATTAAGTGCTCACTTCACTTATGATTTCACGGTGAGATTTGTACAGAACCGACCGGCAGGTCTCCTATTTTGAGAGGCAGGGTTTCATTTTTTTGTGTATACATTTAAAGACTTTTGTAGCCTTGCACTTATGTATAAATATCCATTCATGTTTATTGTATGTCTACCACTTTGTTGACTCTGTCTCTATGTATTAATTTAGATAAATAAACAATAATGATTATTAATCAATAGTAGGAGCCTTTGATGTATTGTAGTGATGCTAAGGTCCGACGTTGAACCTTTTTATTGTGCTTTTACAGTTTCGGTTATTAACTGTGGACTTGTGATTGTGTCTTTGACAGAAGGTTTTGTCAAGAAATGTGGCAAGATTTATTTATTTATACTTTATTGCACACCACAAAAATACACAACTTAAAAAATACATCAAACGCTGCAAACTATACAATGGGCGGCCTTATCGCTTTCTGCGATCTCTTCTATAATAATTCTTATCTATAATACGAGACTGATTTTTTTTTAAAGTTTCATAAAATTTTCAATTAGATTACGATGTTGAAGCAAATATCACAAACATGCCCTTTAAGAAACATTTTTATGAAAGCAATAAATTTGTAAAAATTGCACCATTTCTATCCTTACCTAGAAATAACAGTTAAAATAGTACAGACGGCATACTAAGCTACTACAATCTGTCCAATTTCTTTAATAGATTTTCAACTTTATCGCTAAAGCATTATGTTCAAAGTTTATTGGAAAAATTTGACAGTTTTGGGTAGCTTGATGTGCTGGCGTCTGTACGTAATTCTGCATTAGGTATGATTATTTTGCATCATACCCAACGATTTGCGTCAAAAATTTAACATAGTCATAAATTTAAGGCAAGCACATTTCAAATTCTAAGAATATTACAACAGTTGTTCGGTGTTGTGTTTCGTTTTTATAGGTAACGAGGTGAATATAAGTGCAGAATTTTATTTCTGTTTAAGTACTATATAATTGTTTAAAGGCTTCTATGTGTTCTGCAACAATTCTATAAAGCTGACGAATATTATTAGCTTACACTTAAATACGCTAATGTATGAACGTAAACGATAAAAAGGAGTATGTAAGTACCGTAGCAGGCGCCATTCTGTAGTGTCTGCCTACCCCGATGGAAAGAAGGCGTGAGCTTATATATGTATGAGTTTATTTATTTATTTTATTATTTATGTACACACAGTATAATACATGTGGATATGACATAATTATAATTTGAATACAAAGGTACTGCTTATTTCTTAAGAAATTTCTTCCAGCAGACCTGAGAAAGGAGAAGTAAAAAAGAAATGTAGACAATAGTGTGTGAGACTATGAAGAGAGAAATATGAATGTGAGGAAAAGTAATGCTCTTTCAATCGATATTTAAATAGAGAAATAGTTTTTAAATCATGAATGCTAGGCGGAAGTGAGTTCCACAATCTTACAGCATGGACAGAGAAGGAATAAGAATACGAGTAGTAGTTTTTTTTTTTTTTTGCATTTTGTTATTTCTATCTATTGATTTTATATGTCATCTTGACTTGAAAAATAAACGTCAGTGTGCTACCAGCTATCCGTCAGCTCATTACTCCTTTCTAAGACCTAGGCCTTCGCCCATCCGCAATATCCGCATACGTATCAGTGTGTAAACCTAAGCTTACTATTTACTGACTGCCTTGTTGGTGTAAAGATGGCAAGCGCTACTGCTAAGCCTTACTGGGTTCAATACCAGTGTAATTTGGTTTTTCCACCGGGAATTTCTCAATAGCAGCTCGGAGTCTGGATTTGTGCCAGATCGATGGCAATAGGTTATAATAATACTTTTTACTGATAAATGTGGGTGCAATTCATCAATCCCAACCAAAGACATAATGTACAGACGCCAGGACATCAAGCTACCCGAAACTGTTAAATTTTCCCAATCAACTTTGAACCTAATACTTTGGCGATTAAGTTGAAAATCTATTAAAGAAATTTGACAGATTGTAGTAGCTTGATGTGCTGGCGTCTGTACCTACAAAGTTTTGAATATTTTACAGATAGAGTAAACGACAAAGTTTGCCATCACATGGGACTTCAATAGATCTTTAATAGGACAAGAAAAAATTATTTTATGCTGATTGGGCAATAACATTCGGTTTTCACCTTATTAATAATAAATTACCTATACCGAAAAAGTAAGGTTTTGGTTTTGAGTGTGCTTTTTTTTTAATAACTTTTAAAAATAATCTCATGACATTATTTCAGCAAACTAACATTTAAAATAAGTATAGATACCTAAATACGATAACCAACACTCTGATGATTCGATAAAAAGCTCACCCTATCTGTCCCATCCCATTTATATCAGAAAGTGGGTCGAGTATTGTTTCTAGGGGACGAATTGCCGGAGCCCTAACTGAATAATTGAATGCAAGCAACTAAGTACGCACAGTCCACAATAGAGATAAGTATTTTAAGTAAGCAGGCAGCTCACTATAACTACTTCAATGCTTTGTGCTTAGAAGTACAGACTTCCTTTCTCTTTAGTTAAAAAAAAAAAAAAAAATATTTTGAAAAAAAAAATGTGCATGAACACCAAACTCTTTTGCTGTCTGTACTACTAAATGTCTGAAACATTTATTTTATGTCTAAAATAAGTTACTACTATATACCATACTCAGCTGAGATTCTTCAAAAATAAGCTCGTTTTGTAAATCATCATCTGCCTAGCTTTTTCCCAACTGTGTTGGGGTCGGTTTCCAGTCTAACCGGATGCAGCTGAATACAAGCATTTTCATTGTAGCGACTGCCTTTCTGACTTCCACAACCCAATAACTGGGTAATAATGCGATACCCCTTGGTAAGACTGGTTGTCCGACTTTCGGACTTCTGACGACCAGTAACGACTGTCAAAGATCCTTGAAGGACAGCTGGGTTCAACGGCTTAACGTGCTTTTCGAGGCACGGAGGGGTGTCGGTATGTAAAGATGGTCACCGATCCACGAATCGATCGCGGCAAGCGTAGCTTAACCTGGTCGATCAATGCGGTTCTTTTAACTTAGCCATGAGCTCCTAAATCTCTATTTATAAATATAGCCTTACAATAGAACTCTTCATGGTTGAGTTACCTTTTCTATACAACGTGTAACGTTAAATGCGCAAAACCTGAAAATAGTTTGATCAGAATAACGAGCAGAATTAATTGAACCACTTTTTAAAATAGGTCACATTTTTCAAAAAATCTTCATTAAAAACGTTGCCATGTCTATTTATTAATAGGTCAAGCAAGCCGATGTCAGCGCGGCGCAGCGGCGCGGTGACGACTCCTCCCTCGGTAAAGCGTCGTCGCAGATGCAAGAAACGATCAGAATGGCCAGTAAAACTAAAACATCACATAAAACCTTTACAACTTTTTTAATGACTTATTTTCTCTCTGAAATATGTCAATTGAATTAAAAATCAGTTGGGGTGTGCGAGGTTTTGCGCATTTAACGTTACACGTTGTATATTTACACATTGTACACCCGTGCAGGGTAATTGCGTAACACACTATTAGTAGCAATGAGTTTCATTTTGACAGTTCAACAACATTCATTGCGTTATTTACGTTGTTGAGCAAACACACTTTTCGAGCATATGGAGCAATGGATTAGCAATATGCTTCAAAACGATTAAAATTGAGAGTAACCCATACTTTATGGTTTAGTCACGGGGTTGACGATCGCTGTACATGATATTATTAGTTCACAGGTGGATGCTGTAGCCACCCCAGCCGGTATTACACCCTTAAAGACACCCATGGGAACAGATGGGGTGGTTCGCTTGGTTCTAAAAGCTACAGATGAAAGTTTTGTATTAAGTTGATACCTACCTTAATATTAGTGCTAAATCTACATTATTATTAGGATCAAAATGTATACACTGAATAAACTAATGGTGGTGTAAATGGTGTATAATGGTGTTTAATGGTGTAGGGAACAGCCGATATTTTTTTCGCGATTTCAGATTTGATCTCATAGTAAAAGTTGTTCGTAATGATGAATACAGCGGCCTCTTTTCAGATCCAACACCATTTAAATTATACTTTGTATAAGCTACCCCTTGTATATTTTTAGTTTCGATAAATTTTTATTTGGTATGTATATTTGTGGGTTTGTACTGGGTTGTGGAGGTCAGATAGGCAGTCGCTCCATGTAAAATACTGGTATTCAGTTGCATCCGGTTAGACTGGAAGCCGACCCCAACATAGTTGGGAAAAGGCTAGGCAGATGATGATGTATATTTGTGGTGTGCAATATAGTATATATAAATAAATCATAAATAAATAAACTTCTAATACTAAATAATTCAACATACTGTTAAAATAACAATATAATATCCTAACCTAACTAAAACTATTAACATACTAAATATGGCGTCGAAAAAATGTTTAATATTAGTTACATTTATAGTTTGTTTAATGTAGCGCTGATAGAGAAAATAAAATCAAAATAAAAAAACTTACATATATATTTCACACACATATGCAAAGCCCTGTTATTGCAAAAACATCTAGTCTGTAGTTTAACTCAAAAATCTTTCACTAGTGAATTAATTTATTTAACCTTCATTCCTAAAAATATAAAAATATGTAACTTTCAAGCATTGTGAACTTGGGAAAGCTTGTTTTTAATTTTGAATCAATGCACTCAAAATTAAAAAACTCAGAATTTAAAAAACTTTTAATTTTTTTTTTAAAAAACTTTACAGTAAAGTGTCATCAAGTCTGACTTGATCTACTTAATGACGTCATAGAGAGGAGATAGGAGCCGTTTTGGCCTCGCAGGGTTTATTTTTCCGTTGTTTTGTAAGTTTTTTTATGTTTTTTTTTATTGTTTGCATTTCCTGTGCGTATCCCAAGTAAAATATTTCTATTTTCTTAAGTCATTTATTTCATAACAAAATACATTGTGTTGCAAATATCACAGTGATGATACATCAAAAAAAATATTTAAAAAATTAAGTACTTTCATATTATAATTCACTACACATTTAAAATGAAACAATATCACTAATAAATAATTATATGTCAATAGTTCAATAACAATAAATTAAATAAAAAGTATAGGCACATAGGTTCACATTCGGGTGCAAGTTATCAAACCAGTCCGTAAACTTTCATTCAAACATCGCACTCGCTTCAGATGCTGGCGGAAAAGCAAAAGTTACAACAGTCTGTCTGTAGTGGCGTAGTGCGTAGAGACTCGACTTCAGCAATTGTCGCCAACGCCGTTCTTTATCTGCGTAGAGCTTTTCGTAATAATTTATACTACGGTCGATTGTCTGATTCAAAAGTTAATTCACACTATCGACCTTTTTTGTCAACATGACATTATTGCGTCTAAATTAGCTGCCATTTTGGCCTAGCAAATTAACCCTTAAATGCATGATTTATTTTATCGTATTGCAAAAAAATGCTATTGTATAGGTATTTGTCTATAGAATTTAGATAATAAATATATAATAATTATACAATAATATTAATATTCATAGAGTATATATATTGTTTTGACAAAAAGAGGTGCGTTCAGAAACTCACAGCTATCACAATCTTAAAAAAATTAAATGACGTACTTTGTTGCCAAATGGCAACATTATGCATTTAAGGGTTAAAAGTCAGAGTTTAGGTATAAAATTAATATCTAATTATAGAATTAAAGGTTACATGTGAGTATTCTTTTCTTTTAATTTATTCGAGACCTCGACCGTCAACTTAAGGTATATTTATATCAAGGAATTACTATCGTTAATACCCACTTTGAATAGTTCTCAGCTCCTCTGCCTCTTAAAGGAAAATTACAACGTATATTTTTATATTATTCTCTCTCCCACTTAGGGCTTATTATTCGAGAATTTTACCTGATAAATACAAAGGTATAACTACCTATATTATAGGAACACGATGCATCGAACTTGCTGAAGCTCTTTTAATGAGGCGAACAAGTTCTAAGATGTTTTTGTAACATAATTATTTACCCGCTCTTTTCGTAGATATATTTTTATTCTTATTAAATTTATATCAAACAACAACTCACAGTTTTATAAGAAACACAGTACTTATAACATTAAGACAGAATACATCCTGTCTTATTATTTCAGGAAGTTGAGCAGTGGGTAAGTAGACTTACTGCTTATTTTTCTGTCCAATAATAAGGGTTTGTGGCTAAATTACCTATAACAACGGCACGGATCGAATGATCAGGATTTTTTGATTGGTTGGTCCGTAGATGGGTGACTATCTTTACATACTAAGACCCCTCCGAGCCTTGGAAACCACGTTAAGCCGTTGGTCCCGGCTGTCATTCGTGGATCTTTAACAGTCGTTACGGGTCGTCAGAAGCCCAAAATCCGACAACCATTCTTACCAAGGGATATCGTATTACTCAGTGACTGGGTTGTGGATGTCAGATACGCAGTCGCTTTATGTACCCTTTATGACCCCAACATAGTTGGGAAAAATCTAGGCAGATGATGATGGATAACACCACTCAGATCAGTAATGCATCTATAAAGTGTTGATCATGATCAAACTATATGACGGTTTCAAACGATATGCAGTAGTGAAAGTTTTAAGCGAGACTTAGTAAGCCCAGAAAACATAAGACGGCAAATAATCACCCCTCCCCCCCGCCATCTCGTGGGGGTAGGCAGAAACAACAGAACTCCACGTGCTGCGATACTCACAAACGCGTCGGTTGTGTAACAAAGGTAATTCTCACGAAGTTTAAGATGTGTCTGCATAGGGAATTTATGTATTCCCCATGCAGACACATCTTAAATGGCTGTAGTGTGCTACAGCCGTGCGATTCTGTAACCACCGTGAAAGCTTGAGTGAAGTGAGCGTGGAGTGAGCTGTCATTCGCTAGGGATTAACACTATTAAGTGCTCACTTCACTTATGATTTCACGGTGAGGTTTTTACAGAATCGACCGACAGAAATGATAAATGATTATATTTCTTTAAGTAGGTTTGTACAAATACTATTACACGTCAATCATATTTTAAAAACTAGATGAGGTCGGCGTTTCCTATCTGACTACTCTGAGGAGAAAGGCCGAAACAAACTCAGAGGTCACAGTCTCTTTTAAAGTCCAGACATAATCTTGGTCAGATCATGTGAAGACGATGGAGTGAGATAGATGTGTTTAGTGGATTTGTCTAGTCAGTCCAAGAATTTGTCGGTATTGATTCAGCTTAACTCAGAACTTAAGGACTACATGTCCATAGACCATCAGGAATTATTTTTTAATTATTAGGTATTGTGGCTAAATTATAACAGCCGCACAGGTCGATCGATCAGGTTAAGCTACGCTTGCCGCGGTTGGTCTGTGGATGGGTGACCATCTTTACATACCGATACCCCTCCGTGCCTCGGAAAGCACGTTAAGCCGTTGTTCCCGGCTGTCATTCGTAGATCTTTGACAGTCGTTACGGGTAGTCAGAAGCCCGAAAGTCTGACAACCAGTCTTACCTAGGGGTATCGTATTACCCAGTAACTGGGTTGTGGAGGTCAGATAGGCAGTCGCTCCATGTAAAATACTGGTATTCAGCTGCATCCGGTTAGACTGGAAGCCGACCCCAACATAGTTGGGAAAAGACGAGGCGGATGATGAGTTATTGGGTTTGTCCATCTAGAATTTGTCAGTGGCAGCCCGGAGTCTGGATTAGTGTCTGGTCTATTTCCATCAACCAGACACTATTTACAAATTTAATCAAAATTACAGCCGCCATCTTGGATTTTCATTTTGAACTTCGTTCCTGCCGGGGGTCCCGCGACCAGACAAAACAATAAAACACAAACGGTTTTTTTCAAAGCCACTACAGATATCCATCAAATTGCATGTTTGTGTGACACATTACGCTGTATATGGTGCCATTAGCTTATCATTCATTTTTTTTATTTACCTGTAGTGGTAAAAAATTATTTCCCTGGTAAAAGTTGACCTATGAAGAATGTTTGCAGTTAAAGTTCATAGAAGGCACATAGTGTGTAAGAAAATAATTTGAATATTCAAAATAGATTATTTTTCTTTTATTTTTCTGATTAGTGACCGCGTCTGTCTAGACTAGATCCAGCCTAGTGCCTGCCTACCAATTCTGAAAACCAATGCACGCCACTGCAATACATAGGCTCGCTTCCTATTACATGGGACTAATACATAACTGACGCAATCTGAGTGTAAGGTACACCTCTGCTAGCTCTTCGGGCATTACTGGGCGTGAAGTTATGACAATGGAAACGACTATACAGATAGTGCCTTCCACGAAGACGCGCCCCTCTCTTCTTTTTAATGCTTACATTGCAATTGTTCAACATTCCGTTAGTATTTTAGTTTTGTGGATACACAGTAATTACTTATTAGGAAGTAATTAGTGAGTATCGCCAAACCTAAAACACGTGCGGAATTAACTAGCGATAACCACTAACGATTAGGAAGAGAGTGGGGCGCGTCTTCGTCGATGGCACTATCTGTACGATATAAACATCTAAGATATCTAAGATAACACGTTGCTGCTAGCCCTCTATTACATAAAACTTAGACAACGAAGTGTGAGTCTACTCTAGGTACTCCTCTACCTAACAGGTTATCAGGCGTGATGTTATGTTATGACCATAAAACGACTAGGTACGATATAAAAAATCTAAGATAACACGTTGCTGCTCGCCCCCTATTACATACGAAGGACTTAGACAACGAAGTGTGAGTCTACTATAGGTACTCCTCTACCTAACAGGTTATCAGGTGTGATGTTTTGTTATGACCATAAAACTACTACGATATAAAAAATCTAAGATAACACGTTGCTGCTCGCCCCCTATTACATAGGACTTAGACAACGAAGTGTGAGTCTACTATAGGTACTTCTCTACCTAACAGGTTATCAGGCGTGATGTTATGTTATGACCATAAAACTACTACGATATAAAAATCTAAGATAACATGTTGCTGCTCGCCCCCTATTACATAAGACTTGGACAAATTGCGAAGTGTGAGTCTTCTATAGGTACTCCTCTACCTAACAGGTTATCAGGCGTGATGTTATGTTATGACCATAAAGCGACTACGTTAAAAAAATCTAAGATTACACATTGCTCTTTTGTCATCTTACGTAGGTTCTAATGGAAACTAAATGAGGAAAATACCAATTTATTCCTGAATTATTTTGCGTCGTCACTGAAAGCTATCTCCGAGTCGTGAGAGTTTTGTCAATACTATAAAAGGTATGACAAAAGTGCAGTCTGTGAAACCAGTGCATACCTCTTTCATTGCCGTTCGTTTCTGTAGCCTGCTGTTCTGTTGACAAAACATTTTTCAATTATTATTATAGGCTATTCATAAAATCGTGACGGAATATTAAAAAAAAATCGACCAAGTGCGAATCCGACTCGCACACCAAGGGTTCCGTAAAACGAGGCTAAAAACGCCAAAAAAATATTGTTTCTTGAATGGAGACCGCTTTATTTTTGACTTTATTATATTTTTATTATTTGTTGTTATAGCAGCAATAGAAATACACACTCTGTGAAAAATTCTACAGATCCTATTACGGTTCATGAGATACATTGCTGCCAGACAGACGGACGGATAGACAACACCGGAGGGTCCAATGATAGGGTTCCGTGTAGGTACGGAACCCACAAAAACAAACAAGAATGTTGTGTGCATTAAAAGTTCGTGAACAAATATTTTAACACTAGGTAGGTTTTTATCTTAGGCATGTCTTAGTGTCTAGAGAAAAGTTGGTTAGGGTCTAACAATAACCGTATAAAATAAATTAAAACAATACAATGTATGGAAAAATCTTTTTTTTGCAGCGTAGATCCGTTTAGAGCTCATTAATTTGTTAGGTCATGCTTATTATTATTTATTATATCACATATTATATAAACAGACAATAAAAAATCCAGAACCGAAAAATAGGTACAAAGTTGATGCTTATTTCTTAAGAAATCTCTTCCAGCATACCTGCGATAGGACATTAGATAGAGAGATGTAGACAGAAAAAAAAATATATATCATCAGATAAAATAAAAAATCATCAAAATAAAATATCATCAGATGTAGATATCTGATGATATTTCACGGTAAATGAATACAAGGAAGGTCCATCATAACATTTTGCAGCGGTAAAAAGCACCCCCTGCCGTAGCGCGCTCGAATTGTCGGCGCTACGAACATACCTGACATGCCAAGCATTTGCTGTCATTAACACCGGTATAAGTTTCCACGGTACAGCATAGCTACTCAAGAAAGGCTAGCGGAAACAAGCTATACTTATTCACGGTATGGATAGCAAAAATGCCTAGAATTTCATATATCTATACTAGCTTTTAGCCGCTGCTTTGCTCATATGGGGGTCGGGAATTGTGGCACGGGAACGTATTTGACAGACAAACAAAAATCAGAGTAACATTCGCATTTATATAATTTTTTGAAGTATGGATTGTTTAGTTAAATTTACTCAAAAAAAGTCGTCTCTTTGCTTACCTATTGCAAGCACGACTTTTGACTTTTTCTGAAAAATAAATACAGAATAGTTTTTGTGTCAAATGCTCTTTATTTCTGCAGAATTGTTAAGGTCAAATGTCAGTCACGGCATGCAAAATACTGATCAACTCAGCCATATTCTAGACTGACAATTTGAGTGTTTCGAAAAAGCAACCTAGATGATGAATCAACTGAATCTGAATTGTCGGGTCAAGCAAAGCTGTAAAAGGAATCCGAAGCCGTTTTGAAAAGAACAGCTGTCACCCCAAATACATTCCAAAGGATTTTGAAGGAAATTCATAATACATATCTTCACAATATTCTACGAAAAACATGCAATAACGCAACGAGCATATCTGAATTGTCAAAATGAAAGCCATACGTATGTCAGTTATGCAATTAGGTTCCAGACCAGCAGTGCGATTCTGTAACCATCTCACCGTGAAAACTTAGGTGAAGTGAGCGTGGAGTGAGCTGTCAGTGTCATCCCACTTGATGCTAGGGATTGACCAAGAATACATGTACAATCATAATCGAGAATTTAATCATATTTTTTATGCTAATTCTTTTGATAATATTATATAATTTCAAAGCTAGTATTTGAATTCTTAAAACATTACTATTTTGTGGAAAAAAAAAAACAATATTGATATTCTGACTAAGTTTCTGTTTTGCTATTTTATTTTAAAACTCCACAAAATAGTAATGTTTTGATAAATAAAATTCTAGTTTTGAAATTATATAAAATTATCAATTGAATTAGCATAAAAAATAATAATACATTCTCGATTATGATTGTAAATGCTTAGTCAATCCCTAGCATCAGTGGAGTGACACTGACAGCTCACTCCATGCAAGTTTTCACAGTGAAATTTTTACAGAATCGACATGAGAAACTTCGCAAAAATTTAGAGAAATCATCTCATGGTAGAACCAGCAAAAAAAAAGGTTTCCTGGAAGAGTTCGTAGTGTTTTATGTATTTTTTTTATGTTGTGTATTTTTGTGGTGTTCAATATTGTATAAATAAATAAATATGCCCTGGCAATTTCGAATTCAAAATCAATAGTATATAAACTGATTCGCAAAAACAACAGTTATTCAGTCCCAGTAATTGCACGAAGCAGTTTACGTAATCGCAGTGACGTGGGTGGCAAGGCGTGGTGGCCATTTCTATAGGTGGTGTCGGTACCACCTGCTAAGTCAGCAAAACAGCTTCAAAGAAACCCAGACATGAGACTTGAAGGCACGGACCAGATTGTATTTAGTTTTATAAGATAATCCTGATTACTTCCCCCTTTCGAAATTGAAAAGCACCAAAATAGCAAAATCCGTCTTCAAGATAGACTTGCTAAAATAAATATTTGTTGGTGAATCTATTTGATTTGAGATTGCTCAATTATTTCCCATTTCCTTTAAGGGAGTAGCGTTTCTAGTAATTTCTATTTTGAGACACTCAGCTTGAAAGTTCATGTGGGAGTCACGTTATATTTCGAGGTAATAGCAATTATTTTATAAACAGAGTAAGCCAGCTTGGGAGGAACATTCCTTTTAAAAGCAATTTATACAGAGTATTTTCTAGTGCCTTTTCAACAATGAACAAAATAGGTAGGTTCGTAATTTATCCTTAAAAATTGTGATTATCACAGTAATGTAAAAACACGGTTTATCTATCATACACGATAACTCTTCAGAAAAAAAAAATCAGCTGTTCCCTACACTTTGACGAGTTATGAGAACATAAATGTAGGGAACAGGTGATTTTTTTTCACGATATCAGTTTTGGTCCCATAATATAAGTTCTTCGTAATGATGAATACAATGACCCCTTCAGATATTTCGTGTATGAATAGATAGACGTTATGTATTTCCTGCTCATTAAAATTATCTCGTGGTTTGCGTCTACAAGTTATTCAAGTAAAGGACATTACTCTGCGCCCATACATTGTTCGCCCTGGAACCAATAGCGTCGGAAAATTTTGTGTCGTATTGCCGAGCATTAGTAAACTCCTATAAGATCTTATTTTTATAGCGGACTAACTGCAGAATAGATATATTTAAAAAAAAGTATCAAATTTTGAGGTTATAATCGAACCATAAGTTTTTCATAGCTCCGAGAGATTTTTAAGAAACTGAAAAACAAAATTATAATATATTTAGCTATTTTTGGTACCTACCTAGATAATTAGGTCCGATGTCATTTTTTCTAAAGCCTTATTAGTAGCCTTATGCCTAATCTTTTTCGGCACGACATGACGTGTGGCAAAAATGGTGGCGATTAATGTTATTAGTCGCGTAAAATACTTTATAACGTTCATTTTGGCGTGCAGCTAGTCCGTGTTAGAAAAGTATTTGCAACTAATATAATAAAATAGACAGCTAATTATCGTGTATGTCCGATATTTGTGTTGCACAGGGCGATTCTGGACAATGTCCTTTGTCGTCGACTGAAGCTGTGACGTCTGGGACTATATGAATATATTATTATTTATATTCCCAGTTTCATATTGCGCATGACGACATATCAAGCTATACATTACCACCGGGGTAGTTGCGTAACACACTGTCAGTAGCAATGGTTTTAATTTTGACAGTTCAATAACATTCATTGCGTTATTTACGTTATTGAGCAGACAAATGTTTCGAATATATGAAGCAATGGATTATCAATATCCTTCAAAATGATTCAGACTGAGATTGATAGTGTGTTCCGCTATTAGGGTGCAGTTTATGAAGACTTCTCATTGTACGAAAAGCCTATACAATGCGAGATCAGCTAAAACTGGAAATATATAGCTTGATAATTATGTCGTCGATAATTACGCTTCAAAAATGTTTCAAATATCTCTAAAACTATTGAATTTCGGCCATACATATAGGGGGTTCAATTCGTCATTTGTCATTTGTTTGCATTTTGGCTCCCCCATCAACTCCTGACGGATATACGTCGAATTACAAGTAACCTTGTATATCTTACTTTTATCGGCTTCATAAAAATCAATGCAAATTACAAAATAATTTCGATTAAAAAACATTTTAAACACGAAAGTTTTACTTCAGGAATAGGTATCTATTTTTTTAACGAAACTAATACCAAGCTTGTTACTGGAATGCAAATTATTCGGTATCTGCTTTTGTAAGATAACATTTAAAAAAATGCAATACGAGTACTGTACAAGTAGACTGAACGCTTGGCTCGCCAGCATTTAAAATTCTAGACAAAGCAGAGATAAAAAAAAAAGAAAAACAAACTTTAACTTATTTTTTTACCAATGTCTGTAGGTAGAGTTTTTTGGTATTTGTACAGCCACCAACGCGTAATACCAATCTATTACTGTCCCACTGTAGGGCAAATGCCTCTTCTCATACAAAGAAGGCACGTTTATTGATCACCACGCTTGCTCAAGACGGTTGGCAATGAATACAGTGCCTAATATGTCAGCTGCCTAATACAGCGCAAAATGAAAAAAATATTATGCAAATATGATTAAATAATTATAATACTAAATTTAAATGAATTAAAAATCTTTGCATATAGTTACACACAAATTCGTTATCTTTATAAAACATCGGCCTCAGCTAAACGCCAATACCAGACGTCGTCGTCCTGTGATTACCTGCACACGCACGAATTCAATCAAAGTCACCTAACAAACTCTCTGCTCTTCAAAATTAGATTTTCCCAGTTTGAAGGACAGAGGTCTTACTGATCTGTAATAGCCATACTCACCCCTTATTGAAACAACACAGGTGTTACCTAGGCTAAGTCTTTTGTTAAATAAATGATTACTTACTTACTTAAATGAGTCACAACCACAAAACCGGTTCAGTTAACTTCTTTACCTCAAACATTTGGGATTCAGTAATTATTGTAGTCATAACAGACATAATAGACTTTTTGCTTCATGTATAACCTAGGGAAATACAATTAAAGTTGGTTATTCGCATAAATTCGTGTGTAGGTCGCGCCTGGCCTTCTCGCTGCACTGTCGGACGCCGCGCCGTCGGAATCATTTTTTGCGGCGTGTCTACTTTTAACCGCTCAAAAAGCGTGTTAGGCATCGTTTTTTCTCCCAGCCAGTCGCGTCGTGACCTCGGCTGACATTAAAAATGGTTATGCCTTGCGCACACGTGCCACTTTCTGCTGAAACAAGCTTTGTGAGATGTCTCGTCTCCATATCAGTAAGATTCAGACGTTTTCTTTCACGTCACTAACCATCTGAGCCGAATATAATGTGCACCTGTCCTAACAAACGCTTTCTACGGCAGACAGAAAAATAAAGGTCTGTGGAGTCTTTGTGTAGACGTTTCCTTATAATCCTTGTTGCTTTATGTTTTGACATTCATTATTTCAAGCGCTCACGGGTTGGTCTAGACTTCAGCCTTGTTCAATAGTAACGTGTTGTTTCAAAGAAAGCGGACTTGATTTTTTTTTTATATCCTGTCTGATTCTCGTTTCCGTTGCAACTGATACACGTTTTTTCGTTTGCAGAAGAACATAGTAACATAAAGTACATCAACATAACACAGTACATCTTCTGATCCTATACTTTGTAAAAGGGGTAGTGTTAATATTTCTATTCATTATTTAGCTATAAATATCCCGCTCTAGAGACGAGTTTGCCCTGGACAGTAAAATATGTGCTTAGGATAGCATGATTTTTAATTTACACGATTCATCAAGACTCTATTTAAGTAGAATAGAATTGAATACTCTTTATTATGTAAACCATATAAAACATATGTTTTGTAGTACTTTTCAGTTTTCAGATGGACAGGTTATCTTATAACCATGTGGCGCTAAGCAGACGATGGTCAATTGGTCTGCGATTATAGAACGTATGGATATCTATGCAATAACGCACACGATGGGCAAATAGACTGCTGGAATTTCTATACCTACGTATCGTCGCGGACATATTGTACATCATCTCCTTAGAACCTAAAACAGAATATTCCTATTTCAATGTTCAAGAATCAAGCGGTCCAATCTAATTCAAAAAAGCTACCGTCTTTTTCTTTGCTGGTTAAGCATTTGATCAGAATACCTGTCAGCGCTATCCTTTTGAGAATATATTGCCATTGTCATGATCTGCCAAGCCTTTTCCCAAATATATTGAGGTCTAACCGGATGCAGCTGAATACCAGTACTTTACATGGAGCGACTGTCTATCTGACCCCCACAACTTAGTTACTGGGTAGTGGATTGTCAGACTTTCGGGCTTTCGTAACGACTGTCAAAGATCAACAAATGACAGTCGAGACCAACGTCTTAACGTGCTTTCCGATGCAGTGTGTGTCTTGGTATGTGAAGATGGTCACCCATCCACGGACCAACCTCGGCAAGCGTAATAGCTTAATCTGATCGATCGACCCGTGCTGCTGTTATTACTTAGCCTCATTGTATCATAAAAACGATTTTAAGTGAATAATTTTATTGTCTAAGTAAATATGAATTTTAAAAAATGTGTAGTTTGATTAAAATAAAATGAACTATTAAGTCAAGCACCCGTGATGTTTAACTTAATAATTAATCGTGACTAACACATATTGAAATAAAAATATCGAACAAGCTCAAAAATCGCACTGGATTTTTAAAAACTGGAAATCCATACTAACCATCTACCCATCAGTGAAATGTATATTATTTGTTCTAATATTTTGCCATTAATGCTATTACTATTTGTGATATTTTTATAGAATTTATTCTTTTAACATTTTTAATCAAAATCAATAATGTATGGAAATGCGAGTAATAGTTAGTTTATTTTAAATATTAACTATAATGCAGACGCTTTCTTAAATTTTTGAAAACATGACATTATCAATTTCGAATAAATCGTGAGCAATAATTTTTATTTTAGCTATAGTAAAATTACCTTCGTTTTTCGCTTTCGAATTATTAATTACCAAAATATTTAGATTTCTGCTTTAATTTCAGCAAGAATATTATACCAATCTTAATAAATTAACTTATGTATTTCAAAATGTAACTTGAAACTTTTGGTACCAAAATCAATCAGCAATTTATTGGCATCGATTCCTAGGTATTCAAAAACAGTTTAACTAGGCCCAGTACTAACAAACCAGAAGTCAATGACATATTGAGGAAAACTCGGATACTAGTCTATAAAGAGCATAAAATCTACGTGACGAATCTGATGATTTAGCACTACGGCTGGAATTACTTCTTGATGACTCATAGAGCGGAATTCACGTTAAATTGATACAGAAACGATAAGAATTAACGTTAAATTATAATCAAAAAACATTTTTTTTTACCTATGATCTTATACAAACATACATACACAAACTTCTTCCCATGTGGGTGGACAGAAACTACAGAACGCCACCTGCTACTATCTTTACAATCCTATTTAATTATGTTAAACGAAACTGTGTGTTGCTAAGCACAAAATAGTACCTATAACTAAATTCAAATTCAAATCCTTACATACAATCTAGTGCAAAAATATGCACACACACGCACACCAAGTGAAATTCAACAACGCTTTTTTCCAAAAGCATTTTGATGAAGCATTTGATTGAAGCTATGCGGTGTTTTGTATACAGTAGGAGATATCTATGGCAAACAATCTTCGCACACAATTGTATTATTTAAATTAACATAAAAATTCAACATTTTAACCGATACTTAACTAGAAATCCACTTTGCATAGTGCACGTGGCTGAACACAGTCAATGCTTATTCCTTTACAAAAAACTCTTCATGCTGCTCGCAGTTTTGAAATGGAATATTTTCAGTACGAACATGCGTTGTACGTATCTATAGACTCTTAGATACTATGTATAGTATATAGTACTAGACGAATTCATAGACAGACGCACAAGGCCAGACTATCTTTGCTGGTCAACGACCTTATGTTTCAACGTCTGTAAGGCAACCGTTAAGTAAAAAAAGAATTAAAAAGCGCAAGTTTGTAAACTGTCTGCATTCAAGCCGAAATTATTTGTTTAAAACTAAAAATAATTACGCAAATTGGTTAATTAAGTAGGGTGCCTTGTTTCATGATTGATTTTGTCGTGAATGAAACAGAAAACATTATTGTTATTTATTTAGAAATACGCCTATTTCTGTGAAACGCACATTATTTTTTAAACTCAAAATAATAATTTCTGGAAATAAATATATTGCAGGTTCATTTTACGTAAGCATTTCTTTTGTAATTGCTCTCCCTAAGGTGTTCCACACTTTGTTCCTAACAATATTTTCTAAAGGTATCTCAATCAATTCAATAACCTTCGAGTACGTCGGCGTATCTTAGAACATATTCGCTAATGTGACTCGACGACGTTAACTAATGTCGTCATAACTCTAAAAATAATAATAATAAGTACTTACTATGTTTTATATCACAGACAACAAAGCATTATGACTATAGACGTAGCATCATAATTGGCCATACAAATCGTGCCTATAATATAAAACATCGATCAGAAACTGCGCAAACGGTTGACAGAACGAATTTAAGTTCAATCAAATTGTGAATGTTTTCGAAAACAAACATACACAAACTGGCGCTTTCTTCCCGTGGCGGTAGTCAGGAACCACAATTTGCCACCTGCTACGATCCTTTGCTTTTGCAGAAATTTATGTCTATATTGCTTTATCATTAGCATCAAAAATGCCTTGAGAAAACTAAATGAATAGTAGAGAAAACCAACAGCAAGACATTGGCGCCGATTCTCTTCTTCATAAACTAAACTAAATTTAAGTTCAGTGCATACTTTTCTTTCTATTTCATTAAGAAAAGGACAGAAGATAAATATACGTATTAGTTTAGTCCTGTCAAATTAAGGTATTCCATAGACAAGGTAAGACGTGATTTAAAAAAAAATGTCTACGTCAATTTACGCCAAGCGCGGACTAATTTGACAGGACTAAACTAATATTTATCTTCTGTCCTTTTGCTAATTAAATAGAAAGAAAACGAAGCACTGAACTTAAATTTACTTTATTTTGTGAACAAAGGAATCGGCGCCAATATTCAACTAACTTCTACCCGCGACTACGTCTGTGTGGAAGTCAACCATACCATAAAACATTTTTTTTTTTTAAATCTAATTTTGTTTAGGGGCTTTTATCATAGGTATGTATAGACGCCAGCACATCAAGCTACCCGAAACTGTCAGATTTTCCCAATCAACTTTGAACCTTATACTTTAGCACTAAAGTTGAAAATCTATTAAAGAAATCTGACAGATTGTAGTAGCTTGATGTGCTGCCGTCTGTACCATAAAACATATTCTATGGCATTCGGCTATTATATAGTACACTACAGCCGAATGCCATAGAATATGTTTATGAAATGAATATGTACGCTTTCTATCAGTGGAAGAGTTTTGCGATTTCATCAGTGTTTCTAAACTTATCTCTTACAAACAAACAATTTTACCTCTTAATATTAGTTTGAAATCCAGTGAGGGTTATATCCAGCAGTGGACGTTTTTCGCCTGAAATTATGAAGATGGCGATGATATTTTTTTTTTTAAGTTGATAGTCTAGTTGGTTGTTACTCTTGTTATTGGTGCTTCATTCATTCTGCTGGCAGGCCTGTTGGTCTAGTGGTCAGTGGCCCTGACTACTATACGCAAGGTCGTGGGTTCGATTCCCACACAGGACAAATGTTTGTGTGATGGGCACGATCATTTGTTCTTTGTCTGGGTGTAATTTATCTATAATATGTATGTATTTAGAAATGTATATGTATGTTTATCAGTTGTCTAGTACTCATAACACAAGCTCTGCTTAGTTTGGGACTAGATGGCGTTGTGTGAAAGTTGTGGAACATTATTATTATTATATTATTATTCTCCTGCACTTGTCCCAATTTATTTGCGGTCGGCGCAACATACCTTTTTCTTAGAATAAGTTATTTAAGACGATGCATTAAATTTTTTTTTTTTCTTCCATACTCTTCTAGTAGTCATCTCGGTAGTCACTCCCTTTCTAGCGGTATCATATTTCATACAGTCCATCCATCTTTGCTTTGGTCTTCCACCGCTCGTATTATGGTTATCGATGCTTGGTTTGGTTAGTCACAAATTGTTAAGCGTTGCATTTTATTATAGACTTAACATATCACATCCAATAATGGGAACATACGACATGTGGTTTAAGTATACTTAAGCAAAATAGAAAAAAAATAAAAATCATCATCATCTGCCCAGCCTTTTCCCAACAATGTTGGAGTCGGCTTCCAGTCTAACTGGATGCAGCTGAATACCAGTATTTTACATGGAGCGAATGCCTATCTGACCTCCACAACACAGTTACTGGGTAATACGATACCCCTAGGTAAGACTGGTTGTCAGACTTTCGGGCTTTTGACTACCCGCAGCGATTGTCAAAGGTCTACGAATGACAGCCGGGACCAACAGCTTAACGTGCTTTCCGAGGCACGGAGGGGTCTAGGTATGTAAAGATGGTCACCCATCCACAGACCAACCGCGGCAAGCGCAGCTTAACCTGATCGATCGACCTGTGCGGCTGTTATTATTTGGCCACGGGCCCCTCCTAAAAATTTAAAAATAATAATTAAATTAAATTAAATTTTATAAAATTCTTTAGCTGATCCAATTGTCTAAAGAATACACTAAGAACACCTTTAAGCTTGTCCAGCTTAGTTAATCTAATAATCACGGTAGTTTGAGCATGTCGACTACCAGCTGCACCATGCAATGACCTTAAAATTAATTAGAACTAATAGGATAACTTATAATTGGCTTGCTTACAAAACAGGAAAATGTCTCAGTAGTATAAAGTATTTTTTCTCCATTTCAATAAAATTATAATTGGTACCAATTGAGGGTACTTACCAATAGAGGCGTTTACGAAAAATAAAAAATAAAAATAACGACTTTTTCTTCTTTCGACGTCTGGTGTGATAAAAGTTTGGTTTAACCCAGGCTCGACCTTCTTGCCAAGTTTTTTTTAATCTCACAAAGAAGTACAATATCTATATTAATAAATCTATGATTATTGCAATGTTTTTTTTTTTTTTTTGTTAAGCTTATACTGTCCCACGACTGGGCAAAGGTCTCCTCCATGTACTTCCAGCAAAACTTTTCCCGCGCCACCACAGTGGTATTTTTTTTTTTTTGTGTATTCTCCAAGATTGATAATAATTCTGCCTTGAAATCTTATTTGGTAATAAAAACCCCCGAGAGCGAATTTGACCGAACTTTTATACCTATCAACTTTTACTGACTAATAAAAGTTGATATTAATTTCATCGCTGCGAGTTTTTAAATTTCGGTAGATTTGCCATTTAAAAACTGACAAATGTCAATATTATTCCACGGAGAAAATATTTCAGCCGTTTAAACGTGTCTCTGGCAGAAAAATCGACATCCGCTCAATTGCCAAAAAAAAAAGAAAAGATTTCTGACTTAATATAAATTAATCTGCCCAAAATCGGTGGTTATACGATTTAACTGTATATATGCACGTGTTTCTGTGACAATAAAACATTTTTATTTATTTCTTTTATATAAAGCCCATTAAAAGCTTACTCATTACTTATTTCTGTTTAGCTCATCAAAGTTCTTGTAAGTCAGTCTGAGTAAAAAATGCTCATGTGGCTACTAAATACTCGTGTCGAACAGACTAGCGAATGTTTTGACACTAGTGTAATCTTCTGCTTGCCTGGTAACTCCGTGACGATAAGTGACTGCAAACTGCAACAACAAAAATAAGTATTATTATAATAATTCGATTATGTTACCTAGTAGGTAATAACTAAAGTGATTTTGCACAATTTGTTTAAGTATTGTAATTGTACATTTCAACAATGTACAATTTATATTCCAAACTGGTGACCCGGTGAACTTCGTACCACGTGAGACAAAATTTCGTTTTTATTTTTTTCCTTTTTCGGCCGCTCGGGTATTTCCTAATTTTCTTTTTTCTTAAGCCTCCCCAGTATCGAAGCAATCAAAATAGACACAAAAAAAATAGGTCGCGCCATTTTCGAGTTTCTGCGAGACTAACGCACGGCAATTGATTTACATAGATATATATAGAGATGCTCATACCTAATTGACTTACTAAACCATACACATAAATTTGCACTTCATTAAAAATATTAGGTATTATTTTAAATGTGCCTTTCTGACTAGAGGATCAAAGCTTTCAAATGTGTCTCAGCCCCATCGTCATTTGCTGTCGTCTAGTTAGTTTTCAGGTTTTTAATGCCGGTCCACTCTCGAATGTTGCATTCGATTACAGTTAGCCAAATTAAGACGACCAATTACCATAAAGTAAGTTTGCATCTAGTTCGCGCTGCAGACGCGGACGCCACCGCAGACGCATCTAATAGACTATATGATTAAATAATTTTATAACGTCCGAGTGGCCGCAAATGTATTCAAGTGGGTCGCCAGACGCATTAGCGCGAATTCCTAAAACCGACTAGACGTGTTCATATGGCTTCTTTTGTTAGATGTTTTTCGGTCTGTCTGGCCAGCCACAAAGCCTTGAGGTCGACTCACACGTCGTTGGCCTGCTAAGAAAAGCCTGGCTTTTTATACTCGCAGGACTAACATAGTTATTCTTAAAGTTGTCATACGTAACGGTCGTCGCTGAGAGGGATACTAGTGCTGACAAAAAAAATAACTAGGTACTAATAATAATATATGCGCCAGACGGTTGCATACATTTTGCAAGTGTGAAACCTGTTTCTATCGCAAAAAACTATGATAATAATAACAAAAATGAATTCATCTTATTATTAAGGCAGTCCCACGACTTGTGAACACACTCCAACGCATCAATGTAAGCGAATACGATACAAAACCTGAAGCAATTAGAAGGCATGATCAATGACTTACCTGTAGACTATAGAAAATAACAGATTCTTTATTTTGAAAGAGATAAATATTTCGAATGCCCGACGGGCATAATATTTTAAAATAATGAAACAGACGCTAGATCCCAGACGGAAATCATTAGGTGCCTCTTCATATGCATTTGTTTTATTGCCTGAATTTCAAATAAGAAGACAAAAAAATCTTAGATGAATTCTTTTGTTATTTGGACAGTACGAAAAATTTGCAGTATCACCCTTTCCTTAACGACAGGTGTAGAAACATTGAATAAGATAAATGAAAGAGGAATTAACGGACTTCCTAGCTCTTCAAGATAATCTTGAACTATTGCATTTCCTGGCTGCAATGCAATACGTGAGTTTCGGCCAGTATCTTTAGGTAGGTAAGTGAGTGTTATCTTTGAGTTCGGCTTGACTGTCACTAAAATAGCCACGGAGCATGATAAGACATGGTGACACCTGCGTTCGCGAATTATCTAAAGAATAATTTAGCACGCATATACAAGTATAGTATGCAAGCCTGTTCAAATAGGCCTTCAGTTCCAGATGTATAGTCTGTCGCAAACAATTTAATTTACTTATGCATCGCATTTGTATTGACAGCTGTTTAAAAATATAAATAAAGTAGAGACAAATATTTCGACCTTGATGAAAATTTGGGAGTGCGTACGTGATCGTCTATTTGGACAATCGTCTGCGCAGTTATCGGTGCAGTAGGTTCTTAATTAATCTTGCCAGTGTACCAAATTAAAAAAGTAAGTACCTAAACCTTTTTGTCAACATAACAAAAAAGGTCGATCGCTGCTGACATTTAAGTCTGGGAAAATTCAATTAAAAATCTTACTTTAGTTCGTTTTTACAAACTGAAACTCAGAAACACTTGCAGGCACTATGAATTATCAAGGAGTCGGTCAATCAGAAGGTTGTATAGCTTGTAATAGTAGGTTCCTATGGAAAAGAACGGGCAAAGAACTTCATGGACACTTTTAGCATTGGCAAGTCACTTGACACTGCAAAATTCAATTAAAGAAAAAATGTAATAATTCTCGGTTACCTTAGAGGAGACCTATAATTTCGTGGGTGGCATGCCACCAAAAATTCGAAGATATGTGGCAGCTACCAACTCACACTGGGCCCACGTGGTGAATTTCAGCCCACTCCCTCACACAGAGAGGAGGCTTACTTATGTCCGAGAAGTGGGAACTTTATAGGTAACGGTACAAAAAGATATATCGCTCATCCAATGGAACAACGACGTAATTACGTTTTAGCTATTTTTCAGGAGAACTTGAAAATATGATATATCATATTTTCAATTTCAAACTTTTAATCCAATGAATATGCTAAAATGTTTAATATTTTTATGTATGTTACTTTACTATCAACAATAATTTGTAATGATTTCATGAGAAAACTCAAGAACTGTTAAAAAACATTTTCGTAATTACGTCGTTGTTCCATTGGATGAGCGATATGTAAATGAATTGTGGAGATCAGATAGGCATCCGCTTCAAGTGAAATACTGGTATTCACTTTTGTTTTAACTTTATGTAACCTTATTTATGCCACTAATAACTGCAATCTGAATATTTTCAGCTAATCTGCCTTCAGCACAGTGAGCTTTTATACTACCTGCTATCTATCTATCTATTCTGTATTATCCCTTATTATGCAAGGCAAAGGTCTCCCTCTTCCCTGTCCACAAGCTTTTGCTTCTAATACGAGTCAGTCCTTTCGGTAGGAGATGAACTCGTCTGTCTTCACCTTGATCTGATATCTAAGACATGGGACTTTATTATCTCTTTTTTTTTCTTCTCCGTTGCCACATCCATCATCATCTACCTAAACGAGACGATCGACTATATTGGGGTCGACTTCCAGTGTAACCGGATGCAGTTGGATACCAGCATTTTACTTGGAGCGGATGCCTATCTGATCTCCACAATTCAGTTACTGGGTAACACGGTACCCTTTTGTCAGACTGGTTCTCAGATCTTGGAATTCAACTACGCGCAACGACAGTTAATTAAACAGCAGGGACCGACATAATATACAACGTGTAACGTTAAATGCGCAAACCCTCAGACACCCCAACTGATTTTTAATTCAATTGACCTATTTCACAGAGAAAGTAAGTCATTAAAAAAACTGTAAAGATTTTTTGTGCTGTTTTAGTTTTACTGGCCATTCTGATCGTTTCTTGCGTCTGCGACGACGCTTTACCGAGGGAGGAGTCGCCACCGGGCCGCTGCGCCGCGCTGACATTGGGTTGCTTGACCTATTAATAAATAGACACGGCGACGTTTTTAATGAAGATTTTTTTAAAAATGTGACCTATATTAAAAAGTGGTTCAATTAATTCTGCTCGTTATTCTGATCAAACTATTATCAGGTTTTGCGCATTTAACGTTACACGTTGTATATTAAAAATCTTAAATTATTTTATTCACAGTCAGACAGACAACCCATAGTCTCAACCTCTGAGTGTAGCATGAAATTTTGTACAAGAGTAAGTTCCTTACACAGGGTCAAATTAAGTTAGCTAGCGAAACTCCGTAGACTTCATCCTGTCTACGAAGTTTCGCTAGCTAATTTAATTTAAATCTTTTTCATTTTATCGTGTACACGATAAAACATATGATAAAATAAAAAAGATTTAATTTTTTTTATTTTATCATTTTTTTTTACCACTGGTCGTTTTGTTACTAGGGAATGAAAGTTTGTGTGGAATTCCGTCATTTTTGCCGATGGAAAATTCAATCAGGCAAACAGCTTGTCCATCTTTAAAATAAAAATATATTAACTTGGCCTCGCCTCTAAGAAAACGTAGCACCTCAATATTGTGACCTACTTCCTATTGTGTGATGTGCAACTTTGCAGACCCGGTCTAGTCCGGCGACATAACAATATTACTGTGACTAACTTTGGGTATCTTGTCGAGATCTAGAGCTGTCTGGACTTAGAAATTTTCTGTCAAACTAAATTCTATATGGAAGAAGTAAAAAAATATATCTATATAATTTTCCTAGTCATTGCACGCGGTTTTATGCTCGGTTCCTATAAATAGTATGTATGTATGTTTATTTTTAAGTATGTAAGTATATTCTCATAATATTTGTTTAGTTTTATTAAGTGAATTGTTTTTGATTTTATGTATTTTTTTGTCAACTTTACTCTAACACACGCTGTTTACATCTCTCTATCTACTGTCCTGTCGCAGGTATGCTGGAAGAGATTTCTTATGAAATAAGCATCACCTTTGAACCAATTTTTCAGTTCTGTTTTTTCTTGTTTGTTTATATACATAATTATGTATGTGTATACATAAATAAATATATGCAAAGCTTTTTTTTCTACACTGAACTATGAGGTCTTTGCTTCATTATTGGTAAAGATACATTTGTTTATTTAGGGTTGATTTTTCAATAGTTTGATAACTTATATCTGAAGATTAAAATAATATGACAGTTTGACTTATGTCTATACAAAAACTGTCAAACCGCAATATTTATTCCTCAGATTAAAATTATGTCACTATTAAAAAATCAGGCCTTCGTGAACTTTTTTAACGGTATTTTACATAGATATCCTAGAAACAATAACAATCACAATTCTCTCATGAAACATCATGCCCATATCAATAGTTTGTAGGCCACATAAACATTTGTTCGGTGCGGGAGTCGAAACCGCGCCAAAGTGCAGAAGCCAATCACTTAGATATTGCGCCAATGGAGCCTTCTTTCCTGCTTATGTCTGTGACCTTGCGTGTGACCGCTTTGGGTGATTGTATGTGACAAATCGCAATAAATCTTTCAAAAAGGATAGGCATATCAAATTACAATTAATATCGGTAAAATAGGTATTGGTTACAGATCCCTGAGGTCCTAGACGAGTGACAATCGCTTTCAAATCGTTTATTATTTCTATAACTTTCAATAGTATTGACATCAGATTTGGGAGCTATAACTTTTCCATAATTGGGCCATTATTTTTTTCCAGGGCCCATAATCGGTCTCTCAAGAACAAAGCCTCTTACATTAAAAAAAACTATGATTATTAAAATAAAATCGCTATTGGTAGAAACGTAATAATAATATCCCTCTAAGAAGACATAAACATTAGTGAAAAATGTTATAATTTGACGTAAATGACGGTAACTCAGTCGCTTTTCTCGGTAACGCAGTCGTATCTCATACAAAATCCGGCTGTCCCAGCAAGCAACTCGCTTCAAATACATTGACATTACATTAAAACTCTTCACGGCACTATTAAATTAAAATATCTACGGAAATTAAGGTAAATATGAACTTTATTAACAGGCTAATAAGTTTATGTTTTCTTTAACCGTGTATTATTTACGAAATAATTTTTGTCTTGTCTCTGTTGAAGTAAGAAAACGTAAGTACTCTGTGTTACCAAGCAAAAGTGAGTCTTAAATTCGACTTTTTTCGTGCATTTTCGACTAAGTTCGTTTGATTTAATGTGAATTGCTGGCGGGGTGAGGCGGGTGTTCGTGGCGTAGACGCTGGCCGCGCCAGTCGAGCTCGAGTCGTCCGGAGAGGCGCGTGTGTTTATTGTGCGGCCGCTGAGTTACCGACGGCAAACGGTGAGTTTTTTAAATATTTGATTGTTTTTTTATTGCGTTTTGTAATAGAATAAGTAAATATTTGCATGCACTCAAAAATAATTAGGTATTTATTATCATATGACCCAAATGTTAGAATACACGTTATTTTTACAACTGCGTTACCACTACACTGCGTTACCACGAGAAGTAACGCAGTTGTAGGTGCAGTAACGCAGTTGCAAAGTAAACAGTTTTCGAAGTGTATTTATCTATTTTACAGTTCACTTAATTAATTATTGGGTTATTTTGTTACAGTATATTATTTTCAATATAATGGCGTTAACACCGGCAGAAAAACAACGGCGTTATAGGGAAAAATTGAAACAGGACCCTGTGAAAAATGCTGACAAACATATCAGCCAATTCCTGTTTCTACCAGCCCCGTTAGCTCGCCTAAAGGAAGCAATGATTTAGAAATTCCCTTTGATGTAATTCCAGAAAGAGACGGCTTAGAAACTATGAACGAAATTGAAGTATTAACTGACATATCTAATATTGTGGGCAACCCTAAGAAATCTTATTACGAATCGGTTTATTCTCCAATTTCAAGTTCAGATGATAAACTTCTTTCACAGCTTAAAATACAACAAGAAGCTTCAGTATCTAATACATATGAAAGAAGAAACTTGATGGAAAAAGAAAATGTGCATACGTCTAAAATATTTTCCGGTGTTTACATTATTGTTAAAGTTTCTTCAGACAAAGACAAATTGTACTTTTATTTGGGTGTTGCCCAAAGCAATGTCGATGACGAGGGAGAGATTAAAGTTATGTTTTTAAAAGCAGTTGACGATTCGGGGAAAATGTTCAAGCTTGTTGAAAGGGATGTTTCGTACGAACCATATGATAATATTGTCGAGATAGTTCCTAGCCCTAAAATAATTATGAAGGGTAAACGTGTATATTACGAATTTGATGTTCCATTAAATATATTTGATAAATAAGACTGATGAGACAAAGATTTCATGTTTAAAAATGTTAATTTGAGAGGATATTTCGTTTTGTTTTTGTTTTTAAGAAGTTTTATTTTATTTCAAATACCTACTTTATTATTGTTTTTAGAGCGTTTCTATTAGTTAAAGCGAAAAAAAACACCTAGTGCTGTGATAAGATTACCACTGTGTTACTTATCCAACTACTGCGTTACTTTTTTGTCCCTCTTTTTCTGAATACGTTAAGAGTTATAAAGCTTTTAATATAATTTTGAACCACCACAAATTTTACATTTTTTTGTTTATCTACCTTTTTTCAACCTATGCTATAAAGATTGAGCTTAAATTGCTATTATTAAGGCATATTTTGGGAAATTACAGTAGCTTAAATTAAAATAACGTAACGCATTGGTAAACTTAATTAGAAAATAAGATATTAGACTGAGATGATTGTGATTTTACATTATAAGATTATTGTAATTCTTGTCTAAGTTTATGTCTGATAGGTTTTTAAAATTGAGGTAAAAGTTCCTACAATAAAACTAATTATTCTAAGTAAGTAACGCAGTTGTTGTTTTTCTACTCCTTTCCTTGTATTAATATCAAACAAAACAATAAATAGTAAAAAAACATCGCTGCTAATGCCTGTACTGTTTACTTTAAATATTGATAAAACTAAATTAACCTAAAAAATAAAAAAAAAAACTAATTGGTTTTATAATTATTTTTACGACATAGTTACTCAATTTGGGCCCTGGAAAAAAATAATGGCCCAATTGTTATCGCTGATAGAATGTTACTCTGTAAATAAAAATTAAATAAATAATTAAACGCTGGTATAATTTTGGTGATCATTTACTACTTTTGGGATAACAATGATTTATTTGGACTCATTTTGCTTAAATAGGATAGCAGCATTTAAAAACATTGGTTATCATTTTACTTTAAAATGTTGGTTTAATTTTGGTGATCATTTACTATTTTTGGGTTACTCATGATTTACTTGGAGTCATTTTACTTAAATAGGATAGCAAAGTGTTAAAACTTTGGTTATAATTTTTTTTACCTCTGGTCTGAGGCAAGCCGCACACAGAATAAAAAACAAATTATCATCAAAGTATTTCATATCAGTGGATGCGAGACTGCGCATTTCTCCCTATCAGTGACCACGACTCACCTTGCCATTGTTGTGGCTCGCTATCTCTTAATGCGTGCACCTCCAAATCAAGGTGCAGTCCTCTGTGACCCTTCAAATTCAGCCCAATCTTGGATTTATTGTTTTATATTGATACGTTATTGTTGTTTTGAAACAATTTTTATTGTTCACCCATCCAACACCCAGTGCGAGGGCGGTGCTTCTGATCATACTATGCCTCACTGGCTGGAGTATCCTAAGTGCCCGTCCACTTGCACCTCGGATGACGTAAAGAATGCCACTGATGCCGCAATCAACGTCGCCGACTACTGGGCTCAAACTGTAAAAATAAAACAACAAGAAAGGAAAAATACGCAAAATACTTACGCGCATTGACGTGGAGTTGCGGACACCAGCCCGTGTTACCTAACTATAAAAATAAAACAACAAGAAAGAGTACCATCGATACGAAAAGATGAAGAAGTTGTTATTGTTGGTATTTAGTTTATTGCTTTTAGGTGGGTGGGTGTTTGAACGTAAACAAAGTAAAAGGAATATAAATGGATCGTGGCAAGCGGCGCTCTGTCCCCCCCCGACCCTTGCTTGTCAAAGAGCCAGCCCGCGCCGCAGCTGAGCATGTAGTTTTAAATTCCCGACTGTGACCTCTGAGTTTGTTTCGGCCTTTCTTCTCAGAGTAGTCAGATAGGAAACGCCGATCTCACCAATCTTAAATAATAATAATTTGATCCAGCCTGTCCCATCTTGCTGCCCTCTCCCCAGCGACGCCCTAAGCCGAGGTTCGTACCCCACAGGGGGTGCCCTTAGCGTGTAGTCGCTTAGTATAGTAGATATTCGCCCCTGGCTGGAGGCTTTGAGTATACTTAAGGCAACCACAGGATAGTCCGGTTAAGTAGTCACGACCTCTCAAGGTACGAGATACCATTTATAAAAAAAAGCGGCGTTCTGTAGTTTCTGCCAACCCCTGTGTAAAGACGCCGGAAGTTTATGTGTGTATGTTGGTAAGAATTTGCTAAATTTGCATATGCCATGCCAAATGCAACATTTTAAGGCTTGAGTGATTTCTTCTCGACTCATGCGGTTTCGAAAGTCCTCTCTTCAACTTTCAAATGTCTCACCATCTTATAAATGTATTTTCATCTTGCGTCACACAAAAATGCATATTGCAAATACAGAAATCAATAATCTGACTCCAAATGGCTTGCAATAATTGCGTGATGCAGCATCACAGATATTGTTTTAAGAGCGCGCTCATGAATCGTGTGACGTCACAAGTGAAAAAGCGGGAAACAAAATGCAAAGCTGCGAACATGTGAGCCGCTCGTATGGAAAACGAAAGTCTTTCGACGCGAGTTTCATTCAGGCGAAGTTGGCTCGCTCGCGGCTGCTGAACGACAATGTTGGAAGCAACTGAGCATACAAATCTCTTGGACTCGACAAAGAAATAAATCAGAATATCATGGACTGCCTCGTTCGAGCATGAGGACCTGGGTTCAATTCCCAGGTCGGGCAAAGTGTTATTGGATTTTTTATCAGGGATTACTCGGTAGCAGCCCGAAGTCTGGATTTGTACCCGGTTGATACAAAATATATATATATATATATATATATATATATATATATATTATATATATATATATATATATATATATATATATATATATATATATATATTTCAACTTAAACATTGTGTCATACATAAATATTGAGGTAGCCCCAGTAAGTTATAAAATTACTTCTTTCGGAGCTGTTTCGCTCTTCCCTTAAGTGGTAACTGATGAGGCTAATAAGTAAATAAAGGGTTTTAAATTATTGTTCATGGCAACAGGCTACCCCCAGGCGCCCCCTACGAATTTCAACAGAATCTCCAAATTAGAGCTCTTAAACCAGCTCCCCATGAGTTTTTTTGCCTAAACATGCATCAGGAGAACGTTTATTGCTAAATAAATAGATAAATAATAAAAAAAAATTGCATTATTATTATTATAGAAAAGAAAACGAACTATTCCAATTAGTTGTTATTTATACCAACCAACGAATAGTATTCAATTTCAACGAGGAAATCATGCATCTATGCGCATTTTTGTAAGAGACCTCTTAAACAAAATTGCCAAAATTAACGTTTAATACATGTACACCTGTGTCTAATCCTTCGAGGATTACAGGCGTGATGCTATGAATATTTATCATGAACAAACATAACCCCCGCAAGCCAAAATGGCGGCCTTAGCACTAATTTATGTTCATCCATCCATATTCAGTCTGCAACCGCATCGAGATTCGAAAGAAGCTGCCATTTTTTTTTTACAAATAAATATAGAATGACATGCAACGTTAGAAATTATAACTTTTTTAATAACATGCGACTTTTGCATCAGCTTCGTAAAATCGAAGCTTTCATACAGATAAATAAATATCGTGGCACATATTTGCATATACAGCTGATCTTAAATTAAAAACTGCTGATGCTAGACAGTGTACAGGAGAAAGTGTAGACCGGTAAGGACATCATTCATTTCGTAACCAAGTATTAAAGTGTTGGCCAGAAAGAAAATACTGCTGTCTTATGGGAAATTACCTCTTGAGCATTTTTTACTATTACAACAAAAGTCTACCAATAACCCCCGGCTGCTATTTGAGATAGAAAATGCCAAAACACATATTTTAATAACAAGTTTATAGTTAAAACATGTTCAGGATGCTAAATTCTATAATAAAAGTTGGTATTTTTTTTTAATGTTATGCTTATAACATATGTCATAAAAATATGATTTTTGACATTTTCAATCTCAAATAGCAGCTCCCGGCTGCTATTTGAGATTGAAAATGTCAAAAATTTTAATTATAGGCAGTAATAGTAAAAAATGCTCAAGATGTTTCTTGAGCCTGTAATTAACCTCCCTAAATATAATAATATAAATTAACCTGCCTAAAATTAAAAAAGTACTATTTTCTTATGGGAAATAATAATTTCCCATAAGAAAATAGTACTTTTTTTTAATTTTTGGGTCTACAATGTTCGGCACTTGAGTGATGTCCTATATATCTCCCAAAATAATTCGCCAAAATTACGTTGCAATCGGTTTCATAAGATATTACGATGTGCATCACACCCGATGCAAAATGAATCGTCGTGAACATAACTCCTAGACTCGTTTTTGCGCGACTCAATAAGACGTAATTAGACCGAACCACACCGGTTCACAGTCTTCCTGCATCTACCTAACTTTAAACGCAAGCCTACCGTATAAGCCCCCGCAGATAGGCTAGGCGATTCTACTAGACTAAAAACTTCATGCGAATTGTTCTATTAGAGTCGCATCTCAACTGTCTAGGGGAGCCTTAACTCTGGAATAAATCTCCAGTCACTGCGTTTCTCCATTCTTTTATAATCTCATTACCTCCGTAGCCTCGCAATAAATATGTGTGGGTACCACGATTTAATAATACAAAATCATGATTGAATCTAGAAATCAATCTCCACCGACTGCTCAATACTGAACAGATTAGCTTCGCTTCTTGTATAACTTCTTGTCTATTTGTGGATGACGCTTGAAAAAAAAAAATCCTACAGCGCGATTCAAACTTTTTGGTGGCTCGGGATATGAAGCGAGTCGCTGCGCAATAACAAATTCACGTGTCAACGGGGGTGAGAGGTGAGATACAGACGCCAGCACAACACATCAAGCTACCCGAAATTGATAAATTTTCCCAATCAACTTTGAACCTTATATTTCAGCGATAAAGTGGAAAATCAATTATTGAAATTTGACAGATTGTAGTAGCTTGATGTGCTGGCATCTGTACCTACTGCACCGTGAGTAGCGCACTTCAGAGCCGCTATAAAGTTTGAATCAGGCTGTAGCTAATATCCAATAAATCATTGCTGTACGTTTACTGTTATTTAGCGCTTTGTGTTGTTATAAAAAATACAGGAAAGAAATGACAACGCAGATACAGGTGATCCAAATAATGACGTCAATAAAAAAAAAAATAGATTCCTCATAACTAAGGGTATCCAGAAATACCCCATAAATGTTCCGCGATTGTAGTTGTGATTGTTCGGATTGATAGCTTGGGAGATATGAATATATTTTCTTTATTTTTTGGGAAAATTCTTCGGGGACATTTTTAAAAATGTATACCTGTTTTTCGACAAGCTCGTTTTATGACATTTTTTTGCGATGGAACTATCATGAAATATCCTTGAATGTATAAAAAAAAATATCTTCCTAACATTAGTGCAAGATACATTTTGTTTTTTTTTATCGAAAGTGTGACATTTACATTCTTACGAATAAAATTGATAACGTTTCAAACATTATATTCGCTGTTTGAAACGTTCAACATTCTTAGGGAACCTACAACGCCAACAGATGAGGAGATTCGTGGAAGTTAGAATCAGAAGCTTCTCTACTGTAACAGAATAATCCAATCAATCAAAATAAACCAGTAAATAAAAAGTAACCGGAAATACCAACAAAACTATTACTTTCCAAGAAACGGGAATGATTTTCTAAGAATAATTTACCTACTAGATGAACAATGACGGTTTTTTGTGGTGTTTTTCTCATTATTTGAACAAACTAAATACAATAGAACGCTACTTTAGAAATGATATAGAAATATCCAACAGTTTTAAAATTTTATCAAACAAAACTTCAATCAATTTAACTTTGACTTTCACCCTAAAAATAATAGAATATTTATACAATTAAAAATAAAACATACGTAGAGAAATGACGAAAAGCAAAAGATAGCTTATTAGTAGTACCTAGATAGACAGTATATTTTTATCAATAAAATAAAAAATAAAACTACTTATCCTCTTTCCAAAGCCCAGTCAAGCATTTCCTACATCCTTGTCTTTAAACTTCGCCAGACTCTAACTTACTGTTTAATAAACCACAAACATTATAGTTGTGAATGTTGCGTCTGCAATGCCCTAGTGCTCTACTTGGTGTTACGGAGTAGTATAACTTATTAGTATAGTAAAAAAAAACAACATTTTTACAAGGAAGAGAAATCTACAGACACGGGTTTGTAGAAGAGATTAAAATACGTGGCAATACGTGGATTTCACCTATAAAATGTTTTAGCTTAGTGCAGACTGACAGCTGTCATTTTCATAATCATATTATTAAATACATAAATCAATGTTAGACATATCTGAAATCGTTGAAGGAAAACATCGTTAGGAAACCTGGGCTTTGAATTCATATAACTTTGAAATCGCAAATCCGCCTTGAGCAAGCGTGGTGATCAATGCCTTCTCTGTAAGAGAAGAGGCTTTTGCTCTGCAAAAAACATTTGTTATTACTACTCGTAAATGTTGTTTATTGCTGCAGGGTAATTACGTAACACACTATCAGTAGCAATGGGTTTCATTTTGACAGTTCAACAACATTCATTGCGTTATTTACGTTGCTGAGCAGCGATATCCTTCAAAATTATTCAGATTGAAATTGGTAGTGTGTTACGAAATTAGGGTGCTGAACATGAGCTTTTAAAAATGAATGGAAAAAGAGACTATCGTTATCAACACGCTTGGCCGACAGAATGGCAATGGAATGCAATTTTATTGTGAACCCTGTGACATATTTTAAAGTCATGATTGGAAAGGGAAGGGCCCGTGGCTAAATAATAGCAACCGCTTGCCGCGGTTGGTCCGTGGATGGGTGACTATCTTTATATACCGAGACCCCTCCGTGCCTCGGAAACCACGTTAAGACGTTGGTCCCGGCTGTCATTCGTGGATCTTTGACAGTCGTTACGGGTAGTCAGAAGCCAGAAAGTCTGACAACCAGTCATACCTAGGGGTATCGTATTACCCACCAACCGGGTTGTCAAGGTCAGACAGGCAGTCGCTCCATGTAAAATATATGTATTCAGCTGCATCCGGTTAGACTGGAAGCCGACCCCAACATAGTTGGGAAAAGGCCCGGCAGGTGATGATGATTGGAAAGGGAAGAACTGTTCATTACCGAGAACCATGTTAAATTCACGAGGACATGATGTATTGGCGTATGATGCTAGCAGAAAGTAAAATATTTAAGGGTGTGTATTCAATTATTTGTATTACTTTATGGAATTAAATACTTATTCAATGATTAACAATCGGTAACTATTTCAAGTGAAACCAAACAGAGTAGGTACCTACAATATGACCTCGGTCTTAATATATTACAAATAAAAATAAAGTTTGTATACTTAGAGCAAAAGAAAAACGACACTTATGTAAATAGATGTCAGTCGTAAAAATTATGTGCTACTGTTTTAGTTTAAGTTTTTTTGGGCATTGTATTCAATGCCTTGAAAATAGGTCAGTAGACGTGCATACCTATAATATTAGTGTAATCGACGCATAGATCGACCTTTACTAAAATGGCCACCAAAATGAATGAACAAAAAGAATTAATTAATGAAACAGACCTCAGAAGTGCCCCCTTAAAGTAAAACATTGTTGAAACTTTGTCACTTGACTACCGGTACATTAAATTATCTATAAGGCTAGTTTAAAATCTATAATTTTTTTAATATTTGCGTAGAGTTAAACCAACAAATATGGCGATGCGAGTGACAGTGCGGGGTTGTTTCAATGTCATGAATTGGGGGCCCCCCATATATTATGTACTCATGCGGTATATAGGTACATAGATAAGCACATAGCACTATTTCTATGAGCGCACCCCACCGATTGTAATCTGGGTGAGGGGCGAGCGGTGAGGCGGACGGACCAATCGCTGTGCTCCCGTGACCAGAAAAGGGGGAGGAGTTTCGCACCCCTAGTTTTCTAGGGGTTAGTGTGCTTCCGCGGCCAACCTAGTTTGCCGTAACCCTCCGCGCGCCGCGCTCTCCCCGTATCCACTAATTTAGGGTTGATCAATCGGCCGCGCGGCTGGCGTTACGTAAGAGACACCAGACGAATTTCATGCGATGCAGCGCTCGCTGCCTGACGCAGACAGGCGGCCGACCACAGCCTAGATAACGAGACAAGATTTCAATAAAATTAAATCCAAATAATTTCAATTCAAAATTATTCTTACATAAAATCTTGTGTCCACAGATTTATTTTCCGGTGTTTCATTGTTCAACTCTGGGTTTGTCACGATTTTTAGCGGTCTTTGTTTGATATTCCATCTCATTACAAAAACAAATCTAAATTAAACAATTAATGCAATTATTAGACGTAAATGTCAACCAAGTGCGTCACTATCCTGTCATCACTTTCTTTTCCGTTTACATTTTGTTTTCGTTTACATCTCAAATTGTCGAACATTTTTACACATTTTATCTGAAACTAGGTTAATGAGACACTATTTCAATGCAATAGATTTGCATGAGGGGGGGCTTGTGGCTAAGTAACAAAAGCCACGCGGGTCGATCGATCAGGTTAAGCTACGCTTGCCGCGGTTGGTCCATGGATGGGTGACCATGTTTTCGTACCAAGATTCCTCCGTGCCTCGGAGAGCATGTTAAACCCTTGGGCCTGGCTGTCATTCGTGGATCTTTGACAGTCGTTACAGATCGTCAGAAGCCCGAAAGTCTGGTAACCAGTAGAAGTAAAGGTAGTGGTAAAGGGGCTAAAGTATTACACAGTAAATAGGTTATAGTTATGTCATATCCATGTATGTTTTACTCTGTGTACATAAATAATAAAATAAATAAATAAATGGATTGTGGTGGTCAGTTAGGCAGTCGCTCCTTGTAAAATAGGTACTAGTGCTCAGCTGCATCCGGTTAGACTGGAAACTGAACCCAACATAGTTGGGAAAAGGCTAGGCAGATGATGATAATTGAGATTTGCGTCGGCATCCAAGAAAAATAACTGAAGTATGGAGAAGTTATACTCCGTGGCTTGTTTTGGCTGCACTTCTAATATTGAACCTCGTATAAACGTTATTTCTAATTACCATTTCATGTTATGACTATCGATTTTGACGACACTATTATTCAGTTAGTTACCTAGCATAGTTAAAGTTGTTTTTTACCATTCCGTGGTTATTATGCGTTTAAAGAGCTGAATTTCCTATTGACCTATAGTCTTCGTTTTCCTATTGTCTTCTGAATGTAGTGGTCAACGGAGTTTATTTGCCGAATTTTTAATATCCTCGTAAGGCCCAACCTAAATTTAGATCGAAATACATTACGACCCAATGTACTAAAAATAGGTGCAAGTAGTTGCGGCCCAGAACTTTGGATTAGTATAAAAGTGCTTAAATTTAATATAAAAGTGCTTTTGGCTAGATCCTTTTAAGAGGTATTTCCTATATCCCTTTGCAACCGGGAGTAAAAAACTCGCATAGATCATTAAACACTTATTAATCGTTTGGAAAGTATTCAGAGGTCTTGGGAAAAATACTGAAAATAATCTCATGCAAGCTGGTCGTCAGTAGTCAAACTCTCACATACGTGAGGTTCAGGAATAATTTGCTAGTCGCACGATCGTGCTCAGAATTTTGTAAAGTCGAAACTCACGATCACTTCAACTCAGTTGGAAAGGGATATCTAAAGTTACGCATTTCATGCAAAAAATATGTTGAAATGATTTGTCCTTTTTTTTAGGTCATTGTGCCTTACGAGGATAACCAGCCTATTTTAACTGTTAGTTAATTTTCATTATAACTGTAGTCTAGCATGTCGTTGGGTCGCCGGAAGACCGAAAGTCTGACAACCAGTCTTACCAGGGATATCGTATTACCCAGTCACTGGGTTGTGAAGTTCAGATAGACAGTCGCTCCATGTAAAATACTGGTATCCAGCTGTATCTGGTTACACTGGAAGCCGACCCCAACATAGTTGGGAAAAGGGGTAAGCTGATGGTGACTGTATTGTTCTCACTGCTGGGACACAGGCCACCTCTTTGAGAGGGAGTGGGCTGTAAATCATCACGCGCAGGCCCAGTGCGGGTTGGTAGATGTCACATGTTTTCGAATTTTTGGTTCTAGAACATGCTGGTTTCCTCACGATGTTTTCCTTGACCGTTTCGACAGCAGTGGTGATGATGTTTCGGGAGGTTCCTGTTTCGTATAAGGCAGGAGGAAACGCCCGGGTGTCACCATTGTGTGGATCGCCCGGAGGACACGGTGGAGCATACAGTGGAGGTCTGCCCGGCTTGGGCAGAGCACCGCCGCGTCCTCACGGCGGCGGTCGGCGGCGGCGATCTCTCGCGCCCGGCCCTGGTCCAGGCCATGGTACGGAGCGAGAGTGCATGGGAAGCCGTCACCTCCTTCTGCGAAGCAGTAATGCTTGCGAAGGAGGAGGCGGAACGCGTGAGGGAGAGGCAATCTTTGCGCCCTCACGCCCCTAATCGCCGCAGGAGACGCCCTGGGCGTCGGGAGTCAAGAGCTGACTCCCGGCCACCGTAGGCGTGGGCTTGCAGACGGCGAGCAATGGGCAGTTCGCCGTCTGGTAAGGACCAGGTTCGGGTCGATGGCGCGTTGTGTTCCACGCGCGCCTCAAAGAGATGTCAGCAGTGACGGGGCCCACCGGGGCCGATGCTTGCCAGGGTCGCGGGTTGTTCGAAAGAGTTACCGTGGCCCTTGGCACAGGCAACTGAAGGAACACAGGTGGGTTTTAGTCAGTAAAAGTCTGACACACCCTCCCGTTCCGCCCAGAACGGGAGAAGTTATTTGATAATTTCCCACCCCAAAAAAAAAAGTGGTGATGAAATTATTTACACCTTAAACTGAAAGTTTGTAATTGGTCAAGACATTATGATAACTTCTATGATCGATGAGTCTACATACAATATGATAAACAAAACCGGCTCACATAAAAAACAAAATCTGTAAAAAAAACATTCTGAATTTCACAGAACTTCTAATTGCTAAAAAAGACCAACAAGAATATTCACGACTCTGAAATAAAATGGACGACCGACAAAAAAGTCCGCAGGGACTCTTGTAAACCCTCCCCCCTTACCCCCCGTAAATCTATCGCTCTTACACTACCTCTTCGAAAAACAAACTTCGGAGAATGTTCCTGTCCCGCGTTTATGCAAACTATCAACGAACGCCGACCTCAGTGCTACCTATGGAAATCCTTTGATATAGTTTTTATGAGGCGTAGTAATTACTTAAAAAAAAAGAAACAAAACTAAAACAGTACAAAGCTTTTTTTTAACTCTACATATTTGTTGTTTCAGTTTGTTTTCATTCTTTTTCATTTATGTTCACGCAAAAAGTTAATAATATAAATAAAGCCATACTCATCATCTGCTTAGCCTTTTCCCAATTGGGGTCGTCTTCCAGTCTAACCGGATGTAGCTGAATACCAGTATTTTACAAGGAGCGACTGCCTATCTGACCTCCACAACCCAGTTACTGGGTAATACGATACCCCTAGGCTTACCTGGCTGATTGTCAGACTTTCGGGCTTCTGACTACCCGTAACGACTGTCAAAGATCTACGAATCACAGCGGGGAGCAACGGCTTAACGTGCTTTCCGAGGCACGGAGGGGTCTCGGTAGCCCATCCACAGACCAACCGCGACAAGCGTAGCTTAACCTGATCGATCGACCTGTGCGGCTGTTATTAGCCACTGGCCCCTCTAAAATAAAGCCATACAATATGTAACATAATTAGCGCAAGACCTCATAGAACCCAATTAGAGTATTGAGTTAAAAGCAAACAAATCAATCACCAAAACTATTTTTCTTCTTCTTCCTAGTATTACTTTATGCATTTAAAATTGAGTTTTATTGCCTTGATATACAATAAGATTTAATTTTCTTTGGCTCAATTGGCGGTCAGTATGGCACAATACATAATTTTTGAAACAAATACCTACATTAAAAGCTACTGTAATCGATTCAGTAGTCAATTCGGAACAAAGTCCTTTCAGGATTTGCGTGTATTCCGTTATACCTTGTATAAATTAAGGGTTTTTTTTTAAATAAAACTGTGAGTATGGGATTCTCACATAATCTAAAGTCTATTAAAAGTGCATAGTAAAACGAATACATTTGAATTGAACATATTTTTTTTTAACATACATTTCCCACATAATTTAATTTAACATTTTTACATACCTGAATCAAATTCCATCAAACTGACACAGAAAAAATCCTTTGTCACTGAAAAGAAAAACTACAATGTATGCTAGCTAACATGTCATTAAATGATAAAGAAAGATCATTGACAAAGTCTATTACGGTTCTATAAAGTCTATTATAGGCGCTTGCAAAATCCATACAACAGTAGTATTTCAAACATTTTCCTCAAGCAAGTGCCGCTACTTTTACAATTGAGCTTTTTGACGGTAGACGTGTAAAAAACCGATAACAAATAAAAAACTAGCTACCTGTCTACGCGTCACAAAAAATAAATTAATTGAAAACAATGTAGGACATCGGCATGTGTAAGGAAATATATAGTCTGTTCCGAAAATATCTGATGAAAATGTAAGCAAATGGACCAGAAAACGTACCTGTAAATACCAATTTCTAATGTCATTTACGAAATGAGTGCTTTGATTTGATTTATTTGAATGCCTATACCGGAAATTCTGATTTTAAATCACCTTAAAGAAGTTTTTCATTTGACAATTTAGGTGAATTTTATACACTCATTTTTTGACGGTGATTTTTCAATTACAATTTAATAGGTTATGTTATTCCAACAACTTTTGGTGGTAGAACTGGGGAGATAAAAAATATGTGTTACTTTGTCCTTTTGTGAGTAATAGCGTAAGAATTTAACATGAACAGGGTTTGTTTACACTTTCAGCAGTTACTTTTGGAACAGACTATACCAAGTTTTTGACAGAGTTTCGTGACTTTAAAATGTTTGAACGGTAGTGACTAGATTTGAATTCTGAATTCGGTTTGATCTACTTTTTATGCGAAACCGTCAGTGGCGTCTTGCTTTTTTTTAAATTTCGTTTAATAGAGCCTATAAAACCGTGACATGTTGGTATTTGTATCCCAAAGAAGAAGGTACGGGTGTTCTCTTACCCCTAATTAGGTCAACAATATTAAGTTCATAATACGCACCGACACCTCGAACCAGTGCCGGATTAAAACCAATTGATGACCTAATTAATGGTCTAGGTGAAAATTCATGGGATTCAAGAAAACACGACTTTTTTCATGAATTTTTGAAAATTTCCCAGAAATCGTCACTAAATATTACTTTTCTCTAAATTCTCAAATAACCTTCATTGCTACTGTTTTAGGTACCTTAATTATGCTTTAGCAAACCTTTCGAAACCACATTTTCTAAAACATCAAACAGATACAAGTTAGATTAAATGAAAATGTCTTCCCCGTAATACGTAGTACGGTCCATTGTACGGTTCATGCCAAAGTAGAATTTTTAGATAAATTGTACCCAAAGTTCATGTACGTAGATGATTCTTGAAAAGTGTTAATAAACTTCTTCCTTTAACTTTTAACTGTTTCATGTTTTAGAAATTTTAGTTTCGTTGAAAGGCTTGGCTAAAGAATTAGGTGCACAATGAAATAGTGGTGAATGCCATTAGATTTGCGAGTTTAGTTTTTTATTTAGTGAATTCTGGGGAATTTTCAAAAATACATCAAAGATTGAGTTTTCTCGAATCACGATGATATTTTACGTAGGCTTTATGAGGTGCTTAGGTAATTGTTGCAAACGGGTCTCTCTATCACGTCCTGGGAGGAAAACGTCAAATTAAAATTAAAACAAGTCACCTTGTATAATATTGATAAAGTACCAAGGTCACCGCAGCGACATCTCCCGCCGACAAAACGCGCGGGTTTTCAAACAGCCTTGCTTTTCATGTGCTAGCAAATATTTTTTCGATGCTGTTTATGGTGCTCCCGAGATGTGATGCTCTAAGCAATTGCTTAATTTGCTTAGGGGCTAATCCTCGAACTGCCTCGAACGTCCAGGTCAATACACCATCTCTTTCTGGGCCAGGCTAGGAAAAAAGTTCCCGGAAGGATTTGGGGAGGCCTTTGCCCAGCGTGGGGCAGTATAGGTTGACAAAAAAAAAATACGAACCGCAGTGTGCAGGTTATATTTGTGTTTTTTTAATATTTTATTATTCGCAGGGGGTTCCTGGCTGTATATTTTTACATGATCCCTACTGTAAGTAATGAGGCCATCATACAATTCCAGTACTGCCGTGCGATTCTGTAACCATCTCAGCGTGAAAGCTTGGGTGAAGTGAGCGTGGAGTGAGCTGTCATTCGCTAGGGATTGACACTATTAAGTGCTCACTTCACTTATGATTTCACGGTGAGATTTTTACAGAATCGACCGGCTGGTGTAAGTTTCAAATTTCCGGATACAACACCCACCCTCAGGAGGCTGGTATACAGACGAGAAATTTGATTTTACTGCATCTTCTCAGGGATCAGTCAGCTAGGTAATTCCGGTGCCATCTTTAGCGCCAGTTTTATAATAGTGACCTACAAAATAATGACGTGTAAAAGTCACTTAAAATATATATCTACTTACAGAAATAAACATCTCATTTTAAATAAATCTATCTACACACACATACATATACATACATACACACATATACATATATTTCACATATATCTATGTCCTATCGCAGGTATGCTGGAAGAGATTTCTTAAGAAATAAGCATCACCTTTGTACCTATTTTTCTGTTCTGTTTTTTTTCTTGTCTGTTTATATGTGTGTACATAAATAGTAAAATAAATAAATAAATTATTTTTAAATATCGTAAGCCGCCCCCCAGCTAGTTGGCCGGACGACCTAAAGAAGTTGTCTGTGATATACTGGATGCGGAAGGCGGAGAACAGGGTGTTGTGGCGCAGCCTGGGAGAGGCCTAACTCCAGCAGTGGACTGTGTTAGGCTGAGTTGAGATTGACAGTAGGCCGCACGTCAGTGATAAAAAAAACCAGTATAAGCTGGTCTCTTATTCTATAAACTCCGTACTTACGCGGTAATACGCACGGTACTCAAGAAAGGTTTTTGGATGCGTGAAGAAGCCTCCTCGTGTAGCGCAGTTTGTTCCGCCAGTTACTCAACTGAACCGAGCGCTCGGCGCATCCTGGACAGTCACACCCAACACCTTATTTGACTGGCCAATTCTTCCCTTGCGGTGGTAGGACTAACGACCGCCTGGTTTGCGCCCACCTTCCCACCGCAGTCCGGCGTCAAGCAGCCTGCTATGTTTCGTCGATGCGTGGGAGTTCCAGTGCCTTAGGCATCTTCTGGGCACGCTCGTTCCATCATAGACCTTATCTACCGCTTTCCATCAAGCGTGATCGATGTCAAGAGCGGGCCTACCCAGCAATAAAATAAAATAAATAAAAGGTAAGCTCAAGGTCAAAATGTTACCAACGACGTGCGAGCTCCTACGCATTTTCAATGGTGCTTAAATATTTTAAGGTTAGTAAGAAGTCATAGTTAGCTGCCTGCTTGTTTTGGCTGTACCCACCTCGCTACAACGACGCGCAGCCTGCGGGGTGATTACGTAACACACTATCAGTAGCAATGGCTTTCATTTTGACAGTTCAACAACATTCATTGCGTTATTTACGTTGTTGAGCAGACAAATTTTTCGAACAAATGAAGCAATGGTTTAGCATTATCCTTGAAAATTATTCAGACTAAGATTGATACTCGTAGTGTGTTACGCAATTAGGGTGCTGATTACCAAGGACATGATTCTGTAATTGGGTTACACACTATCAGTAGCAATGGGTTTCATTTTGACAGTTCAACAACATTCATTGCGTTATTTACTTTGTTGAGCAGACAAATTTTTCGAGCATATGGAGCAATGGATTAGCAATATGCTTCAAAATGATTCAAATTGAGAGTATTAGTCTGTTACGCAATTAGGGTGCTCGTCGGTTATTAAAAAAATTGCTGTTCCGTTCAATTTGACCGCGTAGGTGTCGCACCTGTCTATGAAACAGCTCTTTTTTTTTTTGTTTTGATAGCTGGATAAAAATGTCTAATTGACCGATTACTTGTATGTATGTGTGGCAAATTTTACATAGTTATAAGTTGTTTATTACTAATTAAATAAAGTATCGAACCTAAAACTTCACGCTCGGTAACCCTAGATCAGACCACTGTAACCAAGCGGCTGCTACTTTTTATAACCAAAATGTAATAATCAAGTGTCTGGTCTAATTTCATTCGCGATTAAGGTGTCTACCGACCTTTAACACTGGGTAATTAGAAAGGTACATAGTTAATCACAAAAATATATCTAACGATTTTATAATCTAGGTTTTATTACGGAACTTCAGCCGGTTTTTGAACACCGTTTTCTGCAAATGACAAGCTTGAGGCAGAGTTTGCGAATCTGTAATGGAAATGTAATTAAATTGTTTATTCTGTAAATAGGATCAGCCGCACGGGTCGATCGATCAGGTTAAGCTACGCTTGCCGCGGTTGGTCCGTGGATGGGTGACCATCTTCACATACCAAGACCCCTCCGTGCCTCGGAAAGCACGTTAAGCCGTTGGTCCCGGCTGTCATTCGTGGATCTTTGACAGTCGTTACGGGTCGTCAGTAATCCGAAAGTCTGACAACCAGTCTTACCACGGGGTATCGTATTACCCAGTAACTGGGTTGTGGAAGTCAGATAGGCAGTCGATCCATGTAAATACTGGTATTCAGCTGCATCCGGTTAGACTGGAAGCTGACCCCAACATAGTTGGGAAAAGGCTCGGCAGATGATGATGAATTTTCTGAGTTTATCTTAGACATAACTGACCTCGGTGAAGGAAAATATCGTGAGGAAACCTGGATTTGTACCACCAACCCGTCTTAAGCAAGCGTGGTGATCAATATTCGTGCCTTCTCTGTATGAGAACAGGCTGGTAATATTATTATTCCATCACCTACTTTCTACTTTCTTTTTTTCTTTTTTTTTCTTTTTTTTCTTTCTTTCTTTTTTTTCTCTTTCTTTTCTTTCTTATAAAATCATCAACATAATTTGTAATGGTGCTACGAGTACTGTAAAATTTAATTGACAATTACCGCTAGAGAAAATCTTCTGATCAAGAAATATTCACGCTTAGGAAGTAAAAGTAAACTTCAATTAGATATGCAAATTTAAAAATTACTAAATTTATTCCTTCGGTTATATTTTTTTTTTCTCCGGTTATAATTTAAATCGAATAGTGTTCCCAATTTCGTTGAATAATGGATAGACTGCTGGCACTATCAAGACCTGTAGGTGGTACCTGCATTACATCAGGACTGATTCCAACAATGTGTGATCTTCTCTCATCATGTTTTTACAAAAATCCCAAGAGTAAGAGCTGAAGTGAATTGTGTGTGGACAGATTCCATATTCGAGCCTTTGGCAAAGGCATTAAGCAGCTCAAAGCATTATAATAACGTTCAGCAATCAAATGTTTATCATAAACTCAATTAGTTTCGATAGCTTAAAATTTAGCGTTTCCGTGTCTCCCAGTCGACCACCCCACAACACACACGGTAGCTCTGGTGCAGCACGATTATAACTGTGGCTTTGCAAACATCCCCTCCAACTGACAATTTTGAGGCTGTAGAAAAGCTTCCAGCGGGCCAACATGGCCCACCCGGAAGTCTGTTAACCGACTAAGAAGCCAGAAGGGCCACTGCAGGTGCAACTTAGTCAAGTGGGGATACTCCGATGAGCCGCAGTGTGACTAGTTGTCGTGCTCTTTGTGCACTAAGAGCTGGACTATGGAAGACCTTTACGAGACCAAAAATAACGCTGTCGTAGTGACTGAATTCTGGTCGAAGCTAATTTATAACATACAAAATGGAATCATCGATACTATGAAGAAGAAAAAAAAAACACAACATCCATTCAATTTAAATTTACTAGCTGTGCTCTCGACTTCGTTCGCGTGCATGTAGGAAAATAAATTGGATTTCATGGGTTTTAATTTTTTTGGCGCGGAATCCTAATTCTTTTTCTAAAATAAAAGTAGCCTACGTTACTCCTAATAGTCACTTAATATCAGCCATCTGTCAGTGAAAATCCCGTCAAAATCGGTCCAGCCATTTCGGAGATTAGCCGGAACTAACAGACAGACAGACAACAAATCTTTTTTTTTTTTGTATAAGAAGGTACCGTATGTACTTTCATATGCATTTAGTAAAAAGCTGTTATTTTGACATTACAAACAGACACTTCAACTTTATTTATTTGCATGTATAGATTTTAAAAAAAAAACAGCTGTGCCATCTCACCACTTAACGTATTGTCATTCTATTTGCTCCACAAGAGCGCATAAACTAATTAAAATTAGCATTCGGAAACATTTTTGGAGCTACTGAACATAGAAAAAACTATCTTCGCATTGTATAAATTCAAATTCTTAGTATTGTATAATTGCATAGTACACGTGTGAGCACTATGTACTTACCATAAAGCTACCATTTACTGGGTACGTCTTTCATTGACTTGAATGTGCCCTGGCGGCTGAATGTCATGCTCACTCTAATGTCTGGCTGGTGATGGCGTGTGTGTTGGATCATTAAGTTCCCTTCAAAATGGTTGAGCTAAATGGTGCTGATCCATACGTCATGTTCGTGAACGATCGCCGTCAGTAGGGACTGGTCATCTCTTAGCTGCCACAACTTATTTTAATTTCTGAATTTCTTTTTATAACTGACACTTTTAACGTGCACGTCTTTCTACGTCGTTCTCACAGGGATAATTTCAACAGGAATGATTTATCCAATATTTTATAGCAAATTTATGATTTAAAAGAGTGTCCGTGGAGTTTCTTGCCCATTCTTCTCCACAGGTACTTACTTCGCTTTGGAATGGGCAACTAGCTTCATCTTGCTGACTGACCGACCCCTTGACAATTCAAAAGTGCCTGTAATTGGTTTATTTGAAATAAATACTAGAGTGTTGAGTTTTTATTTTAATGTAAATTAAAAGATACACAATACATATTCACACAATTTGTTCCTCAATCACTTAATATTTTTCATACAATTCAATCGTAATGTTCGGCATATCACTTAATTTTTTCTCTGCCATTGAGTCATAAAGTTGGTGGATAAGTTCAGCGATTCAGCGTCATTCGTTCATTTGGTCATTGTGGTTTCATGCTTGGACAGCTTAGCTTTTAACAGCTTTTGGCTCCCCCATAATCGATCATGCTTAGGGGGCCTGATATTGGCTTAGATGAACATATGGTGAGTCTTGTTCGAAGTACAGTACTAGATTAAGCATTATTACTATTTTATTTCACAAATAATCATAATGTACAGAAGTGTTTGTATGTATCACACTAATATTATAAAGGCGAAAGTTTATGAGTGTGTGTGTATGTATGTTTTTTACTTCTTCACGCTCAAACGGCTGAACGGATTTGGATGAAATTAGGTACACAGATAGTTTATAGCCGGGATTAACACATAGGATACTTTTTATCCCTATATTCCCACGGGATCGACACTTATGCGGGTGAAACCGCGGGGCGCATCGAGTACAACCTAAACCGCTAACAACACTTGAAAATAATTTAAGTTACAAGGCAAACATATTGATGATTGACATGTTAAAGTGTTTGTACAAACCCACTTACAGAAAATAAATCATTTATCATTTGACGTCACCTAAAAATGAACTTACTTATAAATAAACAGTACTACTGACATTTGCAATAACTTTTAATTTCGGTAAAATTCCATCACACATCGTATCGTCATCGTCGTCATCGTCTGTTTCATTATTAACGTTATCCTTACAAACTATAAAACAAAGTCGCCGAAATGTCTGTACGCGCAAAGCTTCCGAATGACTGCACCAAACTGGATAATAATTTTTTTGTTGTGTTCGGTATTGCCAGGACAAGGTTTGTAGGAAAGAAAATTTCGGAAATTCGAAATAAACATTGTACGCCTACGAAGCTGGGGCAGGCCGCTAGTATAAAATAAATCAATAATTTGCTATGACTAATAGCAGGTAGGGGTCAAAATAATACGAGGTATGAACGCTATTACGCTACGAATTACGAAACAGCTGCCTGAATAGAGCGCGCTTTGTTCTCCGTAATGTATTATACTTCGACATGCATAAATTAAAAGTAACTACAATCCTTGTTAACCCATCTTGTGAAAGTTTTGTTGCAATGTTATAAAAATTTGATTATTATTTTTTTTTTTTTTATGAAAGCTTTCCAACAACAAACCAAGAAAAAAAATCATGTAATGTGAAAATATTCTAATTACCAACTTCCAAATGTAAATAATATATATTTACAAGTAATTTCCTTTGACTAGTTATAAATAATATAAGTCTGAAATCACTAACTCATCTTGAGCAAGCGTGGTGAACTGGTCATCTTATTCAGTTTAGTAATCAAATAATAACATAAACGAACATAAAAAAATAAATGTCTTTCTGAAACTAAACTTAAACAACTCGAGCCTCGTAGTAAGTAATCATTCAAACTTCCTCATTTAAAAAGCGAATAGCCATCAAAGGTTGATCATCAATTCAAGTCCAATGAACGTCGATTTCACCCCTAGCAATACAATGCCATGACGTCATCACGAACTGTGCCTAACTGTATATGTATACTTTTGCCTCGTAACCTTTTCCGGAACATGAAGCATTTGCGTCACATAATTTAATATGATCCCATGTAGTTTATACGTAGGTATGTCCATATAAATCTGCACTTGTAGAGATGCCTTTCGCATCCATTCGGTAACCTAATTTAAGTCTCAGCAAAGAAGCCGCAAGCTACCTAATTATTTTAGATTTTAGGGTTCCGCTCACAAAATCCTGGAAAATGAATCTGGGCGAATTGATTCTTTCTTGCTACTAGTACCAGTCAACTAAAAGCTTAAAGCGCTTCAGAAATAAAATACAATCAGGATTGTGGGAAACGAAAATGTATAAAACTCATGATCATACTCATTCCTCTGCGCTTATCATATATTTTGGCTCGGCACAACATGTCTTTTCTTCCATACTTCTCTATTAGTCGTCATCACGGAAGTCACCGCCTTTCTAGCTATGTCATTTTTCACACAGTCCATCCATCGAACATTTTAAAAACTATGTAAATTCAAAACAAATCATTCAGAGACTCCACTTGTCAAACAGTCTTCACCAACACATTTTATCTATATCTACATCTAACACAGGTTATATTTATTACTAAAAAAATTAGGTGTCCCTACTAAAACTTCAATAATGTAACTCAAGGTTTAAAAAAATAGCCATAAAATGTCTTTCATCGCATGCGCTGCGGAAACTATTGATGATAGAACAAAAAAATGTTCCACAATATTAAAGGACACATCAATATCTACAAGAAACTTTACGATACTAAATGTCCCACTACTGTAGTTATGTCACTATAACTACTTTTTTACATTTTAAAAATTGATAGAAATGTCCATACTATACCTTTGTATTAATCCTTATCCAAATAAATCATTTCGTGTTCAAGGTTGTTTCAATACCTGTAGATTTGAATTATTCACAGCGGTCATTCCATTAAAAAGATATTACGAATTTAAAAATGTCAATCTAAACAAATGTGGCCGGTGTGGTCCCAGGCAGCGCAGCGGGCAATATACAACGTGTAACGTTAAATGCGCAAAACCTGAAAATAATTTGATCAGAATAACGAGCAGAATCCATTGAACCACTTTTTAATATAGGTCACATTTTTCAAAAAATCTTTATTAAAATCGTTGCCGTGTCTATTTATTAATAGGTCAAGCCATCGCGGCGCAGCGGCCCGGTGACGACTCCTCCTTCGATAGAGCGTCGTCGCAGACGCAAGAAACGATCAGAATGGCCAGTAAAAATAAAACAGCACATAAAACCTCTAAAATTGGTTAAGTGATTTATTTTCTCTCTGAAATAGGTCAATTGAATTCAAAATCAGTTGGGGTGTCTGAGCTTTGCGCATTTAACGTTACACGTTGTATAATACGTTTGTTACTTCTTCACGCAAAAACTAATTAACCGATTGCGATGAAACTTGATAAGTACATAGCTGTTACTTAAAGATCTTACTTTTTATCCCGATATTCCCAGGGACTCGAAACCGCGAGGTGCAGCTAGTTATTAATTAGATAGGTACGTCTGTAGACTAGATATATACTATATATACTCGTTACATGCGTTACGCTTTCGCCAATAGAACTTTCATCATCATCTGTCTGTGGTCGAACTTTCCCTCCGTAAGTTGAATAATTTGTCTGGGATTTCGTTGTGATACGACCAACTAGAATATTTGAATGAAGATTCGATGCTTTCCGTCTATCACACGGAAACTCCCTGTTGAAAAAGTGAAGTGGTGGCCACAAGAATCGACCCTGTTTTAGATTTTGAGAGCATTTTTCTAAACATTATACATATCGAATGTTTGCTTTTTGTAAGGAACCATCGGCGGTTAAAGCTAACCCGCACTTGAAGAGACTTTTTTCTAGCATAAAGAGCGAGTTTTTACTTAGCATGGATAGTTACGCTCTGCTGGGTTAGGATTTCCCCTGATCGAGTAAAGCGTGGGTCAACGACTGTCTAACCGAATTATCAGTCTACTATCGGCTCATAATTACAACTCCACGTGTCACAACAATAAGACAATTTTAATTTTTGATAGTGTATTATTTGATACTTACATACGTTTTTTTAAAATTATGTTACAACATTGTTGTTAAGGGGTTCCAGCGGGTAAAATAAAATATAAATGAGGGAATATGAAAATTTGAAAGTTACAGAAAACATCGTGAGGAAACCGGTATAGATGTAACATGGACCCAACCCGTGCTGGGCCCGCGTGGTGGATTACGGTAGAAAGCCTATGTTCCAGTAGTGGGAGCACTATTATAGGCTATATGAAAAAAAAATATTGTCGTATGAAGTGTCAAATAAAGCACCAACCAAAAATCATCACGTAACTTAGTCTGATCTTCATTAAAACTTTTTGAAAGCCTTTTTCATCTATCTCCATATAATATGCTTTTCAGGGAAACGTAAAACAAACTTGAACTGAAGTTACATCGACACTCAAGCGAGAGAAGAAAGTTGTACGATCTTTTTCATGACCAAGTCTATAATTGATCATGAAAAACATCGCACAACTTTTTCTCTCTTTTTATTATTTGTATAAAGAACAAAACACGATCAAATTGAAAAATTCAAAAACGGAAAAATCAACTATTTGGACGCCGTTTTTGCGATGAAGTAGATAAAATCAAGACCGTCTCGTTACAAATATCCGTGGGGAATACCCCGATGCAGTAAAAGGCATTCTTTCGGAAATTCACTAGACAATTTCAGAAATACTGTTCTCAATAATTGGGGGCCGATTTTTACCCCAATTATCGATTACATCTCTAATCTCTTCGCTGCGGTTTTTCTAACAAAAACACGCGATTGTATTCACGTCTGTATCCGATTTAATATATTTGATAACATTGCTTATTTTAATTGCAATCTTCGATACTGTTGATAATTGAGCGCTTCTGGCTAAAAAACAGCCGCGCGAATTGATTGATCTTTGAGGTGAAGTTGTGTTTGTCGCGGTCAATAGGTGGACAGGTGACCATTAGCATTGCTTACACACTAAGACCCTCGGTCGGCTTTCAGTCTAACCGGATGCAGTTGAATACCAGTATTTTACATGGAGTGAACACTAATATTATAAAGGCGAAAGTTTATGAGTGTGTGTGTATGTATGTTTTTTACTTCTTCACGCTCAAACGGCTGAACGGATTTGGATGAAATTAGGTACACAGATAGTTTATAGCCGGGATTAACACATAGGATACTTTTTATCCCTATATTCCCACGGGATCGACACTTATGCGGGTGAAACCGCGGGGCGCATCGAGTACAACCTAAACCGCTAACAACACTTGAAAATAATTTAAGTTACAAGGCAAACATATTGATGATTGACATGTTAAAGTGTTTGTACAAACCCACTTACAGAAAATAAATCATTTATCATTTGACGTCACCTAAAAATGAACTTACTTATAAATAAACAGTACTACTGACATTTGCAATAACTTTTAATTTCGGTAAAATTCCATCACACATCGTATCGTCATCGTCGTCATCGTCTGTTTCATTATTAACGTTATCCTTACAAACTATAAAACAAAGTCGCCGAAATGTCTGTACGCGCAAAGCTTCCGAATGACTGCACCAAACTGGATAATAATTTTTTTGTTGTGTTCGGTATTGCCAGGACAAGGTTTGTAGGAAAGAAAATTTCGGAAATTCGAAATAAACATTGTACGCCTACGAAGCTGGGGCAGGCCGCTAGTATAAAATAAATCAATAATTTGCTATGACTAATAGCAGGTAGGGGTCAAAATAATACGAGGTATGAACGCTATTACGCTACGAATTACGAAACAGCTGCCTGAATAGAGCGCGCTTTGTTCTCCGTAATGTATTATACTTCGACATGCATAAATTAAAAGTAACTACAATCCTTGTTAACCCATCTTGTGAAAGTTTTGTTGCAATGTTATAAAAATTTGATTATTATTTTTTTTTTTTTTATGAAAGCTTTCCAACAACAAACCAAGAAAAAAAATCATGTAATGTGAAAATATTCTAATTACCAACTTCCAAATGTAAATAATATATATTTACAAGTAATTTCCTTTGACTAGTTATAAATAATATAAGTCTGAAATCACTAACTCATCTTGAGCAAGCGTGGTGAACTGGTCATCTTATTCAGTTTAGTAATCAAATAATAACATAAACGAACATAAAAAAATAAATGTCTTTCTGAAACTAAACTTAAACAACTCGAGCCTCGTAGTAAGTAATCATTCAAACTTCCTCATTTAAAAAGCGAATAGCCATCAAAGGTTGATCATCAATTCAAGTCCAATGAACGTCGATTTCACCCCTAGCAATACAATGCCATGACGTCATCACGAACTGTGCCTAACTGTATATGTATACTTTTGCCTCGTAACCTTTTCCGGAACATGAAGCATTTGCGTCACATAATTTAATATGATCCCATGTAGTTTATACGTAGGTATGTCCATATAAATCTGCACTTGTAGAGATGCCTTTCGCATCCATTCGGTAACCTAATTTAAGTCTCAGCAAAGAAGCCGCAAGCTACCTAATTATTTTAGATTTTAGGGTTCCGCTCACAAAATCCTGGAAAATGAATCTGGGCGAATTGATTCTTTCTTGCTACTAGTACCAGTCAACTAAAAGCTTAAAGCGCTTCAGAAATAAAATACAATCAGGATTGTGGGAAACGAAAATGTATAAAACTCATGATCATACTCATTCCTCTGCGCTTATCATATATTTTGGCTCGGCACAACATGTCTTTTCTTCCATACTTCTCTATTAGTCGTCATCACGGAAGTCACCGCCTTTCTAGCTATGTCATTTTTCACACAGTCCATCCATCGAACATTTTAAAAACTATGTAAATTCAAAACAAATCATTCAGAGACTCCACTTGTCAAACAGTCTTCACCAACACATTTTATCTATATCTACATCTAACACAGGTTATATTTATTACTAAAAAAATTAGGTGTCCCTACTAAAACTTCAATAATGTAACTCAAGGTTTAAAAAAATAGCCATAAAATGTCTTTCATCGCATGCGCTGCGGAAACTATTGATGATAGAACAAAAAAATGTTCCACAATATTAAAGGACACATCAATATCTACAAGAAACTTTACGATACTAAATGTCCCACTACTGTAGTTATGTCACTATAACTACTTTTTTACATTTTAAAAATTGATAGAAATGTCCATACTATACCTTTGTATTAATCCTTATCCAAATAAATCATTTCGTGTTCAAGGTTGTTTCAATACCTGTAGATTTGAATTATTCACAGCGGTCATTCCATTAAAAAGATATTACGAATTTAAAAATGTCAATCTAAACAAATGTGGCCGGTGTGGTCCCAGGCAGCGCAGCGGGCAATATACAACGTGTAACGTTAAATGCGCAAAACCTGAAAATAATTTGATCAGAATAACGAGCAGAATCCATTGAACCACTTTTTAATATAGGTCACATTTTTCAAAAAATCTTTATTAAAATCGTTGCCGTGTCTATTTATTAATAGGTCAAGCCATCGCGGCGCAGCGGCCCGGTGACGACTCCTCCTTCGATAGAGCGTCGTCGCAGACGCAAGAAACGATCAGAATGGCCAGTAAAAATAAAACAGCACATAAAACCTCTAAAATTGGTTAAGTGATTTATTTTCTCTCTGAAATAGGTCAATTGAATTCAAAATCAGTTGGGGTGTCTGAGCTTTGCGCATTTAACGTTACACGTTGTATAATACGTTTGTTACTTCTTCACGCAAAAACTAATTAACCGATTGCGATGAAACTTGATAAGTACATAGCTGTTACTTAAAGATCTTACTTTTTATCCCGATATTCCCAGGGACTCGAAACCGCGAGGTGCAGCTAGTTATTAATTAGATAGGTACGTCTGTAGACTAGATATATACTATATATACTCGTTACATGCGTTACGCTTTCGCCAATAGAACTTTCATCATCATCTGTCTGTGGTCGAACTTTCCCTCCGTAAGTTGAATAATTTGTCTGGGATTTCGTTGTGATACGACCAACTAGAATATTTGAATGAAGATTCGATGCTTTCCGTCTATCACACGGAAACTCCCTGTTGAAAAAGTGAAGTGGTGGCCACAAGAATCGACCCTGTTTTAGATTTTGAGAGCATTTTTCTAAACATTATACATATCGAATGTTTGCTTTTTGTAAGGAACCATCGGCGGTTAAAGCTAACCCGCACTTGAAGAGACTTTTTTCTAGCATAAAGAGCGAGTTTTTACTTAGCATGGATAGTTACGCTCTGCTGGGTTAGGATTTCCCCTGATCGAGTAAAGCGTGGGTCAACGACTGTCTAACCGAATTATCAGTCTACTATCGGCTCATAATTACAACTCCACGTGTCACAACAATAAGACAATTTTAATTTTTGATAGTGTATTATTTGATACTTACATACGTTTTTTTAAAATTATGTTACAACATTGTTGTTAAGGGGTTCCAGCGGGTAAAATAAAATATAAATGAGGGAATATGAAAATTTGAAAGTTACAGAAAACATCGTGAGGAAACCGGTATAGATGTAACATGGACCCAACCCGTGCTGGGCCCGCGTGGTGGATTACGGTAGAAAGCCTATGTTCCAGTAGTGGGAGCACTATTATAGGCTATATGAAAAAAAAATATTGTCGTATGAAGTGTCAAATAAAGCACCAACCAAAAATCATCACGTAACTTAGTCTGATCTTCATTAAAACTTTTTGAAAGCCTTTTTCATCTATCTCCATATAATATGCTTTTCAGGGAAACGTAAAACAAACTTGAACTGAAGTTACATCGACACTCAAGCGAGAGAAGAAAGTTGTACGATCTTTTTCATGACCAAGTCTATAATTGATCATGAAAAACATCGCACAACTTTTTCTCTCTTTTTATTATTTGTATAAAGAACAAAACACGATCAAATTGAAAAATTCAAAAACGGAAAAATCAACTATTTGGACGCCGTTTTTGCGATGAAGTAGATAAAATCAAGACCGTCTCGTTACAAATATCCGTGGGGAATACCCCGATGCAGTAAAAGGCATTCTTTCGGAAATTCACTAGACAATTTCAGAAATACTGTTCTCAATAATTGGGGGCCGATTTTTACCCCAATTATCGATTACATCTCTAATCTCTTCGCTGCGGTTTTTCTAACAAAAACACGCGATTGTATTCACGTCTGTATCCGATTTAATATATTTGATAACATTGCTTATTTTAATTGCAATCTTCGATACTGTTGATAATTGAGCGCTTCTGGCTAAAAAACAGCCGCGCGAATTGATTGATCTTTGAGGTGAAGTTGTGTTTGTCGCGGTCAATAGGTGGACAGGTGACCATTAGCATTGCTTACACACTAAGACCCTCGGTCGGCTTTCAGTCTAACCGGATGCAGTTGAATACCAGTATTTTACATGGAGTGACTGCCTATCTGACCTCCACAACCCAGTTACTGGGTAATACGATACACCTAGGTAAGACTGGTTGTCAGACTTTCGTGCTTCTGAATACCCGTAACGACTGTCAAAGATCTACAAATGACAGCCAGGACTAACGCCTTATCGTGCTTTCCGAGGCACGGAGGAGTCTCGGTGTGTAAAGATGCTCACCCATCCATAGACCAACCGCGGCAAGCGTAGCTTAACCTGATCGATCGACTCGGCGGCTGTTATTATTTTGCCATGGGCCCCTCGACACGAAAAGAAGAAGTCATCCACATTACTTCATTCTACAAAGAGCAACCTCTGAAAGCACGCTATGCCGTTGGTCCCGGCTGTCATTCAGACTTTCTGGCTTCTGACTCAGTTGTTACGGGTAGTCAGAAGCCCGAAAGTCTGACAACCAGTCTTACCAAGGGGATAGTATTACCTAGTAACTGGGCTGTGGAGGTCAGACAGGCAGTCTCTCCATGTAAAATACTGGTATTCAGCTGCATGCGGCTAGATTGGAAGCCGACCCCAACATAGTTGGGAAAAGGCTAGGCAGATGATGAGTTCGAAACCAGTAGGTTGCCGCGTTGATTGCGGCATCAGTGGCATTCTTTAGGTCCTCCGAGGTGCAGGTGAACGAGCACTTACGACACTCCAGCAAGTCGGCATTGTCTGGTCAGAAGCACAGTACTCGCACTGGATGTTAGATGGGTCAGTAAGCCCCCGTAAGTAATATACAACGTGTAACGTTAAATGCGCAAAACCTCAGACACCCCAACTGATTTTTAATTCAATTGATCTATTTCAGAGAGAAAATAAGTCATTAAAACAATTGTAAAGGTTTTATGTGCTGTTTTAGTTTTACTGGCCATTCTGATCGTTTCTTACGTCTGCGACGACGCTTTATCGAGGGAGGAGTCGTCACCGGGCCGCTGCGCCGCGCTGACATTGGCTTGCTTGACCTACTAATAAATAGACACGGCAACGATTTTAATGAAGATTTTTTGAAAAATGTGACCTATGTTAAAAAGTGGTTCAATTAATACTGCTCGTTATTCTGATCAAACTATTTTCAGGTTTTGCGCATTTAACGTTACACGTTGTAGATGAGTATAATTGCATCAATATCTATATTTATTATTCGCATATTAATTAATCATAATAATTCCTTTGTTTGCTCAATTTATTATTGATGTATTATCTTGTTAATTATTATGAAGTGTGTGGGCAGGTGCATAGATAAGATATTTTATAAAAATCAGACGATTGTAAAGGTCATCATTATTCCAAGTAGAGTTGTAACTTTCTTTTATTAGTTATCATTAGTTGATTAATTATTTTATTGTTGTTATTATTTTATGTTTTAGGTGTTGTAGGTTTTTATATTATGATTTTCCTAATGACAGTTCTTTGTATGATCTTTTTTATTTATTTTCTGATCATAAAATCCATTTTTATAATAATTACACAACTTTAATACTAGTGTTAGTATATTCAAAATAATTGTTAGTTACAAAGGTCTTAAAACTATGTTAGTATTACACTACGGACTGAGGCTAACAGAACAATCACTACATCACCACATATTATAGAACAAAGTCCCCCGCCCGCGCCGCGTCTGTCTGTCTGAACGCGAAGAACTCAAAAACTACCGAACGGATTTTCATACGGTTTTCACCAATGGGTGGAGTAATTCATGAGAAAGATTAAGTGTATAATTCATTCACTTTTTGTGTAAGTTGACTGAAATTAGACGATGATTGCTGAAGATGTCAGAAATAAATCATGCCGACTGGGAGTTTTTCTGGCGTCCGTCGCGTAAACCAATAGAGTTATATGAAAACAATGTATTACTTAATGAATACACTATTTACCTGGATTAATAAAAAAAGGTACTTTTAATCGCGGATCGCGGTAGTACGTTCGCGTGGAATATTTTCCGATACGCGGGCGGTGCCGCAGACAAATGCTAGTCACAGATAAAAGATTACTTTAATATATTTTAGATTATTTTAAAATATTTTGACGTCATAATTTGCAGTCAATTGCTGTTTCCATAATGTTTTGGAACTTTTTGACTTTGTATTTCAGTGTGTAACAACTTCTTATTGTGACATCTGATTTGATATTGAATGTTCCAAGCTTTAATTTAGGACCTACTACTAGATACTAGTTATGAAAGTATTTTGTATGTATTCTGACCACCAGTCTTACCAAGGTATCGTATTACCCAGTAACTGGGTGGTGGAGGTCGGATAGGCAGTCGCTCCATGTAAAATACTGGTATTCAGCTGCATCCGGTGCTGGAAGCCGACCCGAACATAGTCGGGAAAAGGCTAGGCAGATTGTTTTTTTTTTTTCTATTTATTGATGATGTACAAATTATAGACACCTTCATACGATGATATTGAAAATATTTTTACCAATTATCTAGCTACAAATGAATTCAACATAAAAATGTTGCACCTACTTATATGCAACTTTGATTATCAGCAGACAATAATGTATTTAAATGTCAAACTTCCTGAAAGTCAACATAAGTTACTCGTACTCCTACGAAATTAGAGACGACGACCAAACAAAGACACTTATTGTGCTAAAACAATGACACGAAAGTATAGACAAATATTCTGTTAGATTTGTCTAAAAAAAGACCCGTTCAAAGCAATATATTAAAACAAGCCCGCCGATACATTAATATCGGCTAGACTCCGCTTTATCCACGCCTGATAACATAGCAACATCATTAAGTAACGTGCTCCGTCTAGACATGACTATGACTTACTTGTCTAGACTGCATGTAACACCTAGAACACCTACATCATGCCATACACCTACTCCAAATTATATAGAAAGCATTCAACTGTCAGCGAATCTGAACAGAAATTGAATAATAATATAATTACGAGCCGAACATCCCCAGGCAGCGTCGGACGGAAATCGATTTAGACTGATCCGTATTAGGTCAATAGTCTTTACGTCGCAAACGCTGAGTGCGCACTGGGGTTGTATTTAATAATATTATAGTTCCAATATCGGCATCGGGAGATAGTGGAGATCGTGACGCGGCGACTGCGACGCGCCTTATCGCCGCATCGCCTTCGTGGCCGTCGTAAATAATGTGCAACTTTTCCCGCCACGCCCCCACCGATGCTAGAACAAAAAACTATGCAGTCGCTAATAAGCGTTTTCATGCGTAACGGTTACAAGTTGTCCTTGCTTAATTCTCTAACGATGCATGCAGCAACGTCTGAAGGCTAATGAATAATATTTGTCTGCGCACTGTATTGCCTTAAGCGTTGCAAAAATAGTGTGTGTCACTGTTCTATTCATACAAATAACTTTGTTTTTGAAGCATTATAAGTTTTCTTAGAATTAGGTGTTTTTCTATTATTTGCTCACGTTTTTGTTTGCATACTAACCTACATATTGCGTAACCGGACAGTTATTTTTGATGTGTCGTTTTTCGTAATCTGGTAGCTAGGTACTTTTATTTTTCTGAGAGTTTTATAGACTTTTAAATTTCTTTAATAACATACGTGTTTGGCAGGTGTACGCGAAATGATGCATAACACACATAACAATAGTTAAACCGTTTAAGGAAACCTTACTTAAGAGTTCCATATATGTTCACAGTTGATAACATAACGGCGAAGTTATTATAAAAAAGTGGTGGCGTAAATATTACGAGCACGCAAGTCCTTTGCGTCTGCGGAAATATTTAAATGACGTTTAGAGGTAATAAAGAATAAGTCACAGAAAAAGAAAAAACTGTAAAATCATTTGTGTTGGCGCTCCGTCATAGCCATTTCATGTCATAAAGTTGCATTTGTGTTGGCGCTCCGTCATCGTCATTTGATGTCATAAATGTCCACATCAAACACGGGCCTAATAAATAAACCGATACTTTGAACAGTTTCATTAAAGCGCTTCCTGGCTATTATAAATGCTTTTTTATTATTATTTCAACGCTGATCGATGTTAATGTTTCCTTTTTTTCATAGCCGAACACAAGAATGCTGAAGGCTCCTGCTGTCGTCCTTGAAATTTAGAACCCTGAAAGTATACATGGCCCGATACCAACACGATTCAGAAATTCCACTGATGTTTAATTGGATTTCGCTATGCAACCTTTAAAATTAAAAGAGATTATAATAAAACAGTGCAGTTGAAAAAATAAAAGAGCTATGACGAATGATCGTGTTCCTTGTCTTCCTGATTTTTTTTTTATAATTGCACGAGCTAATATATTCTCGCAAAGCTTTTACGAGCACAAAAACCTAGAGTCAGTCAAGAGTTCCCTAATCAGTACCTACCTATATCTGAAGCACCCATAGCTGCCTATTTGTCCTGTCCACTGCCCGCTGACAAACGCACGCAAATTCACCAAGTTGCAGCTACTCTTACACTGATCGAGAAAGAGAAGCAGGAGTCTTAATCTGATTCAGTGGTGCTCTGCCCTGTTATCACTGCATTTGATGACTTTATGACTGCGTCAGTGAGTGCAGTTCGCGTAGCTGAATTTTTAACGAGACATATTATTAGGTTGGCAAGTAGAAATTTTCAGAATTATTTAGAATTTTTGTATTTGTTCATTGAATGTTCTTGAAAGTACCTTTGACGAACGTATAAAAGCGGACGAAATTTCCTGCCACGTTTCATAACACCTCCAACATCGAAGGCATACACATCGAAATAATGGATCTTTCAAGAGAACAAGTCAGACTGTTAATGCTCGTGCATACATATCGAAAACAACTTGTGAAAAATGACTGGTATTAAAGTGGACTACGCTTCCTCATCCATCGTACTCCCCGGACTTGTCTTCAACAGATTACCATCTGCTTCGCTCGCTTCATAACCATTTGCAGGGGAAAATATTGATAATGAAGAACAACTTGAAATTAAATTATTAGTTTATTTTAAATCTCAATGCTCTCAGTTTTATGAACGGGGATAATGTGTCTTCCTGAAAGATGGTGACGTGTCGTAAATAATAATGGCGCATACGTGGATGAAAACTGTTATTATGATCATCATCATCTGCCTAGCCTTTTCCCAACTGTGTTGGGGTCGGCTTCCAGTCTAACCGGATGCAGCTGAATACCAGTATTTTACATGGAGCGACTGCCTATCTGACCTCCACAACCCAGTTACTGGGTAATATGATACCGCTAGATAAGACTGGTTGTCAGACTTTCGGGCTTTTGACTACCCGTAACGACTGTCAAAGATCTACAAATGACAGCCGGGACCAACGGCTTAACGTGCTTTCAGAGGCACGGAGGGGTCTCGGTATGTAAAGATGCCATCCACAGACCAACCGCGGCAAGCGTAGCTTAACCTGATCGATCGACCTGTGCGGCTGTTATTACTTAGCCACGGGCCCCTCCAAAATAAAGCCATACAATATGTAACATAATTAGCGCAAGACCTCATAGAACCCAATTAGAGTATTGAGTTAAAAGCATAATGCAATGACCAAAACTATTTTTCTTCAAGCTAACTGTTATAATTAAGAAATCCTTGTTGACCCTAGCATTACTGACCTGTACCGCCCTCCAAAACTGTTATTATGATAATAAATATAAATGTTTTCTTTGATATAAATGTGAAAATTTCAACTTCCCAAACTAATGTATGATTTACCATCGATACGCTAAGAAGTTTTGCTCTATAGGTTGTCTTATTCCTGATCCCGGCGTGCGTCTCCACGTGTTCGCTGTGCTCTCGGCTAGACGGTGCAGCGGTCGGTCAAACCGCGGCAACACTCGCAGTCGTGGCCATAGCGTTGTTTTTGACTGAAAACGGTGCACGCGCGCTTCATGCTTTATAGCGAGCCACTAAACTTATACGAGCAGCGATCTGTAGTGTTGTGCGATGCGATTTTATTGGCATTGTCAGAGGCAGTGGTTTCAATCGAAAGTTTGCTGTCATGTTTAAATACAACTTTTTGGATAAAGTTATCTTGTATTGACAAAAATAAAAGATAAATTATGTTACGTATATAATATGAAATTTTCGGAGGGGCCCGTGGCAAAATAATAACAGCTGCACAGGTCGATCGATCAGGTTAAGCTACGCTTGCCGCGGTTGGTCTGTGGATGGGTGACCATCTTTACATACCGAGACCCCTCCGTGCCGTGGAAAGCACGTTAAGGCGTTGGTCCTGGCTGTCATTCGTAGATCTTTGTTGTTTTTTCGTTACGGGTAGTCAGAAGTCCGAAAGTCTGACAACCAGTCTTACCTAGGGGTATCGTATTACCCAGTAACTGGGTTGTGGAGGTCAGATAGGCAGTCGCTCCATGTAAAATACTGGTATTCAGCTGCATCCGGTTAGACTGGAAGCCGACACCAACATAGTTGGGAAAAGGCTAGGCAGATGATGATATAATATGAAATTTATTTATTTAAAATTTTCGCACAAAAGGTACAAAGGCGGATTTAATGCATACAATTATACTCCATCACTTCCTAACCTATTTACCTATAATTATAGATAGTTGGATACGCATGAAAGTTTATCCACATTTAGACGTCGCATTATTCTTCTAGACTAGAAAACACCTCATTATGGAATGTAGAATAATAATATTAAATCAGGTTTTTTGAATCACCAATGTGCATCAGACAGTCTGCGTCCATCGCCATAGCATTCGAAGCTAATATATTTCTCTTGAGCGCACTAAGCGAGGTCACTGCTAGGCCAAATCTAGTCGGGCGTGGTTTTTATACGGTGATTTAAAGATATTAAAATACATGGTCTATTAGGTCGTACGACTTTGGGCATAAAAAATGTCTATATTGATGATTAAGAATGATCAAAGCTTATTTTTAGGCTTTACTAGTTTTTTCACAGTTTAAGATACTTGATAAATCTATAATACCTACTAATTCTTCTGGAACTCATGTTATTAAGGTTCCTTACCAAAATGGTAAAAAGGAACCATTATGGTGCAACTCAGTCTGTCTGTCCGTCTGTCACAGCAGGATATCTCAAGAACTACTAGGTATTGCTATCAACCTGAAATTTAGAAATAGTTTTAGATGACGTTTGCCCAACTATCTTGTAAATAAGAAAGAAATAAAAATATATTTATTTTTTGCAACAAGGACTGAAAGGTCCGGTCTGGTCAGGTCTTAAAAATTCAAAGTGCGCTACTAGCCATGTGGGGTATAAACTCAAAAGTGAACTGATGGTTTTCAAAGCTGGTAATAAAAGCTACTCTAAAGTACCACTTATCACACTGGACGGCATACCATTAAAAAGAGTTACTAAATTTAAGTACTTGGGCCACTGGGTGAGTGAAGACCTTAAGGATAATTTAGATGTGGAAAGGGAGCGCAGGTCGCTGGCTGTCCGATGCTGTATGTTGGCCCGTAGGTTCGCCCGTTGTACTGCACGAGTTAAAGTAACGCTTTTTAAAGCCTTCTGCCAATCGTTTTACACGTGCAGCCTGTGGGTGAACTTCACGCAGAAGGCATATAGCGACCTGCGTATCCAATACAACAACGCTTTCCGGGTGTTGTTGGGGCTGCCGCGTTTTTGCAGCGCGTCCGGTATGTTTGCCGACGCAAATGTTGACAGCTTTTCAACCGTCATGCGTAAGAGATGCGCATCGTTATTATATCGGTTTCGCGCCAGCCCCAACACTATCCTGGGTACTTTGGCAGACCGCTGGGACTCTCCGATTCTGGGACGCTGGATACGACTCCATGCGGTGAAGTAGATTGGGATGGGAGAGTCCTAGTGGGTGTACTTAGTTATTAATTTATATAATTACCCGTTAGTTTAAGTTTATTTACTAACACTAGACATAAGGCATTTTATACTGGTACTAACAAACTATGGAACTTGATTCTGCAATAAATGTTTATTATTATTATTATTATTATTATTATAATTTTAGACTTTTGATGAAAAATGTAAAAAAAATAACGTGCCCCCCTTATCTCCGAAGTTTGCATACAGAAAAATCTGAAATTATTATATGTGTGATAGAATGTTATTGATTACAGGAAAAATAAAACGATGTCTCTAAGCAGCACACTTTTTCAGAAAAAAGTGTGCTGATTAGAGAAAGTTTAATATATCGGAACCCTCTGTGCGTGAGTCCGACTCGCTCTTGACCGGTTTTTATATTTTTGATCCGTAGTTTTAATCGCTCATCATTATCACATTAATGAAATTCTAATTTAAGATATCACACACACGTAATCCGCTACTCTACCTATATATGTTTTTTTCGCAATGACTGGCTGGATTTTAGCAGAGACAAAAAAAAACGCTTCCAATTTCAAATACTCGCGTGGTGTGGCCCCACTATAGCCCTACGATGCGACTCACGAGCACGGTCTAGTCGTGGCCCAATGCTCCGACTAAACGCGGCTGTGTTTACACGAGATACTGACTTCACTGACCACTAGCCAGCGGCGACGAACAAAATTCTGTTCGGATATTAAATTTATATCGACCAAACACCCACCTTGGTCATCCATACGCTTGTCTACCTACTTGTGTAGTATGACGCATCTATGTAGATGTTGCTTGTGGAATAACGGTTCCTTTAATTTTGCTGATACGTATTCGTTAGTTCTTGTATCTAATTTACAATTTTTTCAACTGAAAAATAAAGTTGTTCGAAGATTACGCCACGCAATGGACTTTTATTGGTGGAAATCTGACTTAGGCACTTAACCTTTTGAATATCTTAAGTTACACAATTCGACATAAGCAATTATTGTCTTTCTATTGTGTCTCTAATTACGGCATTCGATGAGTTAATTCTGAAAATGGATGTAACTTTTTGATTTCGTTGGTTGCGCAGTTTTATTTTTCATGTACTTTTTATGTGCTAGAAGGCACTTTTGAGCGTTAAAATTTACGAAAAATAGAATTGTTTCTAGTCGCTCCTTCCAAAAGGTCGTTTCGTATGGTGAAGAATGAGCAAGAAACTCCACCTTTACTCTTTTAAAATGTTTTACAAATTTTTTTATACATTAATTATACAATTATTAATTAAATCTACATGTGGATACCTATAGATATGAAACAAAATAGCACTAACTGTAGTCACGTCATGTGGATACCTATAGATATGAAGTAAAATAGCACTAACTGTGGTCACGTCATGTGGATACCTATAGATATGAAAAAAAATAGCACTAACTGTTGTCACGTCATGTGGATACCTATATACATGAAACAAAATAGCTCTAACTGTTGTCACGTCATGTGGATACCCATAGATATGAAACAAAATAGCTCTAACTGTTGTCACGTCATGTGGATACCCATAGGTATGAAACTAAATAGCACTAACTGTTGTCACGTCATGTGGATACCCATAGGTATGAAACTAAATAGCACTAATTGTTGTCACGTCATGTGGATACCCATAGGTATGAAACTAAATAGCACTAACTGTTGTCACGTCATGCGGATAGCTATAGATATGAAACAAAATAGCTCTAACTGTTGTCACGTCATGTGGATACCCATAGGTATAAAACTAAATAGCACTAACTGTTGTCACGTCATGTGGATACCTATAGATATGAAACAAAATAGCACTAACTCTTGTCACGTCATGTGGATACCTATAGATATGAAACAAAATAGCTATAACTGTTGTCACGTCATGTGGATACCTATAGATATGAAACAAAATAGCTCTAACTGTTGTCACAACATGATCGATTAAACTTGTCTTGATCCTAATAATAATCTTGTTTAATTTTCTAACATTAATTTACAATTAAGTATATTTAAGCAAAGCTAAGGATAACAAATTCAAAGCTCATTTTCATTGTGAATAATTTTCTCACGAATAGATGACATTGAATTTTATTACCAAAAAAATATTATTTATTTGCAAAAAAAACGAATTGCAATAATAAATGCTACTTAGTGGCTGAATATTTTGCGTCTATCGCGAGTTTAGGAACCTTGAAAATAGAGACATTTTAAAATGCAAATTAGTGACTGTCTGGGTCTACTAATAATTAAATAATTATGTAGTTACATAACTGACTACGTTTGTTTGAAAAATTCTCGAGGTCGTATTTTTAAAAAGAAATATTTGTTTTTTTTTGGTAGTAAATATGTAGGTACTTTCTAGGTAGTAAGAATGTACCTACCTACTTAATAATAAAGAGAAAAACTTTTACTAATGGGCCTAAAATTGCTGCACTAATTAGAATAAAGTAACAAGTAATATTTAAAACACTTATGAAAAAAAAAGTAAGTCATCACACCAATAATTCTCTTAATTCCTGGAATTTTACAAAGTCTGACACACGATTTAACGCAAGTCAAAGAAAAACTTAGATGAAACTGGGCTGGACATGTCGGCCACATGTCAGGTGACAAGTGGGCTGAGAGAACCACCGATCGGGTCTTACTAAATGCACGACGCCATCGCGGCAGGCCCAGACAAAGATGGCGGGACGAGCTTGACTCTTACCGAAAGGACTGGCCTGCATTAGCAAAAGACAGAGTTGTGTGGAAAAGGGAGATGCAAGTCTTTGACCTGCAGTCGGGCAATACGGGCTAGAAAGATAAGATTATATTAGAAAGAAAACTAAATAAATGATAAAAGAACATTTTTTTTCTAACCATCCAATATCAGACCAATTTCAAGGTCTGTTGTACAAAACTATACTGGGTAATTCAATTCCCGTTACACTTGGTACTCCATAATATTTGTGTCACAACTCTATAATTATATATATGTATATATAAATAATTCAGTTTTTCGGCGACTACGTGATGACCTTCTCTGTCGGTTCGAATCATACTAGACTAACCAGTCTGAACCTAGGCCGGTTCACTTTATTACATAAGAATGCTACGGCAACGATCAAAAATTTAAATTTCCAATGCATGTGAGCTATTTAATAAAAAAGGTTAATTGCTCTTCCAATAGGCTTGTCTGCTGTAATAAAATCCAATTAAAATTAGTGGAAGTTTGGTGTACAAAACAGAGGGGCAATTTTCGTAGTTTTAAGAACGTTCACAATCTATAATCTGTCAAAAATACCTCCAATTTCTCTACATTTTTGACCAGTTTTTGACATTGATTGTCGTTGAGGTGAGATTGAGACTAGATTTTCAACGTTTTTAATAACGGAAATTGGCCTTCAGGTACCTACAAGTTATCGGTCAATACTTTATTTTGCTATACATCCGCATTATGTACTTTGAACGTGTACGAGATGAGTGCGAGATCCCTCCTGACTGTCTGTTCGTTATATCCATTGTGGTATACATTGTGGTTGGTACAGCAAAAAAAAAAAAGGCAGCGAACTACGACTTCTTTACATAAAACCTAAAAATAATAACGCATCTTGAAAATGCGTAGCACAGTAGCCTGCACGTCAGTGGTAACGCTTTGACCTTCGGCTGGCCTAGCGTAATACGGAGTTTGAATATAATCCGAGACCAGCATAATCTGGTTTTGTGACCACTGACACGGGGTTGACTGTATCTATTTGGGGTTTATTTATAAACGTTGCGTTAAGTTAAGAGATGTTTAAACGTCAAAAAAATGTATGCTTAAACAGTCGCTAATCATTACTTAACTTTAAACAACGTTTATAAATAAAGGGGTCTATGTATGGACAGCCACCAAGTTTTCTAGTTAATTGCCTTATTTCTATCTTCTTCGTCTCTCTTCTTTGCTATAATGAAGAGATTAGGCAGACAGTTGGGTTGGTGACTTGTTATACTGCATGATTTTTTTTACCGTCTCCAAATTTTTACAGGGTGTTCTACCCATGAATATGAACAACTTTTACTATGGGACCAACCCTGAGATCACGAAAAAAAATCAGTTGTTTCATACATTTTGGTCAAGTAGGTATTGAACTTTTGTATTAAGCAGCAGATTTTTTTTCGTGATATCAGAGTTAGTCCCATAGTGAAACTTGTTCATATTAATGGGTACAACACCCTGTAAATTTTTTTTTTTTTTGGCTGAATGTGGAATGCAGTGGGCGTATGGCTACCCGTGAAAGCTCTGTTAATACACTGAAATAAACAAGATCATTCATCATCATCATTTCAGCCAAAAACGGTCACTGCTGGACACAGATCTCCCCAGGCACCGCCACTTAGACCGGTTCTGTGCTTCTCGCAACCAGCGGATTCCTGCTTCACCAGGCCATCGGTCTACCTTGTGAGAGGGCCTTGCAACGCTATGTCTTACGGTAGAGATCGTCTACGAAAACATGGCATGCCCCTCCAAAAACAGCATAGTTAATAATGTGTGAGTACTTTGTGAAACAAAGCGACGGAGACACCAAAGACTGACTGACTCGCACGGCTGCACGTGCGCTACTGACCCTGGATCTTACCAGCATATGTAAAACTTGCCGTAAGGATAATGCTACACACATTCAAATAGGATTTTGGAGGGGCATGCCATGTTGTCGTAGATGATCTCTACGCGGTCGAAAAGTTCATCCTCGTCGGCCATCTGGTCTGCGAGCATGTGCCCTGTCCACTGCCATTTGAGTTTGGCAATTCTTCGGACTATGTCGGTTACCTTGGTTCTGCTGCGGACCTCCTCATATAAAAACATAATAATTACCTTTTTTTAAAATGGGAAGACGACTGAAAGGGTTTCAGCATTTTCAGGCTCGATGTCGAAAAGAATAAATAAATCAGCTAATCATAGGTAACTTAAAATCTGTCTAGTCTTTTCCCAACTACGTTGGGGTCGGCTTCCAGTATCAGACTTTTGGGCTTCTGACTACCCGTAACGACTGTCAAAGATCTACGAACGACAGCCGGGACCAACGGATTAACGTGCTTTCCGAGGCACGGAGGGGTCTCGATATGTAATGGATGGTCACCCATCCATGAATCGACCGCGGCAAGCGTAGCTTAACGTTCGATCGACCCGTGCGGCTGTTATTATTTAACCACGAGCCCCTCCCAGCTTATCATAGGTACCTAGGTAATTTAAGTTTCAGTTTCCTTCAGTATTAATTCCTCCTGAATTCTTCATTAGCTTTTATCAGCCTGGGCGTGCGACACAAAAGCCCAAAAGGCCTAGTTTCCCCGATATCCGGTTTTAGCCAGACATGTTCGGCTATTTATATCAACATCCGTTTCCGTTCAAATTAAGCCTGTTCTGTGTCTGGCTTATTTTCATAATAATTAACCCGATTATATAATATGATAGGTAAAACCCCGAATACTAAAAGTCATTTTATAATTCAATCTGAAGGCTAATTGCGTAACACACTATCAGTAGCAATGGGTTTCATTTTGACAGTTCAACAACATTCATTGCGTTATTTACATTTTTGAGCAGACACATTTTTCGAACATATGAAGCAATGGATTAGCAATATGCTTCAAAATGATTCAAATTGAGAGTAATAGTGTGTTACGCAATTAGGGTGCTGGACTGTCGATAAATCTTGATACATTTGACATGTGATAAATTTTGATACCTACATGACATATGATATGGGCCCGTGGCTAAATAAGTCTTACCTAGGGGTATCGTATTACCCAGTAACTGGGTTGTGGAGGTCAGATAGGCAGTCGCTCCATGTAAAATACTGGTATTCAGCTGCATCCGGTTAGACTGGAAGCCGACCCCAACATAGTCGGGAAAAGGCTAGGCAGATGGTGATGATATGTGATATTTGGGTATTTATTTACTTTATTTGAAAAATCCTATCCTATCCAGTAGGATTTCTCGCGAAACCTACTAATATTATAAACGCGAAAGTTTGTGAGGATGGATGAATGGATGTTTGTTACTCTTTCGCGCAAAAACTACCGAACGGATTCTGATGAATGTTTACAGTAATATAGCTCATACAAAAGAATAACACATTAAGAAATTATTAAGAAATAAGCAGTACCTTTGTACTCAAATTATAATTATGTCATATCCACAAAACACACAAAAATAATAAAATAAATAAATACACTTTTTATTCCGGGATCGACACGTATGCGGGTGAAACCGAGGGGCGCTGCGATAAATGACTAGCAGTGCCCTGCGGTATCACCTGAATATGTGGCGAACTCGTGAGAATATCGGGATAAAAAGTATCCTAATCCTGGTTATAAACTATCCGCGAGCTAAATTTCATTTAAATCCGTTCAGTAGTTTTTGCGTGAAAGAGTAACAAACATCCATCCATTCATCCTCGCAAACTTTCGCGTTTATATAGGTAATATTAAATAAGTGAGATAATCTAAAGAATATATAAACTAACATAAGTATATAACAAGTAGTAGTATAGACTATATAACTAGGATCACAAAAATGTTCACTAATCTATCGGTAGCGAAATTGTGCTAGACAATTTGTTATACTTACTGCTATATGGCTTTACGATATAATAAATTAATTCTAGCCAGACGCAGACAGTTCTACTGCGTTTTAACTAAATGTACCTTGTGGGTCGCCAGTGACGTCACGATCATATTTTCGAGTGACCAGCGCTAAATTTACCTTAACAAGACACCGCTACTCGCACCCTTGCACCTGATGTCTCTCCGGTTGTGTCGGATTGCCGTCCCATCGGAATATGAGAGTCAGGGATGAGAGAGTGCGCCTGTGTCTGTGGACAACTTTGTACATATTACTATATATTACACAGAAAAAACAATAATTTTTCCCCTTTTTTAATTAGTATTATGATTAGGTTTTTTTTTAATTTCACATTTTGTTGTGTAGACTCAAACTTTAAGGTTTATTCTAAACCAAAAATATGTTGTTTTGTACGTCATAATTTATGGCAAAACATGCAGATCTACGTGTTATTTATTAAGACCTTGCACAAATTATTTGATGTTAACTCATGTTTTACAACAAATATAGGGGAAACCATACACTTGTTGGCCTCCTCGTAGTAATTGGCATAGTAAATGGAAATGACGTGACTAAGAGTGAGATTAAATTAGTGCCAATAACTAAAATTAAATGACCAATAACTATACTGTTTCCCATATTCTATTCTATAATATCTCCCGCCCCGAAGGCTGGTCTCTGCTGAGATTGGTGGCCATGAACGAAATTCGGCCTGGAGAACTACATTTATTACATTTTACTTATACAGTAGTACCTTTCTTGGGCCCTAATTCACTATGACCACGTGAACTCATTAGCTGATCCCGCAAATCTCGCGTTAATTTCGCGTGGTTTCGTCCATTGTGTCATAGAGAACTACGGCCCTGGCGATAAATCACCAAGACAATTTGTCAGTCACACTAGTAAACTGGTTATCAAAGCGTATAGTAATAAAAAAAGTTTTTCTTTAGCTACAGACGTTATTATACCTCAAACATTGTATGCGTCTAATGACATAATTCAAGATACCACTGAGTTGGCATTTGCTCCAAAGTAACTACAATCGAATACTCGAGCGTTATTTTTTTCGACTTTTCATAGGTAGCAGATGTTGGCAAAGGCCACTGGACTGCATGAGGACGATTAACGGTTATAAAACACGCTTTTTTCGAAATGCATTTATGATTCAATTATTGCTAACAGTTGTGTTAGCTTCCATATTTGGTTTTCCAGAACGTGCGATGGTTTGTTAACGTATCTCAGAGTGTCATTTTGATAAAGGCCGACATTCTCCTAAACAGTCACTAATTATGTTAATAAGCAAATAAAGATTTTCCGATTTGGTGAGACATTCTGCAGTTTTACGAGTGTGCTCGTCTGCTAACAATTAATTGATATTAAAAACACGGTTATTAACGTTATGAGTCAATGTTTCAAGGCTTTTTTTTTAGGAATATGCAAACTTGTAACACATTTTAGTGTTTGTGGCAGATTTTAAGTTCGAACAGTTGTTTAAAGACACAGTTTTATTTTGCAGGCTAGTGGAAAAACCCTGAAGTTAAATCAATTGTTTCGTAGAGTTTCATTCTCACGACTTATGACGAATAATTTATTTTATTTTACAAGGATTTAACTATCCTTGCTTCCTTGATTTTGATGGGATGGGAGAGCGTTTAGGAAAATAATAACAGCCACACGGGTCACTCTTCAAGGTTAAGCAAAGCTTGCCGAGGTCGGTCCGTGGATGGATAATTATCCATAACATACCGAGATCCCGTCGTGTCTCAGACGGGCACGTTAAGCCATTGGTCCCGGATGTCATTGGTAGATGTTTGACAGCCGTTACAGGTAGTCAGAAGCCCGAAAGTTTGACAACCAGTCTTGCCAAGACGTATCGTGTTACCCAGTAACTGGGTTGTGAAGGTGCGCTTTATATAAAACACTAGTATTCAGTTGCATCCGGTTAGACTAGAAGCTGGCCTCAACATATATGTGAAAAGGCTAGGCAGATTTATTACTTCCTAGATTTCGATTTTTCAAATTGGAATCACTTGGTCCATTGATCTACAGTCACCATCAAAAGTGTTTCATATGTAAAAACAATTTTGAATTATAAATCTTACGAAAATGTTCTACAATTAGTCGGTAATTACCATAGTACAGACGCCAGCCCATCAAGCTACCCGAAACTGTCAAATTTTCCCAATCAACTTTGAACCTTATGCTTCAGTGATAGAGTTAAAAACCTATTTAAAAAAATTGACAGATTGTAGTAGCGTGATATGCTGGCGTCTGTACATAAATTAAGGAAAAAAAAAACGAATGTGGGCAATTGCGCATGAGTCTTTTGTATCGCACAAAATATCATATGAATAGATATTATCTAGTTTAGAACCAATTCAATTTATCTATGTAATTGTAGTCCGATTCAATATATTTATTTTAGTAGCTAGTTAATTCAGTTCTATGAATAAATAATTGTTTTCTTTAGACCTTTAACTGCCAAGTAAATTAACTAGCTACTGTATAATAATTATATTTGATATTCATAGTTAAACACCTTAGGGTTTTTTTTTTTCAAAACATTGCTTAAAGTTAAGTTACGTTTTTGCTGGCAGTACTCGTATCATCACAACGCTAATATTTTCTTATTGTTTGTCTTATTTCTTTTTAGTATATTCATGTATTTATGTATATATATTTGTGCTTATATTAGGTCATCCCACTTCCAGTGTCATATTTTTTTATTATTATTATTTTACAAAAACTGACTACTATACTATATAACCTTGTGACACTAATCAATAATCTCCACCACTATTAATCACTCGCTCCCAGACTGCTGGTAAATCTTGAACACCATTTAAAGTACCACTTTCATTTAATTCATCAATAATGCTCTTTAGTTTAATATCTAACTCCTTTTTGCTATTGTATCGAGTACCCGACAATTTCCTCTTCACATGGCCAAAACAATTGAAATCACAAGGATTCATATCTGGGGAATATGGCGGCTGAATAATTTCAATCCATCCTTTATCTTCAATTAAATTCTGAACTATTTTTGATTTATGCGGTCTGGCGGTATCATGAACATTTAATTTGAACATTTGGACATTGAATGACATGAACATTTACTGTTTAAAGTCTTATATTATTTTAATTATTGTGAATGTGAGGACTATGTGGATCATCGTTTCCGTTTTAATCATGGTCTGGCAGTTTGAGTGGTGTATGCGGTCTACACAAATGTCCTGTCCTTGGTATTGCTCGTCGAATCGTTGAGCTCCTTAAGTTCTGAGTTGAGCTGCACGGTTACTGACGAATGCGTGCACTGACTGCACAGGTCCACTCAGTGTGGTTCTTTCCTCAAAATACCACTTCAGACACCAATCTACATGGTCCTAAAAGATCAGATTATATCCGGATTTTTATATACACATTGACATTGATGAATTTTATATAAACAATGACATGGATATTTACTTTGTAAAGTATCTTATTTTTTATTATTATTACTGTGAGTGTGAAGACTATGTGGGTCATTTCTTTTTTTCGGTTTTCCTTCTTAGTTAGTTTTAATCATGATCTGGCAGTTTGAGTCATTTATGCGGCCTACCCAAATGTCCTTTCATTGGTATTGTTCGTCTAATCGTAAGGCTCCTCAAGTTCTGAGTTGAGCTGCACGATTTTTGACAAATGCGTGCACTGACTGGACAGGTCCGCTCAATCTGTGTGGTTCTTTACTCAAAAGACCATTTCAGATACCAATCTACATGGTCTTCACATGATCTGACCAAGATTATGTCTGGACTTTAAAAGAGACTGTGACCTCTGAGTCTGTTTCGGCCTTTCTTCTCAGAGTAGTCAGATAGGAAACGCCGACCTCATCTAGTTTTAAAAAAATGTGATTGACATGTAAAAGTGTTTGTACAAACCTACTTACAGAAATAAATCATTTATCATGTAAAATTATAGGACTCGTTATATGATGTTCGTCTGCCCAAATAGGAATATTTTCTTCTAGAAATGACTTATATCGCTCTCCAGTCATAGTTGTATTTTCATCATAAGTTCTCCAAAAAGCAATGCCTCTGACATCCATAGCTACTATTAGTAGTATTTTTCGTTCATGTAGCTCTGCACGTGGTAAATGTTCAGCTGAAGTGCCCGGTTCCACCCAACATCGTGACTGATGTCTTTGACGAGGAGTATAAAATTCGACCCAAGTTTCATCAAGGCATATGAATCTATTAAGTATATTTTTCTTACGGCGATACCACGATAAATGGCTACGCGCAGTTTCATAACGAGACTCCTTCTGATCCGTGTTCAGAGTGTGGGGCACCCACACTGCACTTTTTTTGACCAGACATAAATCCTCCGTGAGTACTCTATGTATAGTGGAATGAGGAATGTTAAGTTGAGTGGAGAGATCACTGACACTGACCCTACGTGAATGACGAAGTGCTTCCTTGGTTTTGTCCCTTGCTTCTAATCTAGTCGATGATAATGATCGAGGTGCTCGCGGCTCATCTTCAGCTGTGGTTCTTCCTTGTTTGTACATTTCAAGCCATCGCTGTACGGTTCTTTTATTTAAGGCGTTACGACCAACACACTTTACCAGTAAGTCGTACGCAACTCCTCCAGAGTAGTTGAGTAAAGCACAAAACTTTAGAAATATACGTTGCTCCACTACATTAATAGATTTTTTTTAATCTTCCATTTTAAATCAATGCACGTCTTGACAATACAACACACCAAATTAAACTAACATGATTGTACAAGACAACACATGTATTAACTATTGCATACCATTGCGCAATACATAAATATTGGAAATAAAAAATATGACACTGGAAATGGGATGACCTAATATTTATAGTTTTAATAGGTTTCAATCAACTCAGCCTATCGCAGTCCACTGCTGGACATAGGCCTCTCCCAGACTGCGCCACAACACCCTGTCCTCCGCCTTCCGCATCCAGTCTACCCCAGCCACCTTCTTTAGCTAGTTTAGTAGGTTTATGCGTTTCTTTATATTTAAAGTATTTATTCCTCAATTTTCATGATTGCACCTACTACTGTTTGTCTCTGCATCACACAAAGCTTGACTGGTAGAAAATGCCTATGGCATTAAGTCCGCCTCTGTACATTTCTGTGCTTGAAGTATTAGATAAATAAATGAATAAATAAACAATGATTAACTTCTGCTTAACCATACATTTTTTGACGTTTCAAAGTCTCTTATGTTTTACTAGCCTTTGCTCAATGCTCCGGCCGAGTGGTCTGTGGAGGTCGGAAATTATCCCTCGGGAACATACTATCAGCATAAAAAGGATGTCATAGTAGGTCCATCCGTGGGCCTTTCATCCAAATCCGTTCAGCCGTGAAATGATAATTGATAAACATAATTAAGTTTCGTATTTATAATTACATATATGAGGGGCTTGTGCCTAAGTAATAACGCCGCACGCCCAGCCGCACGGTCCAGGTTAAGCTACGCTTGCCGCGGTTGGTCCGTGGATGGGTGACCATCTTCACATACCAAGACCTGCAGTGCCTCGGAAAGCACGTTAAGCGGTTGGTCCCGGCTGTCATTCGTGGATCGTTGACAGTCGTTACGCTACCCGTAACGACGAACGTCAGTAGCCCAAAAGTCTGACAACCAGTCCTACCAAGGGGTATCGTATTACCCAGTAACTGGGTTGTGGAGGCCAGATAGGCAGTCGCTCCATGTAAAATACTGGTATTTAGCTGCATCCGGTTAGACTGGAAGCTGACACCAACATACTTGGGAAAAGGCTAGGCAGATGATGATTTATAATTCCATATATATATTAATACTACATATATGAAATCTATAGATCTATACAAATAAATAAAATTGAAGTGTCTGTTTGTAATGTTAAAATAGCAGCTTTTTACTAAATGCATAGGTAAATATGAAACTTTATACTGTATTTACGTACCTATACAAATAAATAAAATTGAAGTGTCTTTTTTAAATGTGGACACAATAGTTTTTTACTAAATTCATATGAAAGTATTACTGTATTTATTAGAGAAAAACATTTTAATTTTTATTTTATCTGTCTGTTTGTTCCGGCTAATCTCAGAAACGGCTGGACTGATGACGACTTTTTGACGGGACTTTTACAGATACATGATGCTATAAAAAGTAAGTTAGGCCACTTTTACTTTACTTTGTAATTTTAGAAAAAGAAAGAAAATCAAAATGCCATGCGAACGAGCTCGCAAGCAACAGCTAGACATTTATAAATAAAAGTTAAGCTAGGATATAAAAATAACCTGGACGGGTGACGGCTCGTAGAACCTTATGGGCTATAACACATATACACGACACGGCATCGCATCGTAACACGACGTCGCAACGTTCTACGATGCGATATCGTGTCGTGGAAATCTACGACGTGAATGGTAAAAAATCACGATATGATGGCGCATTGTGCGCGATGAAAGGCACGTCGTTGTGCCGTGAAAACTATCGTATATATATGTACGTATTATAGGGCCAAAACACATAGACACGATGCGACATCGTATTCGTAGCACGTTGCATCGTTTGTATGTGTCTTGGCCTTAACGGTCATCTGACGCAGAGTACTCGTAGGCAGTTAGCTCTACTACGAGTAATATCTCATTAACGAATATAGTAATAAAGAGATTAGCGCGTTCTAACAAACAAACAAACTCTGCAGCTTTATTCTTAGTATAGATTAAATTGTCAAGAACATAACTTACTTATACCAGACATATTAATCACATGGAATTTATGTGAATCAAATATGTCTATGGAACAAGATGTAAGCGTCTATGAGAGGTTATAGCGTCTACGTATGCTAATAGGTCACTTGGAGTTTAAGTCGTAGATTAAGTATAAGTCGTAGATTGAAGTTTTCACATCGTAACTTACAAATTAATACGTTGAAAAACGAACAACACCCTAGTAGCGTAACACACTGTCAGTCACAATTTGAATCATTTTTAAGGATATTGCTCATCCACTGCTTTATTTGTTCGAAAAATTTGTCTGTTCAACAACGTAATTGTAACGCAATGAATGTTGTTGAACTGCCAAAATGTAAGCCAGTGGTACTGATAGTCTGTTATGCAATTACTCCGCTAGAGTCATAAACTCTTGGCAGTAATTTGATTGATACTGTCACGTTTTAGCTGTCAAATCAAATAAATCAATATTTACGGTAAGATTTGTTTTGCATCGTGCTGGATCATAGGTCAGTAGCCTTCAATTTCTCGCTTCGTGTCATCGAAATCTTTCAATGATACAACATTGGTAGGTGCAAACATTATTCTCATCATCATCCACACTCCGACTTCACCCACTGGTGGGCATTACCCTGTCTTTGTTTGTGCCAATATCCACGTTCCTGTGACAGCGTCATCTAGTCAATCTTTTCTGCAAAAATGTTGCGGTGAAATCTTAGGTGAAGTGAGCTGTTAATGGTTTCAGTCTCATGAGGTGGAATGACAGTTAACTTCACCTAAGTTTTCACGGTGATTTTTTTTTACAGAATAGACCACCTGGTTCTACCGGCGATGGTACGTCTTTTTCTAATTTTTCTGAGTTTTGAGTTTCGGCAACGTCCCCCGATGTTGCGCGATGTCACGGGCGGCACGTGTACACCACATTCGATACCTTGATTCTTCGTGACCTATTCATTTATTTATATACACACATATATAAACAAACAAGAAAAAACAGGAAAATAGGTACAAACGTGATGCTTACGAGTATTTCTAAACAAATCTCTTCCAGCGTACCTACCTGCGATAGAAAAATAGATAAAGTGATGTAGACAGCGTGTGTAAGAGTAAATAGAGTAATAATAAAATAATAGATCATAAATCATTTATTTATAAAACATAATATATAATATTGTTAAATATAGTTGTTATGGCACAAACATGTTCAGCTAGGATAAACATAATATACAAATTCCCAGGGTTTTTCAAAATGTTACAACTTAAAGGGCGTCAACATTTTTTATCCCTAAATTCTATTGAAGTAGGTATCGAATCTATACTCATTCAACCACTTGTACAACTTTATCTTAAATAATTTTGAATTTAATGTTTTGAACAAAATAAAAAAAAAAACTTTATACAGTAACATAATTAATATTGGCATAAAACTGTAATAAATAATTGCCAACAAATACTCGACAGCAGGAAATATAATAAAATGCATCGTTATTGCGGCAAAAAATATAAAAGCATCGCTACAAATGTTTAACATCGATTTTAGAAATATTCTTATTAACGCACTAGACCAGACTTTGCATCAAGGTTTAGCATAACCGGATCCCCCGATAAGGCAACTTGAAAAGAATATTTAACAAGATTATAAACGAAAACACGATTTTTTATGAATTCGGAACTAGATACTCCACTCCGTTGACTCCAAAATGTTAAAAAATGCATTAAATCAAATAACACTCAGCTCCAAACGTAGCTCAATTAAAATGCTCAATAGAATAGACCCTGGGGTCCCAAAAAACAATCGAACGCAGGCTTCCATTATAGTTGAACAAGGATATTTTGACGCGTGGCCAAAATTGGAACTAACGCATTTTGTTTTTCATTACAATTTCATAAAATAATAACACAAATATTTACCAACAGTGCCTTCCTGTCAATGTTATTCAAGCAACCAGACCAGAACAACCACCAACCAACCAACCAGATCAAGGAAGGAAGGGAAGGGAAGGAAGGAAGGAAGGAAGGGGGCATCCAGATCTTGCACAGGTGTTCTAAGCAGCCCAGGAGAAGTAATTAACTTCTGGCGGGAGGAGGGCTGGTTGGAATAACCACCGACGGCCTTACCACGACGGCGCCCATTGTGCGTGAGCCATGCCTGAAGGACTAATTGCGGAAACCAAGTCTTCTAACATAGACGGAATCGTATAGACTGGCAAGGACATCAACGTGCAACCCCTTATCATGTATTCAGTACCTACATGATTCTAAAGCCCATGCGTTATAATTTTTCGTCAGTTATTTAAAAATAAATTTGCTGTTCCATACATTTTGACCGCGTAGGTATTGCACTTTTCTATGAAACAGCAGATTGATAACCGACGAAATATTTCTACGCTAGGTAGTCTAGAATAATGTGCTGAATTGAAGGTAACAGTTTGCACTTCGATTTCCCTGCCACCCTGAATAAGGCAAGCCACAGTCTTAACACATTGAACGCCGTGGTGATCATCGGTGGCCACCACTAATATTTCCATATGGGATGACGCCGATTCGCGATTTCGACAAATTTTTAATTTTTATTATTATATAATTTATATTTTTATTTTTTATTTTATTGGCTCATATGGTTCAAAATAAGTAGTCAAAAACCCCACTCTAAATAATTATTTCTTATTGCTATCCAAAAATTAACAAAATAATTGCTGTCGCTCACCGGTGACCACCACGGCGTTCAATGTGTTAAAAATATAAATATATGTATACTTTTTACATGTAACACAGTTGGGAAAATCAAGTTTTTCCACCTTTACAAAATTCATAAATTTATCAGTAACTACCGGTGTATTGAATATTGAAGCATCGTATTGGATTTCATTAACGATACTGTACTCCTGAATTATTAATTTCTGCATTTTTATACAACTTTTTGTCAGGTAGGTAATTACCGACTGGTACTGTGAATTTTTAACAGACTTAAAAAAAAGGAGGAGGCTATCAATTCGGTTGTTTTTTTATTATGTTTGTTACTTCAGAACTCCGTTATTTATAAGCCGATTTGCAAAATTCTCTTTTTATTTGAAAGGATATACTTTCCGATTGGTCCCACAGAATTTTCTCTTAATTTTATTTTTAAACCAAAATTACAGGTAAGAGTGGCTAGTCATCATCATCATTTATTTATTTATTTATTTTATTTCGGGATAAAAAACAGGAGTACAATTAAATGTTATACATACTATCTTACTAATTAAACAAAATACTTATCATACTACTAGCAACATTATCCACTTATTACTAATTCATTGTTAATGCTACGCGAGATAAAAACAAAAACAATACACGAGTGAATCGAGTGAAAGATTAAATTATTCCTGATTGAATGAGTGCTTTATAACAACGAGATTTATGGGATAGAAAAAGGAAAAAATAAGTAAAAAAATACACCACTTAATAATTTATAAAGCTAAGATAGAATCGACTACAGATTTCCTAAATTGATGCGCTGTTAGATTAAAAATATCAATGTTTTCGAATCTAGAGTTGTAGGAATCCACAAGTTGACGCAGAGGAGCGCGAAAGCCAGCATTGGAGTTACAGATGTGCTTGATATTCAGAGATAGTAAGCGGTATGGACGCGCTTGTCTACGCACTACTGTCCTCGGAACGATGTAACAAAGTTTATTTATTAAGTCAGAACAGTCATATTTGTTATGCACGATACCATGTAGAAACATTGTTCCGAGAAGCAGTCTTCTGGATTCTAGGGTTAACAATTTGTAATTCTTGAGCAACATATCATACGAACCGTGGCTGTGATAGCATCTGTAATGCAAAGCTCTTAGGAATTTACGTTGTACAGTCTCAATCAAGTCAATATATTTTACGTAATAGGGATTCCATACGATAGTAGCAAACTCCAGACAAGGCCTAACTAGCGATATATATAAGTATCTGTAGGTTGATGGACGCTTGAAATCTTTGCTGTTGCGCATAACAAAACCGTACATTTTAAGGGCTTTGTTGGTAATGTTGTCTACATGGATATTAAAGTGAAGTTTAGAGTCTAGTACCACACCGAGGTCACGCAATGAGTATAATCTTTTTAATTGTGTATTTAGCAAGTGATAGCTATAAGTGAGCTGCTTTTTGTTTTTAGTGAATGTAATCGAATTACATTTGGATAAGCTCAACGAGAGTTTATTAATGGTGCAGTAGCTAGACAGTCGGTCCAAGTCACTTTGAAGCATCAAACAGTCATCAGTACTTTTTATAGTTTTGTAGACTTTTAAGTCATCCGCGTATAGTAAAAAGTTCGAATGCTTAAAACAAGTGCTAATATCATTTATAAATAATATAAATAATAAAGGCCCCAAAATCGAGCCCTGAGGAACCCCGGATGTGACGGAAATCGACTCCGATTGGAATCCGTTAATAACAACCTTTTGAGTACGGCTTGTTATGTAAGAAGTGAACCATCTCAATAGATTTCCGCGATCATCTGCCTAGCCTTTTCCCAACGATGTTGGGGTTGGCTTCCAGTCTAACCGGATGCAGCTGAGAACCTGTATTTTACATGGAGCTACTTTCTATCTGACCTCCACAACCCTGTTTTGGGTAATACGAAACCCCTTGGTAGGTAAGACTGTCAGACTTCTGACGACCCGTAACGACTGCCAAAGATCTACGAGTGATAGCCGGGACCAACGGCTTAACGTGCTTTCCGAGGCACGGAGGCTACTCCAAGGCCACTTGATCTTTAGATATCAAGACCCCTTCGTATCTCGGAAAGCACTGCTGTCATTCGTGGCTCTTTGGCAGTCGTTACGGGTCGTCAGAAGCCCGACAGTCTGACAACCAGTCTAACCAAGGGGTATCGTGTTACCCAGTTACTGGATTGTGGAGGTCAGATAGGCAGTCGCTTCATGTAAAATACTTGTATTCAGCTGCATCCGGTTAGACTGGAAGCTGACCCCAACATAGTTGTAAACGGCTAGGCAGATGATGAGATGAAGTGACCTTGAAATCAGCTGTAATTCCACCTGTTGCTAGGGATTGACACTATTGACAGATCACTTCAAGCTCACTTCGCCTTACTTTTCACGGTGACATTTTACAGAACTTGTCGGCTGGTATATTTGTGTCGATATTTCTTAGAGTCACTACAAAAAGGGCAATCACTACCTAAACAAAAAAAAAAAAAAATACGTTTATTTGCAGTAAACATGACGCAGAGAAAAAATATAATCACAAAAAAGAACAATTCGGGGGAAAATATGCGTCACATCTACGCAAAACGGTCATCGCTCAGCATAGTGCTCCGACCCTGTGCGAGACAGAGCCTCAGTGCTGGTTTTCAGCGACAGCCATTGTTGAGCGTATTTTTTTTATTATTTTCATCGTTTATTCCTGTAATTAAGTCCCGCGTTTTGAATAATCCTCTATCAGTATAATATGCCAAAATAAATATTATTCAAGCCTTCTATGTAAGTTACCCCAAACCCGGATTTCCGGTACTTCTGTGAGTGCCATCGCACACAGGAATAATCCAGAAGCATCGAACTTCGAAGACGGAACCAACATTCATAGGTACACAAACGTCTCTTTGTGAGATTCGAATATGCGTCCCGAAGCCACCGCACACCGCTTGCGTTACTTAAAGTAACTTAAGTAAATTAAAGCACAAAGTCATTTATTTTAACATTAAAATTACAATATGGAGATAGCGATGGTCCCAAACTAGACACAGCCTGTATCTTGGGCACCATTTTTAATAAACCATTATTTTTTTTTTTTTTTTTAAAGTTGCAGATTTCACATCGTTAAGATTATCTCTGGCTCCATTTTCCAGACATAATATACCTACATATGTATGTGTTTGGCCTTCGCGTTTTTGTCTTTTTCTTTTGTCTAATATCGTGCTAGTTTTTTGTATTTATTACCTAATCTATATATTATACCTATACGTATTATACATTAAAGTCACTTTTTGTGTGTGGCCGCGTTGTTCTTCTAAACTGCGCAACAGATTTTGATAAGTACAGTTTTCACCATCATTTAGAAAATGTAGGTATTCCGGAAGATTTCTGTGTATATTAAACTTACATTTATAATAAAGAAATCTCGATGTTTTGTCAAGACGTAAAAGCCGTGCGAAGAAGGGGTGGGTGCTAGTTAAAACAACGTAAACAAGAAACATCACAAAAACCTCAATAAGTATATATTTTTTTTTTGCTGTTTTTATTTTTGCCAATCACAACGGCTAGGCATGAGATTTCACAGCAGATTTCTAATCAGACTTAATCTGACTAAAGCCGTTACTTAATTGTGTACTCTCAATTTTATATACCCTATTTGCGCCTATTTGATTTTCATAGTGCCTGTAAAACACGTAAAATGAAGTCAGTGTCGTTAGCATTATTTTTAATTGATCACTTTACACACGGATGAATTCCTACTGAACAACCCTAGCTTTTAACGTTGGCCAAGCAAATCTTTTTTATTAGGGTTCCGTACTAGTCAACAAGGAACCATTATACATTCGCCATGTCCGTCTGTGCGTCCGCAGCTTAACTCAGAGACTCTTAGTACTAGAAAGCTATAATTTGGCATGGATATACATATTAATCACGCCGACAACGTGGCAAAATAAAATCATGAAAAAAAAAATGTTGGGTACCTCCTGTACGCGTAAAGTGGAGGTGTTTTTTTTCGTCTACGCCATAGTGTGGGATATCTGATAGCTTTAACCTCGTAACGCCCAAGCAAAATTTCGCAAGATGAGCTAAACGCTCAATGTATAATGTATTGAACAAAGATACATACGGCATTCCGGCCCAGACTAAAAACAAAACCTTCTCCTAAACGCCCAATGTACATTACAATGTACATTAATTAATTTAAATGCATGTTTGCAATGTGTAATACTGTATGTCACTTCGTTCAATACATTGTACATTGGGCGTTACGAGGTTAAGGTGCTAATTTTTGTTGTTAGAGTCGAGTGGGTCCGTCCCCCCTGCCGGCCAAATGGTTGTTTTTGGGCGTGTGAAAAAATTCACGGTAGTAGTATATATAACGAAGTTAAAAGGAAAAATATCACAACTAAGTAGGCTTTACAAGTATACGAGTAATAGTCGAACAACTTACATTTGCAGTTGCAATGTATGGAAGAACATGATTTTCAACTACAATGTCAAGTTTGTTCTTGGGATAAATTAATTCCAACTATGGAACCCTTCACTGTGTGGGGCCCGACACGCACTTGGCTGGTTTTTAAATGTCAATAACCCACTGTCTTCTTATTAATCGTTTTTTCAATTTTAGTTTTCGACAGCTATAAAGAAATAATTTATTTAAATTGCAACATTAAATGCAGATGGATGACCTGCGGCTAGACGCAGCTTATATGGCAATACTGTTGCAGTTCAACCGGATTTATAGTCGTAAGTAGGTATCTTTGCTAGTTTACTTAATATTTCTTCCTTATTCTGAGTTGTTCGTCCATGATTAATTTATTTCAAGTGAATCTCCCTCGTTTTCATTAAATACTATTCAATCCTTTTTTTTTTAGATTTAATTCAAGTAATAAAATGTTATCATATTATATTATACTTAGATTAAGTTAGTTTACATGTAAGGCCTCTTCCTAAACTTTTTTTTTTGTTTTGCTGTGCCCGACAGGGTCCACGATTGTTTCAACAAATGTTACCTACCACCTAAGCATATACATTGTGGAATGCAATAAAAGATTGAGTATTGAGTATCAATTTAATATAATTTTAAATCTTGTGTCAACTTTCGAGAGCATGATTGATTGGTATTGTCCTGGTCAACCAAACAGAAAAAATAATTCCAAAAAAACACAACAAAGTGAAAAATAACTTTAATTTCGGAAGTCAGTGGCAAATATGAAAAAACCTGTTAGTAAATAATACCGATATAGCGTTTCAGTTTTTTTTTCTTAGTTTTTACGTCTACGTCTAGCTTTCACCTGTCCAGTTTATTTCGTCTAAACTATTCTATACCTAATTATTATAAAGAGAAGAAGATTTGATTTTTTGTATGTTTGTTTGTTACGCTTTTACACTAAAACGGCTGAACGGTTTCGGATGAAATTTAGAACACGGGTAGGCCATGACCCGGAGGAGGATTTCGGCTACTTTTCATCCTGGATTGCAAACGAAGTCTTTCCTTATATGTACCTAAATGAAGTGGCGGGTTGCATTGAGTGTTTGATCAGATTATTCGCTCCGATTAGAATTTCGCTCAAGGAAAAGAAAAATGCATAAAAATATTATTATTTACTTAGTTACTGGTAACCTACATAACTCCACTGCTGGGCAAAAGCTCCACCCAATAATAATAATAATAATATTCCACAACTTTCACACAACGCCATCTAGTCCCAAACTAAGCAGAGCTTGTGCTATGAGTACTAGACAACATACATATACAACGTGTAACGTTAAATGCGCAAAACCCCAACACCCCAACTGATTTTTAATTCAATTGACCTATTTCAGAGAGAAAATAAGTCATAAAAAAATTTGTAAATGTTTTATGTGTTGTTTTAGTTTTACTGGCCATTCTGCTCGTTTCTTGCGTCTGCGACGACGCTTTACCGAAGGAGGAGTCGTCACCGGGCCGCTGCGCCGCGCTGACATTGGCTTGCTTGATCTATTAATAAATAGACACGGCAACGTTTTTAATGAAGATTTTTTGAAAAATGTGACCTATATTAATAAGTGGTTCAATTGATTCTGCTCTCCACCGGGACCATCTCTTGGGCTTTGTTACCAAAAAGGCGGTAAAGCTTTGGTTTTCTAGGAAAGCAGTTCTGTCATATTATAAGAGCCATCATGAAAATCTGGTACGTACAGACGCCAGCACATCAAGTTACTACAATCTGTCAGATTTCTTTAATAGATTTTCAACTTTATCGCTAAAGCATAAGGTTCAAAGTTGATTGGGAAAATCTGACAGTTTCGGGTAGCTTGATGTGCTGGCGTCTGTACACAAAGTAAAGCGTCTGCCCAGGTTCAAGCCTACCTCCATTTACAGTCTCCCCAGGGATGTGCCTTACAATCGTAGCATGGGGGGTTCCGAAATTGGTCTTTTAAGAGGAACCGGGGGAACCTATGTGCTGATGGTGATCACCGGGGTGGTTTTAGTGAGGTATAAATCTCACACTCCCTGACCTCCCTCCCTAGACGTCGGGTGCCTTTTGTTTTGTTTCACCCGAAAAAAAAAAAAAAGTTTCAAGCCTACCTACAACTGTAAGTCACGGCCGTTTCCACTGGGCCACTGCTGTTTTACCAAATAATAATTATATTATAGAGCGACGTAACTAATAATTACGCTTCTTTTACTTTCCACGTCTGTGTCCAATAGGTGTGTTGTAGTAACGCTTGCATGCGAACCCCGGCCGGGCAGACACGCAGTGCGCAGCTAACTTGCGTGTGCCTAATGTTTGCATTTAGGTTGCAACCGGGTCAAAGATGGATTTTATATGAGGTAATTATACTCTTTGGTATTTGTTTTTCTGTTGTGTTTCATGACAATATTGTTTGACACTTATTAATTATTATAGGCAGGCTTTGATGGTTTAACGGCTTTCTTAGGTACCTACAGTTAATGTAAAATGTGTATTTTTCAGACACAGGTACACTCACACCAGCTGCGAGTACTATGCATTTTTTCTATGCACAAAGAAGTCTTAATGTTCATCTATATTTACAAAAAATTACCATGCATATTTCAAATGCTTACGCCTCTACTAACACGTAAGTAGGAAAACTCAACTACTTTTCTACTTTTCCAAAACTTTACAAGTCTTCTTTATGTTCCAATAACGAAGGCACGAGTACTGATCACCACGCTTGCTCAAGACGGGTTGGCGGTTTCAAACTTCTATTAATTATAAGTCCAGGTTTCCTCACGGCGTTCCATTGCACAACTTAGGTATTTGTTTGTTTACTTTAAAACTGACTTAGTAATAAACACCGCCTAAGTACGTAAACATGCGTCTGTGTTCTGGTCTATCGCTTGCAGTAATTACGGAGCTGGCACATGACTTTTTTGTTTGTTCGATAATAAATTACACGTCTTTGCATAAATAAAATATGTAATTAAACTAATTAATATTTTTTTTAACACAGTTTTGTTTTGAAATGTATGCATATGTGAAATAACTGTGCGAAAGAATTACTTCGTACGCATCAATAACGATCTTTGGCACACCTGCCTGCTATTCTGTTAGATTTAGATGCTCATTTAATAATTACTTCCCACTAAACATACTTTACATGAAGCCTTTATAGTACAGGCGTAAGTTGCTCCCTAAGCGTAGTTGCACCCTGCGGTATCACCAGCATAAGTCTCGATCCCGTGAGAATATCGAGAAAAAAAGTATTCTATGTCCTAACCCAGGTCATCGTCTACCAATGTGACAAATTTTATCCAAATGCATTCAGCTGTTTTAGCATGAAAGTGTAACAAAAAAAAAATCTTATCTCTTTATAATATTAAATAGTTTAGATTACGAAGCAGTTTTGTTTCCACCTTAGGCAAGTGATCCACCAGGAGTTTTAAAACGCATAGTCATAGCTGCATACGTATTGCCGTATTAGGAAATAGCGTCTCAGTCTTACCACCCCAACTCGAAGACCGGAGCTGCCGGTCGATTCTGTAAAAATCTCACCGTGAAATCATAAGTGAACTGAGCACTTAATATTGTTAATCCCTAGCATTACGAATGAATGACAGCTCACTTCCCATTCACTTCACCTAAGTTCTCACGGTGATATTTTTACAGAATAGCACTGCTGGTATGGGAGTGCGCATTTTGCAAGCGCAATAAGGGCGCTCTTTCTCCCTGCGATCTATTGGATCGAAAATAGGTGAAGCTAAGAAGGATAAGTATACGAATATCCACCAAGACCGTCCATTATATAAAGAAAGAAAATACGTTTATTTGCGGTAAACATGACGCAGATTTTTTTTTGTGTTAGTCGAAAAAAAAAATAGTGATAATATAATTATTACTATTAAATTATGGGCATCTCAATAAATGGCGATTCTTCACCTTCCAAAACAACACAAGACACTCATAACCTAATACCGCACCACCCCAGCTCAGCGAAGATGGTCGTGCGCAGTTCCCATGGTGCATGGCAAGCGCGCACGTCCGCAACCATTATCAATTAGGCGGCGCGCGCGCGTGCGGCCTGTCATTACTGCCAGTGCACGACCACGCACAGGGATGCGTATAGGCAAAATGTGGTGTGGTGATTTTGTGAATTTCTAGAACTGAAATTGTAGAGCTAACCTCATTTCTCTAGGAAACAGTATATGAATTTTCCTCTAGTTACTAATGACTTTATGTTAAATTCACAGTTTTTTTTTTTTTTTATATTTTCAAATTCTGTAGGAGCATAACAAAATATCGAGGTTTTGGAAAATAAGAAGAAACAAGATCAGAAAAATACGAGAGAGAGAAAATAAGAGATTTTTTCATCTTATTTTCCAAAACATTCGTACAATTATCCAGTCCCGGAGCAACAATGTATATGTATCGGGCTTTAGGTGCGAATATATTTTTTGTGTTGGATTCGCACCTGCAACGTTGAAGCCAATTAGGTTTCACACTTTCTTTCACTTGCATCTGAATTTTTATTTAACGGGAGCGTCGTCAGTTTAAACTAATACAGCCATACTAAAAACATAATCGAGTTCACCGCAGCACACAGGAAGCACAGTTCGCTCTCTCGCCGCCAAGACGTTGGATGCAAATGGCAAGATGGCGAGATACCGCGCGACCCGCGTGCATTCAGACAGAAACGTGTGCGGTGGCCCTTACAGGGTTTACGCGACCATCTGATATGACGTCTAACCATTTAAATTAAAACATTTTTACGAGACATTTAAATATTAGACATATAATTATCATACTTATAGAACTGGCTGCTACTTTGTAGGTATATTTATGAACTCCTAGTTTTTATAAGTAGCATCTGCTGGGACCTACTAGGTAGGTACTTATAATTAGTGCATAAATTCAGTCTGATTGCAATCATAATACCAACTTACATAGTTATGTTGATAATGCTCTAGTATGTACAGACGCCAGCACATTAAGCTACTACAGTAGCTGTCAAATTTCTTTAATAGATTTTCAACTTTATCGCTAAAGTATTACGTTCAAGGTTGATTGGGAAAATTTTACAGTTGCAGGTAGCTTGATGTGCTGGCGACCACGTTAATAGTTTTAAATATTATTAATTTAATCAATGGCCCACTCATCGGTTCTATTCCGCAGTAATATCTTAAGCATATCTGGCAAAATGTTAGTATACTATAAGGTACACCTCTTCCCAACTCTTTAGGTAACAAAGCGTGATGTTATGTTAAGAGTTATTTTTGTACCTTCTTCTTCTCGTGTCAATGACTTAAATTCTGTCCGACCAGAACCATAATTGCGTAACTCACTAGCAGTTAGATTCTGAGTCATTTTGAAGGATATTACTAATCCATTGCCTCTTAGGTTCTAAAAATATGTCATAAATAACGCACTGAACGTTGTTGAACTGTCAAAATGAAAGCCATTCCTTGCGACATTACCTTGTTGAAAGCTTGTCAGTTGTATATACACGTGAAGGAAACTTGTCGAGAGTGATAAGGGCTAGGACGCCATGCTTTAAATCATGAACACATAGTACAGAACGAGCTATCGTGACATGGAGAGCAAATAGGGCCACGTTACCACGTAAAACTAACATTACATTCAACGCTAAAATAATGGTACTAACACATGACACACGCAAGTCTGTAATCAATACAAATAAATAAAATTGTAGTGTCTGTTTGTAAAATATCATAATAACAGCTGTTCAGTAAATGCATTATTAGAGTATATACTTTCATATACTCTACTTATATTTTTTTTTGTCTGTATGTCTGTCTGCCCATCTGTCAGTTTGTTCCGGCTAATCTCCGAAACGGATGGACCGATCTTGACGGGACTTTCATTGTTAGATACCTGGTGCTATAAGGAGTATCTTGGGCTACTTTTATTTTTAGTAAAAGAATAAGGGTCTCGCGAAGTACCTAGTTTTAAATAAAATGGGACTAATAATGCCCGTTTCCCTATTTAACACCAAAAGAATTACAGTCGACTCTCGTTAATTCGAAACTCGAGGGTCTCTTAAAATATTACGAGTTATCAAGTGTTTGAAATATGAAATGGTTCGAAATTTTTGAGAGAAAATAAATAAAACTTCGAATTATTAAGTGTTGCGCCGATAAGTTCGAATTAACGCGTCGTTTTGTTACGTATGAGTAGGAATGATTTTTTCGTTCGAATTACCAAGTGCATACAAATGTATTGATTTAGTTCGGAATATAAAGAGATTTTGTAGGGAACTCGTGATAACTTTGAATTATAGAGAGGTTCGAATTATCGCAGGTTTGAATTAACGAGAGTCGACTGTATATGGGTTAATAAAAACGCGCAGTTGGATTTTTTACGTTCGGTTCAACGCCGAAAGTTGAAAATCCAACAGGGGGTTCTTATTTAGGCATTCGTTTAGGTGTTGTCAATATAGTATTTTTATGTCTGAATTGTTTTTTGTTTTTATCTTTTTTAGTACGGACGCTTTTAACGTGCAAGTCTTTCTACATCGTTCTCACATGTATAATTTCAACATGAATGATGTACCCAATATTTTGTTATAATTTTATGATTTAAAAAACTGTCTGGAGTTTCTTGCCCGCTCTTCTCCACAGGTACCTACTACGCTTTGGAATAGGCAACTTGACTTCATCTTTCTTACTGACCGACCCCTGGACAGTTCAAAAGTAATTCGTATATTACCTGTAATTGGTATATTTGAAATAAATGCTTTGATTTTCAGATATTTTACGATGTCAGTAAACCTATAGAGTATACCTAATTAGTCAGAAGATAACAATATACAAATATGTTATTGTTACCATGGATTCAGTACATGATTCTGAACCATCCTGCGTTGAAATATTTCGTCTGTTATTAAAAAAAAAAAAATTGATGTTCCATACTTATTGACCGTGCAGATATCACTCTTTTCTATAAAACAGCTGATTTTTTTTATAAACTAATTTTAAATGTCTACACGAGGGGTTCTAGAGTCGTGTGCTGAATTCATGGTTACAATTTGCGCGTCAATCTTCCTGTCACCCTGTATATACTCGTAATTATGTCACATCCCTATACTGTGTGCACCTACATAAATGAATAAATACCTCTATCCCGTTCAATTTTGTCCCACTTTACGACGTCCACGATACGTCTAATTAACTTAGTCTCAAATTACATAAAGTTAGACAGAGCATGATCTAGCTCTCAGGATATTCTAAAACGCAGTTGTCTCATTGTTATTATTAACAAATCAGCTAACTAGTGCTTGCTGATAATATCAATGTCAACGAGAAAAGCGTGAGAGCATAACGAACACAGTGTAAATACTTTACAGAAGGTCGAGTTGGGAAAATAAGTATAAAAGCTAAAGCTTATCATCCAAAACTCTAACTCTAGGAAAAATAATAATAATAATGTTTGAATATTATATCACCTACTAAACTATACATCTACACAGTAAATCACCTATTGGGTAGGTCTAGCTGATGTGAGCTTCCCGAAACCAGCACCCTAATTGCGTAACACACTATTACTCTCAATTTGAATCATTTTGAAGCATACTGCGAACCCATTGCTCCATATGTTGGAAAAATTGTCTGCTCAACAACGTAAATGACGCAATGGATGTTGTTGAACTGTCAAAATGAAACCCATTGCTACTGATAATGTGTCACGCAACTACCCCGCTGGGCACCCACGCTATTTTTAAGTTACGCTAGCTTTTAAGGCGAATGTGTCAGTAAATTTCATAATTTCATCATTTATTGCGTCAGTAAATTTTATTTTCATCAACGTAAGTAAATTTGAATTTCGTGGGCTACCTTAGCGCGTGACTTTGCACTTGGTGCACAATGCATTGATTCGTAACCATTTAATTTATCATAATAAAAAGTTAAATTGCCAAACTTAAGTGACAGTGGGCAGAGCACATTGCTCGCAGAACCGATGGCCGATGGGGCCGAGAGGTTTTGGAGTGGCGACCGCGTAACGAAAGACGTAGTGTTGGAAAGCCGCCCACAAGGTGGACGGCCGAACTTGTGAAGGCGGGAACCCCTTGGATGCAAGAAGAACAAAACCGGTCGAAGGTGCTTGGAGGAGGCCTATGTCCAACCGTGGACATCTTTCGCCGGAAATGAACAAGGTAAAGCTGATTCCGTGATAGCTTTCAATGATGTTGAGAGTTGCAGACCGTTGTTTAGAAGTGAACCTTCTGCAGACACTTTCTCATCGCAAAATTGAAGTCCACATTTTACGACGTACGTGTTTTATGGTTTTATGTGTTAATAATCTTAGACTGCGTCGAACAAGAAAGATCTACAGGCATGCCTGTGACAAAAAGACCTGGAAAGTAGATTTTTATGAGAGCCCAAACATGGAAATAAGATAAAGACCAGTCCCACGCACGATATGTCATTCGATTCGTTGCAATTTGAGACTATGGTGTCTCAATTACTGACTAATTGTTTGTTGTGTGTAATTGTCGCAAATTCGCGTTACAATCTAGGAGACAAGCAGAATAATAATAGAGAAATTAAGTATCTTACCCCCCCCCCCCCCCCACGAAAGAGAATCCAGTGCGTGAAAAAAATCGTCGCGTAAAAATATCGCCCGGGCGTACCTAGTCTTGCTCATTTTTTGTACAACCAGGCCTTAGAGTCCAAGTTGTAAAAGTTATTCTTACTGAACTTGTATTATTTATTAGCAAATGGAATTAAAAGCGAATTAATGGCATCTAATCAATTATACACAGTAAAATTTTAATTGAATAAATCATTAAACTGAAAAACTTATATCATAGTAACTAATTAATTTCCATTTGCCATCACAGAAGGTCCCGCGTGCTGGCAATAATGTTATATTACCCAAAGGAATGGCTGTCAACCAAGCTATTCAATTTCACTACACCGATGAAACGTTTCACACATAATTACAACTTCCTTAATAACTTTATTTTTGTGACTAGTTACTAACATAATTGTTGAATAAGTAAAAACATGTACGCAAAATACGCGCATTGACGTGGAGTTGCGGACACCAGCCCGTATTATCTAAGTAAAAACATCTTTTTACGCACACTAAAATGTTTTAGTAACAGTGCTTTTGTTATGTCTCAAGCTTTGGAATTTATTTTTATTTGATAGGTTTGTTCAAGCCGACAACACATGATGGGATATGGTTACCGCCTCGCCTTCTATAAAGTTTTACAACATTAAAGGATTTGCCGATGCGTAGTTAGTTAGCCTAAGAGACGAAGCAAAAATGTCTTATGTGCCTGTATAATTTCAATGACACCTGTATTTTTTTAACAAGAATACAAGAATGCTACGGACCTGCAGATAAAGGTACACAATAGTGGTTAATTCGCGTAAAAACCGTTCAGAACCAATCTATAGAGGTTTTTTGAAGCCATCTAAAATTTTTTAATCAGTATTTTCTTCCAAGCATATCATGTGGTGGCCCAGTGGTCCCGACTTACGAGTTGTAGGTCGGGAGTTCGAACCCAGGCAAGGCATTTACTTTGTGCAATTAATTCTATCACTACTGCTCTCAAAACGGTGAAGGAGAACATCGTGACGAAACTGGCATGTCCTTGAACCAATAATTCGAAGACGTGTCACCCAGATTGGGCCCTCGTGGTCGATTAACGCATACTCCCTCTCACAGAGAGGAGACCTGTGTCCCAGCAGTGGGAACAACAGTGTAGGCTGATAATGCTGTATAACATGCAAGCTAGAATTATACAACGTGTAACGTCAAATGCGCAAAACCTCACACACCCCAACTGATTTTTAATTCAATTGACCTATTTCAGAGAGAAAATAAGTCATTACAAAATTTTAAAGTTTTTATGTGCTGCTTTAGTTTTACTGGCCATTCTGATCGTTTCTTGCGTATGCGACGACGCTTTACCGAGGGAAGAGTCGTCACCGGGCCGCTGCAACGCGCTGACATTGGCTTGCTTGACTTATTAATAAATAGACACGGCAACGTTTTTAACGAATATTTTTTGAAAAATGTGACCTATATTAAAAAGTGGTTCAATTAACTCTGCTCGTTATTCTGATCAAACTATTTTCAGGTTTTGCGCATTTAACGTTACACGTTGTATAACCAACCTACATGTCAAGTGACATATTGATTGGTTATACCGTGGCAGACCCAGAAGAAGATGGTAGGGTGAGTTAAAAGCCTTTAAAATACCTTAATAGCTATAAACAGAGAGAAAGATAGCTCGAAAGCCATAACTGCAGTGGTATAACAAAACAACAATAACAAGTTAATCAGAACTTAAGAGTTGTAACTACTTCAGGTTCGTTCCTCATATTTAATAGAGCTGCTAATAACAATATTATTATGAAAGCAAAAGTGAAGAGTCTATTTTTAACCGACTTCAAAAAGGAGATCCTCAATTTTGATGTTTCTTTTTTATGTATGTTCGGGCACAACTCCGTCATATGTAGACAGACGGATTTGCTAATTCTTGTAATTAATGGATACGGTATGCGTCAGGGGTTGTCCCATAAAAAAATGTATTAACTTTGCTTGGGTAGTTTTTGAGTTGGCTTCAATAATACGTTTTTTCCACTTAGTTTATGTTGATGATGTTTTAATAACTTGCTGTCACTGATATTTACATAGCAAGTAGTTTTATATGAATTTATGTGGAGTACAACTAAAAAGATAACAAATAAAAAAACTTAAAAAAACCTACTTCCAAAAAAAAACTACAAAGTTAAAAATAACTTTAATTTAGGAAGTCGGTGTCAAAAACGAAAATGCGGAACCAAAGGTAATTTTTTTAATGAAAATAATAAGGATCTCTGTTTAGAGCTCATTAATGTTTTTGTTAGCACTCGAACAAAGATCGAACAAAACAGCCATATTTTCTGTGAAAGCTTATAGGTTTTATATGAAGAGGTTTTGCTGTTATTAGAGTAATCATCATAATTAACCTTTTTAAATTAACGAAACTTACATAAATTATTCGAAGAATTATTTTTATTCTTAAACCTTACTAACATTAGAAAGGATCTCGTTCTTTAAGCACAATTATGTTCCATTTATTCATTCCAATCTGAGAAAAATTAGCATTTTTTCCTCAATTTATTTTTTCAAATACAATGAAAGTTTCCAACATCATAACAAAGTCACTGGGAGATGGGGTTTTACTCCTATTTTGTTTTTATTTAGGGCTTTTGGGCGAGCATTGATTCCGCCAAACCCACAGACATCCTACTAGGCTGAGGCTAGAGAGCTACGTTTAGGAATGGACAACTAGCCTCATAAACCAGATAAATTCAGTACATATCTATGATAACTTTCTAACTAACTAACCAACTCCTTGACAATTCAAAAGTGCCTGTAATTTGTCAATGGTTTAATTAAAATAAATGCAGACAGACAAGAAAGGTGACTGTTTTTAACTTCCTGACTAACTGACCCAGGGGCTCGTAGCTAAGTAGTAACAGCGGCACGGGTCGATCGATCAGGTTAAGCTACGCTTGCCGCGGTTCGTTCGTGGATGGGTGGCCACCTTCACATACCAAGACCCCTCCGTGCCTCGGAAAGCACGTTAAACCCTTGGTCCCGGCTGTCATTCGTGGATCTTTGACAGTCGTTACGGGTCGTCAGTAGCCCGAAAGTCTGACAACCAGTCTTACCAAGGGGTATCGTATTACCCAGTAAGTTTGCGTTTCAGTTGAGCTTACATCAACATACTAAGTCCCAATCAACAGCTAAAACACAGCAAAACAAAAAGCACAAAAAAGGTTTTCCTAATCCCAGTTCAGTGCATCCACACAAACCCGTAGTTCGTAGCAACTAGCATCCGAAAGCGGCGCGTGGTCGTGCCACGCTGCGCCCGCGCTGCGTCGTGAGAGCGCGCCAGATAAGTGCGAGGTCGCGTAGCGTCACGAGCGGGCCTACCAACGCTAACAATAACGATAGATACAGGTACAGGGTAAAGAAGCTTATAATTAGCGGATTTAATCGTTTCCAGGGTGAAGATCACAACAATGACAGTACTTAATTAGGATAACACCATTAAAAAAAAAGAAGAAACGAAGGAGAAGATACCTAAAGGTTTAACAAAAGCTTTGGGTTTGTAAGATCTGCAGAAAAAAATGAAAGCGTTTAGTCTCTATTCATTAATGAGCTCGTGAAAAATACAAGGTGTAACTTAAATAACGCACAACCTCTTAAGGGGTCATTGTACTCATCATTATGAACAACTTTTACTATGGGACCAAACCGAAAATCACGAAAAAAAAATCAGCTGTTCCCTACATTTTGACGAGTTATGCGAACATAAATGTAGGGAACAGCTGATTTTTTTTTCGCGATTTCAGGTTTGGTCCCATAGTAAAAGTTGTTCATAATGATGAGTACAATGACCCCTTAAGAGGTTGTGCGTTATTTAAGTTACACCTTGTATATATGTAGATGGAAATATTATTTTTTTAAAACCATAGTCACAGCAAGCTTACAGTGCATAGGTAGTTATTAAAACGAACGCTAAAGAATACTAGACTGAATGAAAAAAAAAGTATACAAGGTCAAACTAAATTAGCTAGCGAAACTCTGCAGACGGGATTGGTATCGATATATAAATACGATGAAATGAAAAAAAATGATTTGATGTTTTTTTGGAGGTCATCGACCGCTGATCGTGTTTTTACTTACATGAGTTGAGAAAATATGTTTTCTTTTGTTTTATTGTGTTTAGATATCGATACCAGCCATGTCTCTGACGTCAAAACAAAAAAAAAACGGGTTTTACAACTGATTTTTCAAGTGCCTGCACTAACTGCGGTTGATAACCCTACAAAAAATCGTCAAATTAATTTCATTTTTGTTTTATTATGTTTACATATCGATACCCAACAAATCTGTGGATTTTCGCTAACTAGTTTAATTAGATCCTTTGATAGCAAACAGGCGTGATTGTGCGTTTGTGAACCACTGCTGCAAGGTTTCGGCTGGGCTAGTCACCTTGCAGCAATGATGTCCACAATCTGTTTCCTGTTTTTGGCAGTGTAAATACTGGGTGTCCGGAAAGTCATGGATTACCGTTTACCAGCTGATGGGCCACATTAGGAACTACCGATAAAAAAAAAATGACCGTAGTAAAAGTCTTATGGTTTCCGAGTTTTTTGATGTTTAATGAAATTTTGGAAAATCTCTACCTTTGATCAGTTTTTTCCATGCCATTTCTACGAATGAAAACTTTTTCGAGTACAAGTTTTTTTTTTTTATTTTCATCTTGAATCATCCTACTATCGGTTGAATACAAGAAAGTTACAGATATCATCTTTTAAATACCTAAAATTTGTATTCAAACTAAAAATTTTCACCAAAAAAAAATTTTACCTTATTTTTGATCGGCCCTGGTGAAAAAAATAATTTGGTAAGTAATTTTTTTTTATTGGTAGATCTCAATGTGGCCCATCAGCAGGTAAAAGGTAATCCATGACTTTTCGGACACCCCGTATATTACTAACATAGTTTGTCAGTATATTGTTACTAACACTATGAATCTTGTTGCTCGAAATTAATTATTATTATTATTTATACAGCAAAACTTACAGACAGTCAGCACCCTAATTGCGTAACACACTATTACTCTAAATTGGAATCATTTTGAAGCATATTGCTAATCCATTGCTCCATTTGTTAGAAAAGCGCGTCTGCTCAACAACGTAAATAACGCAATGAATGTTGTTGAACTGTCAAAATGAAACCCATTGCTACTGATAGTGTGTTACGCAATTACCCTGCTGGACACTATCACTCTATGAGCCAATAGGCTGAGTAAATCAGTTCACTCGGTGTTCAGGCTATGATTAGTTTGCGAGATAAATGCGTGGTGCCACAATGTCACGACCGAGGATACGCCAAACCACTACATAACTATAATAATAGGTAAACAGTAAAGCTTAACCTAGCTCAACGTAACTTGTTATTAGCGGATGAAATAATTATAGAGATATCATTAGGATTTTAGGGGCTTTGATTAGGGTTTTCAGGAATTTTTACAGGTAGGCAATGTATCCCAGACAGTTAACATATTGAAGGTTGAGATAGGACATGGCCGCCATTTTAAAAACAAACTTGATGCATCTGTCTTAATAATATAGGGTCACATTTAATTAGCTAGCGATAATCCACAGATGCGATGGGTATCGATATCTAGACCTGATTAATCAAAAAAGAAATTAATTTGACTTATTGTTTTTTGGGGTCATCGACCGCAGTTAGGGTCACTAGAAATATTGCTTTAAAAAATCTGTTACTTTTGTGCTAACTTGAATACAACACAAGAAAAGAAAATAAAGCAGTTTTTCTCAACAACCTATGTGTTGAGAAAAACTGCTTTATTTTCTTTTCTTCCCGTAACAACACTATCAGCGATCGTTGGCCTCCCAAAAAAAAAAACCTTTTTTTTATTGTCTTTAGTTTCGCTAGCCAATTTAATTTCTTCTCAAAAATGTTACGACAAAAACCATAAAATATGCTATAAGTGTAATAAATGCAAAGTTCCTTTGCTTAGCGTGTTCCCGCTGAAAAAATACATTAAGTACAAAAAGTATAATTTGTCTAATAAAAAATATCCCACTCGCAGTGCCCATGCCGTTCCCACAGATATCTAGAATGCAGAGTGGTGCATAGTTTTCAATTAGAAGGTAGAAAAGCAGTTGTACACAATGGACAATTACTAGTGTTTGTAAAAACGTCAGACCATCCGTCCGTCCGTCTGTCGACGACATTTTACATCTAAATTGGAGGGTAATTTGCGATCCTTTCCTCGATGACAATTTCGTAATTAGCCCAGACTTGTTTATTTTCTTCGTCAGTTTTATTCGCTTCCTCTTTTTGATGTAGGAAAAAAGTGAATTGTAATTCTAGAAACAGCCCTTTAAACCAATTACTCGACTATACACTTAAGCATAACATGTGTTTTTTGGTGCCTATAAAACTGGTCAAATTAGCATGTAACACCGTCATCAAATATTGATGTGTAAAGAACATAAACAAACGGCAGGACATTGTAACATAGGTACCTATGTTTTCATTACCCTTTAGCAACAAGTAATCGAACATTTCGTTGTTGCTCACGTAGCTTGTGATACCTACGCGTTGTCACACAATAGCGACTCTAATCCTTTGAATAATAGATTACAAGTCATAGAAAATTACTAACACTTAGACATTCTTCGCGCTGTTTTTTTGGTCCTCTTGTACGACAGGCGATGCAAGTATTCAACTGTTTGGCACTAGGCGCCGAAAGCCTTGCTAAAGTCCCAGTGTCGAGTATTGGATACTCGAGTCCACTTGTTTATGAAAGACCTAAGGCGAGGGGAGATTAGACCACAAAAAGTATTTATTTAGACCTCCAATGACGCTTCCACGACCTAGGTTAGTTATAAAGACGTGTGCATCTAAAGGTCATATTTTTTCACGCTAATTCGCAATTATGCGTGAGTGGCTCTGCTTATACAGCAGCAATTAAAAGAATTAGAGCTATTACGTTTAATGTACACGCTAAAGAGTATGCTAATAAAAATGTTTCCGTTCAGTTGAGCGTTAAAGTTACCGACATGGCTTATACAATACTAACTATGCAGATATATTTAATAATACTGCATAAGTGAATGCAATATCTTTTTCTTATTATGTAACCTATCAAAGTAAATGGAATCGGATCAGTGGAAGGAATGAAGGCTTCAAGCGAAATTTGCAACTCGAGTGACCATATCACGAGTAGTCTATCGGAAACCAATTTAGACCTATAGAAAGTTCTGATATAGCCAATAACTGAAATATATTTGTCATTCGATTCTTTCGATCTAAGTGTCGATCGCGTGCGATGACGGGTACCATATAGAAATTTGAACCAACCTTACACTGGAGTTGTCGTGTTCCATTGGATACATTGCTGGTCTTCTAGGTGGGGTGTTTATAAAGGCTGATTTGTGTCGTCAATGTATAGTAAAAGAATGAATTTAAAAGTTTGTGTTCGATTTCAATTTATAGTGTCGCATACTATGCCGCATTGGTACCATGAATCGATTGTCCACTGCAGTTACGACCTCGACCACCTAGCAAGCACGCAATCGTCTCGTTCAGGACCGACTAATGATTACAAGTACATTTTTGACGTGACGAAAACGTTTACGCGGCTATTTTCAGTGCGTTTATGTGTTACTTGGTACCATAGAACTTTACTAGGAATAGCGTATGAGTGTGATACCGACAAATGACCCGAATGTATGGGGTCATCTCTCTTAACACGCTCATCAGAAAATAATGTTAAGGAGGAAGGATGAAGAGCGGACTTTTAATAGTCAGATAACTTTATCTGAAGATTTTTTTTTTTTTATGAATAAATATTATAATATACAAGAGTTTCATTTATTTTCTATACAAAAGCTGTCAAACCGCAATACTTCATCATCTGCCTAGCCTTTTCCCAACTATGTTGGGGTCAGCTTCCAGTCTAACCGGATGCAGCTGAATACCAGTATTTTACATGGACCGACTGCCTATCTGACCTCCACAACGCAGTTACTGGGTAATACGATACCCCTTGATAAGACTGGTTGTCAGACTTTTGGGCTTCTGACTACCCGTAACGACTGTCAAAGATCGACGAATGACAGCCGGGACCAACGGCTTAACGTGCTTTCCGAGGCACGGAGGGGTCTTGGTATGTGAAGATGGTCACCCATCCACAGACCAACCGCGGCAAGCGTAGCTTAACCTGTTCGATCGACCTGTGCGGCTGTTATTATTTAGCCACGGGCCCCTCAACCAAACCGCAATAATTATTCACAGCTAAAAATTATGTGACTATTAAAAAACACTCCTATATAGCCTGGCAGGGCCACCGACGTGCTACCTGTTACCAAAGATTCAGTAGGTACTTGATTCTGAACACCTTTGCGTTGAAATTTTTCGTAGGTTATTTAAAAATATATATTTATGATAAAATAAATATAAATATGTATTTCGAACATTTTGACCGCGTGGTTGAGGGTCCCGTGGCTAAATAATAACAGTCGCACAGGTCGATCGATCAGGTTAAGCTACGCTTGCCACGGTTGGTCTGTGGATGGGTGACCATCTTTACATACCGAGACCCCTCCGTGCCTCGGAAAGCACGTAAAGGCGTTGGTCCCGGCTGTCTTTCGTGGATCTTTGACAGTCGTTACGGATAGTCAGAAGCCCGAAAGTCTGACAACCAGTCTTACCAAGGGGTATCGTATTACCCAGTGACTGGGTTGTGGAGGTCAGATAGGTAGTCGCTCCATGTAAAATACTGGTGTTCAGCCGCATCTGGTTAGACTGGAAGCCGAGTTCGGAAAAGGCAGGCAGATGATGATGAAATTTTGACCGTGTATGTATTGCACCTTTCTAAGAAACCTCTTTTTTTTTTTTAATAACCGACGAAAAATTTCAACGCAAGGGTCTTCAGAATCATGTTAAGCTAACCTCTTTTCAAATCGGACGCAGATTTTTTCTTCAAGTAATTTGCAAACAGCAAACACAATTAGACTTATACTTGACAGCTTTTTACTGACAAACCTAATAAACTAACAATAGATACCATTGTCATTGTAAATGTATGCGTTATTATAAACTGAAAACTATGAACGTTTAACGTTTTTATTATGTTTGCTAAGACAGCTACACAATTTGAATTTCTAATGCATAATAACTTTAAATATGAACTCTAATGTAATTATTTACTGTCTTACGTCATCATTATCACAGAACTTACATAAAATACTGACTTTTTCATCTCATAGGTTTGATTTCCAGGATCGAAAAAAGCTTCTTATTTCCAAAACTGCATATCCAGAGTACCCCTGCGTTGAAAAAATTTGTCGGTTATATAAAAAAAAAAAAACCTGCTGTTTGCAATGCAATACGGGGTCAAAATGTATGGAACAGCAATTTTTATATGGTAGCACGTTGCGAGTCAATTTCTCTGTAACCCTGTATAATTGTCCAAATTAAAACAAAAGAACAGCGATTATTTTAACCTCCATACAAGCAACATCACACATAATATCCACACAAAACAGGTTTACCTACTCACCAGTATTATTAAAGAGAGTAAACCTGTAACCGCCTTCCGATCTGTAAGATTCTGAGTTTATTTTTTTTGGCTAGGAAAATGGCATCTGAAAGTTGCCAATGTTGAAATGGAAACAAAAGAAAATCAATATTTTTTACCGCCCTAGAAAGAAAGAAGAAATGTTTATTCTGCACAAACAAAACGCACGTTAGAAATTAAAAAAAAAGACATAAAATATACACATACAACGTAGTCAAAAGCCTCGTACTCAAGCATATAAAATGTTGACCATTTTGTCCGTTGCTTGATGTCAGGGCCAGGGACCAAAGACAACATACATTACTTACAATATTATGATCGACTAAAAACTGCACTTTTGTGTAACATACTTTCAATCACAATCGGTATAATTTTGAATCCATTGTTTCATATGTTTGAAAAATGTGTCTGCTCAACAACGTAAATAACGCAATGAATGTTGTTGAACTGTCAAAATGAAAGCCATTGCCACTGTTGGTGTGTTACACAATTACCTACCCCGCAGGTTTTCATACCAACATTATAAAAAAGAGTGTGAACCAATAACAGCCTTCTTATCTGTTTTAGTTCCTATTTCCGAGCTAGGATATTGGCATCTGGAAAGCTTACTTTTCGACCATGAAAACCAAAGAACAAGCAAATATTTTGCCATCACACAAGCAACATTACATGTAATATTTTATCAAAGCAGGTTTAAAATTACACAGCAACGCTATTAAAGACATTGTGAACCAATAACCGCTTTCAAATCTGTAGGGTTTTGGGCTCGATTTCGTGGCTAGTAGGATGGCACCTGGGAAGCACGCAATGTGTCCAAAGTAAAAACGAAAGATCATCGATTATTGGGATATAGACAGTGGTGCCGATTTTGTTGTTCACAAATTTAACTAAATTTAAGTTCAGTGCATATTTTTCTTTCTATTTCATTAAGAAACGGACAATTTCATACCACTGCTGTTTAAATAAAATAATATCTGCTGAAACAGGTTTACATACCAACATTATTAAAGAAAGTGTGAACGAAACAATATATTGTATCAGTTCCTCTTATCTACAGAAATAATGATATCATAACATCGTTACCCCGCGCCATGTAAGTATAGGAAATTTATTATTTCACCCGAAGGCGGTAATGTTAACGCCTATAAGAAAAGAGAATCTGCATACAATACATGGGACACGATTATGTTTGGTCCCAAGCAAGCCTACGGGATTTCTTCTTGTTGATTTATGTAAATAAATAAATTATTAAATCTTACACCTGCTGCATTCTGTAGGGGTATACGAGAGAATGTTCTGTGTTGTATGTGTATGTCTACATCCTTATGTATTATTAGGGCTTTGAGCTTGAAACTTTGTATATAGACAGACATGGGGAAAGAGTAGCTTATACTTTCCTAGTAGTTCTACAGTATGGAAACCACATATATGCAATAAATTATACCACATACTTGTTATCGACTTTTCTAACGATATAAAAAAAAATGAACGAAATCGGTCGCAAAAAAAAAGTCAGCTGTTCCCTACATTTATGTTCGCATAACCCAAACACAAAAAAGTATGTGGTATAATTTATTGCATCATTGTGGTTTCCATACTGTATAAAATGCCTCACATTCGATCATCAGTAACGATAAAAACTTTGCTATTTACTCTCTGCTGTACATAACACCTCGCCAGTAATTCCCGAGGAGTTAGGCAGAGGTGTACCTAGAGATGGGTTTATGCCCTGGCAAATTGGGCGCTTTGAATAAACGCCGGATAAATGCCCGTAAACGCCCAATAAATGCCTTTTGCCTGGGCAAAAACTTTAACAGAACTTTTATTACTTTTTTCATTCAAATTATTTGATTAAATTCATATTTGAGTGTGCAGAAAAGATTAATTGGTCCAAATAGCGACGTCAATACAAAAAAATTCGATTCCTCATACCTAGGGGTATCCGAAAATACCCCATATATGTTCCTTTTCCTGTTAATGAGACACTACAAAACTCTATACATTTTCTTTATCTGGTCAATTGTTTTCGATAGTATTCTAGAGTGTGGTAGAATGTTCTAGGTACTTGTGATGTGGGGAAATATAAAGGCGCCCTCGCGATCGGTTTAGTAAGTTTGAAGAAAAAATGGACGAGCGACAAGTTCGAACACTGTTCTTATACGAGTACTTTTTAGGCCTCTCGCCCACGCCACGGCGACTTTTTGTAGCGATGCTGTTGCGCTTTCGCATCGATACAGTCGCGATGCGGTTGCTATAGACATGTAAGTGCTGTATTATACCGTTTGTATTGAAACGTATAAAACGAAAAATACCGTATAATACGGTATTATACCATTTGCTACGGTATTTTATGTATAAATCGATTGTTTCTGTATTTTTTAAGTAAATTATCTGAGTAATAATAATTAAAATACTGAAAATACGGTGGAAATGCACAGATATAAAACATGAAATGGTATTTTGAAGTGAAAACTTTAGCATCGTTGTGATTTGAAAATCAATGAAACGAAAAAGCGACGGTAAAAAGAGATAAACACACATCTATAGGACTTAACGTGCGAGAGAATGAGATAGAAGTAGTGATGAGCAAAATCCAAGACCAAGACCATGATCAAGACTCGAAGTATTTGAGCAAGACCAAGACTATCTATACAGTAGCAAGACCAACACCAAGACCGAACAAGCAAGACCAAGACCAAGACTGAGTATGCAACACGAAGACCAATACAAAGACTGTCCCAGTCTTGGTCTTGGTCTTGCTTTGCTCATCACTAGATGACGATGACGATGACGATGATGACGATGACGTTCACGATGACGATGACGATCACGATCACGATGACGATCACGATCACGATGACGATGACGATCACGCTCACAATCACGATCACGATGACGATGACGATCACGATCACGATGAAGATGACGATCACGATGACGATCACGATCACGATGACGATCACGCTTACAATCACGATCACGATCACGATGACGGTGACGATCACGATGACGATGACGATGACGATCACAATGACGATGACGATCACGATCACGATGAAGATGACGATCACGATAACGATCACAATCACGATGACGATCACGATCACGATCACGATGAAGATCACGTTCACGATCACGATGAGGATCACGATGACGATCACGCTCACGATCACGATCACGATGACGATGACGGTCACGATGACGATGACAATCACGATGACGATGACGATCACGATCACGCTCATGATCACGATCACGATCACGATGACGATGACAATCACGATGACAATGACGATCACGATCACGATGACGATGACATCGTAGTAGATTAGAATTAGTCATTCTTAAATATAGAATACAATCGAAACTTCAAATATATTTTATTTATTAAACTACAACTCTTCGTAATAACGCAGGATCTTAAAAAGTGAATCAAAATCTAAAATACACAAAATACCAATAATACCGTAAGTTATGGTAAAATACCTGTTTAATACCTAGCCTTTTGGTATTATACGGTATTTTTACAACCATAGGTTGCTAGCTGTTTGCACTCGCTCACACCACGATTCTCAGTCGCGATGCAAACGCGATACTGTCGCGCTTCTGTCGCGATGCAAACGCGTTTCAGTAATGACACAAAAATGCCAGACTTGCAAGACGGACTCCGTTGAGGCAACATTAGTCACGTTGTCTTTGGTGCTGTTTTTACAGCACTCGACCTGTCTTTGTTGCACTGATGCTCGGTTTTCCACATCTCCACTCACGCGCCACCCTCCCTCCGTTCTCTCCGCGATGTCGTCCGACACGGTCGCGCGTTTACTTCGATACAGTCGCGATGTAGCGAGTAGCGAGTTGTCATCGCTTCTGTAGCGCGTTACAAATGCGACAAACGTGCGGTAGTAGCGATGCTGTCACGCGTTTACGAAACGCGGAACAGCCTCGCTAGAAAAAGTCGCTGTGGGAGAGGGGCCTCAGGCCACAGTGCGCGGGCTGGGGCTGACAATATCAATACTGCATTGGGCGCTGGAAATACAGACGCCAGCACATCAAGCTACCCGAAACTGACAGATTTTCCCAATCAACTTTGAACCTTATGCTTCAGCGATAACGTTGAAAATCTATTAAAGAAATCTGACAGATTGTAGTAGCTTGATGTGCTGGCGTCTCTACAAGCCATGCGACGGTGTCCCGATGGCTTGACCGTTTTAAATGAGGATACAGGAGCCTTGAAAGTCAGCCACGTTCGACGACCAACCGCTGTGAATGATGACGATTTACGCCGCGAACTGCAGTCGAATCCGGTTGCTACCAGTTGTGAATTAGCGGAAGCACTTAACTGCAGTCACCACGCCGTGGAATAGAATCTGCATGAGTTTGGGTATCGAAAAGTTTTGGCTCAGTGGGTACCGCACATCCTTACAGACGCCAGTCGTGCAGTCCGTGTCGCTATTTGTCAATCACTTTTGCTGCAACCCCGACGTAAATAGTTTTTGTCTGATCGGGTTACTGGAGATGAATCATGGATTCATCACGAGAACGATACACGTCGTGCTTTTTGACTGCCTCGAGAAGAAACGCCACCAACTCAATCGAAGCTGAGTCAAAAGAACCACTTAAAAGTTCTGCTTTGCTGTTTCTGGGACGCGCAAGGCATGCTGTTTTATGAACTACTACCTGGGGTAGCCAGTTTCGCTCAGGGAGTTGATATGAGATTGTGTGGTAGTTGGAATAAACTTTACAACAACAACTTACAACAACAACTACAACAAACACACACAACTACAACTTAACATTTTTTTTATTGAAAATACATTCTAACTACAATACTTGTTTATAAACAACATTTTTCATTTTTCCGGGGTATGTATGTATGTATAAATTTTTAGAATATCCTACTCAATGATCTAGGATGTTCCTGAATACTCTCGAATGTTCCCAAACATTCCACAACATTCCAGAATGTTCTTGAATGTTGTGGAATGCTCTCGAATACTCTCGATTGTTCTGGACTGTTCTAGAAATTTCCAGAGGGCAAAAACTCCAGCCCTTATATCTTCAAAAGTATGCCCTTCTGGTAAAAACGGGAACATTCTTTACATTCTTCATGGACAGGAGATAGAGGCTTACCACACCATATAACTCCCTTGATCGTACCGGGACTCATTTCTAAGTTTTAGCGGCATGCACATTGCACACTTTCTTTTATAACATACATTGATTACACAATGAAACTATAAACGCTGACAAATATTCAACCCAGCTCACCAAACTATCTGCTGATATCAAGAAAAACCGACGAACACGAGTCAATGTAGTTTTACTACAAGATAACACTCGACCTCACGTCGCTTTTCCCGGTATTTTTATGGCAGAGTAGTATATTACGTACAAAGACTATTGTAGGATCAAAGCCAATTACAAGACCACTTCATTTTTCATTTAAAGAGAGTTAAAATTATATTTTCTATAATTACCTACTGTGATTTTTTTAACAAGACTGATTATTTGATTAAAATTTTAATTTACATACAAAATACTGACATCAAGTTTCATTTTAAGTTAAGTTCCTGCTTTATTTTTTACAAAACAAAGTTATTAGTTTTTGCGCCCAGTGATCGGGCATTTATTTGGGCGTAAACTCGTTTACGCCCAATATGCCAAGTTTATGCCCATTCTGCCCATATTTGTTTTTGCCCTCGACCCATCTCTAGGTGTACCTATAAAACCACCTGCAATTCGCCCGTCATGTTTAAATCACATGTAATAAGGAACGAGCTTAGTGCCATCAGCTGGGCACAAATTCAGACTCCGGAAAACCTGACGGAAAATCCAATAACACTTTGCCCGATCTGCGGGTTAATTGCGTAACATACCATCAGTAGCAACAGCTTTTGTTTATTTATATATACTTTATTGTACACCAGAAAATACATCATCATCTGCCTAGCCAACTATGTTGGGGTCGGCTTCCAGTCTAACCGGATGCAGCTGAATACCAGTATTTTACATGGAGCGACTGCCTATCTGACCTCCACAACCCAGTTACTGGGTAATACGATACCCCTTGGTAAGACTGGTTGTCAGACTTTCGGGCTCCTGACTTCCCGTAACCACTGTCAAAGATCCACGAATGACAGCCGGGACCAACGGCTTAACGTGCTTTCCGAGGCACGAAGGAGTCCTGGTATGTAACGATGGTCACCCATCCACAGACCAACCACGGCAAGCGTAGCTTAACCTGATCGATCGACCTGTGCGGCTGTTATTATTTAGCCACGGTACAACAGAAAATACATTTTTTTTTAAATTGTTACTACAGAGTTTTCTGCGATCTCTTCCAGGCAACCTTGGAATGGATAGTATTGCGTAGATATAAAAAAATGGCAGCATCCATTGCGTTATTTACGTTATTGAGCGGACAAATTTTTCGAACATATGAAGCCATGGATTAGCCATATCCTTCAAAGCGTTTCAGATTCTGGTTGGTAGTGTGTTACGCAATTAGGGTACTGGGAATCGAACCCAGGACCTCATGCTCAACAGTAGAGCTTCCGACCACTAGACCAACCAGACAATCTCTACTATACCTACTTTGATCGCTCTTAGGCCTCATTTACGGAGACGCGGGGCGTCGCGCGTTGCGTTGAGCGGCGCGGCCCGCACTGAATTCAAATATATGGCGTTGTATGAGTGCGTTTACGGAGAAGCGATTTTAGACGCGTTTGTTTGAATTAGGGCGTTTTTTGCGGCCGAGCCCGCGGATGGCACCGACGCGTCCCACGCGGCGTTTATCGCGGCGGCGCACGCAGCGGCAATTCTCGATGAAGCTATGTCCGAGGCGTGCTTCGCTACACGCTAGAGGATTCGCCGCGGGCGCCGCGGCGGGCACCGCCACGCTTCCCGTCTCGCTTCTCTATGAACATGGTCGTATATTGCTATAAGTTTGTGTTTACGCGTGCGATGATGCGTGCCGCTTCACGCGCCGCCCCACCGTAAACAGAAAAAACGTCCGACGCGCCGCGAGACGCCACGCCACACGCGACGCGTGACGCCCCGCGTCTCCGTAAATGAGGCCTTAGCGATAAGACCGCCCATTGTGTCAATCTTTGTAAAATTTCTATATTTATGTCTGTAATTTATATGGTGTACGTAATAAAGAGTATTCTATTCTATTCTACCTACTTAATTACTAATTAACTCACCATCCGCATCAAACTTCAAAAGCAATAAATTATTACTGGAATAACCAGTGCCTACCTATCACTCATTCATAGTACCCAACTTCCGTTTACCGGACACTTTACCTACATTACAAACCTTTCGTTATTTTTATCGTAATCTAATTCGTTGTTCACACGAATATGAGTCATTCGCAATGTGCGGCCGCGTTCACATACGCCACAACTCGATTCTCGATACCGAGATGCTGACTCGATACATTCTCGGATCGTCGAGGAATCGAGTGACATAACACCTGCGCTTGATTCATTCCACCAGAGATCACGTGCGCTTATATCGAGTGTAATTCTTTAATTATATTATTTCCTTTATCAGGTAATGAATGAAGATGATATTGCCAGCTGGTTGGCCCCGTAAGTTTGAGAAGGTGGCATAAGTGGACTGAATATAAATAAAAGGATATAATAATTACTTGGCAATACCGTTATCCTGATTGAGGGGCCCGTGGCTAAATAATAACAGCCGCACAGGTCGATCGAACAGGTTAAGCTACGCTTGCCGCGGTTGGTCTGTGGATGGGTGACCATCTTTACATACCGAGACCCCTCCGTGCCTCGGAAAGCACGTTAAGCCGTTGGTCCCGGCTGTCATTCGTGGATCTTTGACAGTCGTTACGGGTAGTCAGAAGCCCGAAAGTCTGACAACCAGTCTTACCAAGGAGTATCGTATTACCCAGTAACTGGGTTGTGGAGGTCAGATAGGCAGTCACTCCATGTAAAATACTAGCTGCATCCGGTTAGACTGGAAGCCGACCCAAACATAGTTGGGAAAAGGCTAGGCAGATGATGATGTATTTTCTGGTGTACAATAAAGTATATATAAATAAACGAAAGCTGTTGCTACTGATAGTGTTTTACGCAATTATTCAGCAGCATCCGGTTAGACTGGAAGCTGACCCCAACATAGTTGGGAACAGGCTAGGCAGATGATGACCGTTATCCTGATTGATCGCTACCGTCTCTATAAGTAGGCTTAAAGATAACGGCATCATTCACCTAGAGTTCCTAAATGTCCTTCTCTGACCAATGGTTTACATGAAGGCCTTTACAAAGAGCAATCGTAAAACTATACAGCCATGACTGGCTTTTGTATGGTACCTACCTGTATATTGGATGAAACAATAGTTTTTGCAATAGTAAACCCAATCAACACTAATAGTAGCAATGGTTTTAATTTTGACATTTCAACAACGTTCATTGCGTTATTTATGTTGTTGAGCGGACGAATTTTTCGGAACTATGAAGCAATGGATTAGCAATATCCTTCAAAATGATTTAGATTGTGATTGATCATGTGTTACGCAATTAGGATGCTGCACCCTAATTGCGTAACACACTATTACTCTCAATTTGAATAATTTTGAAGCATATTGCTAATCCATTGCTCCATATATTTGAAAAATGTGTCTGCTCAACAACGTAAATAACGCAATGAATGTTGTTGAACTGTCAAAATGAAATCCATTGCTACTGATAGTGAGTTACGCAATTAGCCTGCTGGTCTGACCTGAGAACAGCGCCTCTGTATTTACCTCACACAGCAATAAATATCAGTTGTACCGACTAAAAATCACACAATGGTGTTCAAGCTACAGCAATCCGTCAGTAAATTGATGAAAAAGTAAAATTTTCAGCTGTTTGTGTCGGTATATAAGTTATGAGGCATAAAGTAAGGGAGAAATTTCAATTTCAGTTTCTTGTTCGCCATTGTAATCTTCAAACATAATCGTTATAATGCTTCTCGCATGAGCAGTTTGCACTTTCATACGATTAACACCCCGAGGTTAATCAGGTAAACTACATAATTATTAGAAAAAGCCATGCATGGTAATTTATTATGTAAATATTATCGAAGGTAATTAATAAAGGAGGTCCTATTATGGTGTTTTAGGTGATTAATAAAGAACTATGTTATTGTTATTAAAGTTAAAGTTTTGAGTATGAATAATGGATGGCTAATAAAGTAGGGGGAGATCAAAGAAACCATTAATAGACTGTGTGAAAGATGATATGACTAGAAAGGGTGTCTACCGAGATGATGACTAATAGAAAGGTATGGAAGAAAAAGACATGTTGCGCTGACCCCTAATAAAATGGAGTAAGGGCAAGAGAATAATAATAATACTCCACAACTTTCACACAACGCCATCTAGTCCCAAACTAAGCAGAGCTTGTGCTATGAGTACTAGACAACTGATAAACACACATATACAACGTGTAACGTTAAATACGCAGAACCTCAGACACCCCAACAGATTTTTAATTCAAATGACCTATTTCAGAAAGAAAATAAGTCATTAAAAAAATTGTAAAGGTTTTATGAGCTGTTTTAGTTTTACTGGCCATTCTGATCGTTTCTTGCGTCTGCGACGACGCTTTATTGAGGGAGGCGTCGTCACCGGGCCGCTGCGCCGCGCTGAAATTGGTTTGTTTGACCTATTAATAAATAGACACGGCAACGTTTTTAATGAAGATTTTTTGAAAAATGTGACCTATATTAAAAAGTGGTTCAATTAGTTCTGCGCGTTATTCCGATCAAACTATTTTCAGGTTTTGCGCATTTAACGTTACACGTTGTATATTTCTAAATACATACAGATATAGATAAATTACACCCAGACAAAGAACAAATGATCGTGCTCATCACACAAACATTTGTCCTGGGTGGGAATCGAACCCACGACCTTAGTAGTAGTCAGGGCCACTGACCACTAGACCAACAGGCAGGAATGATGATGTATGCATATTTAAAGTTAAAATATCAGTGATATAGTAGTTTTATTTATTTATTTTTTTATTACTGAATGGACTCGCTCTTGACCCGCTCTTGGCTTGATGAAAAGCGATGGATGAGGTCTATGATGGGACGAGCATGTCTAGAAGATGCCTAAGGCACTGGAACTCCCACGCACCGACGAAACACAGCAGGCTGCTTGACGCCGGACTCCTGTGGGAGGGTGTAACACATTTTGGGTACGAAATGTATGATGTCTTTTAACCTCTCAGACGTCGAGTGCACACCATGTGTACAGATAAAAATAAAATTTCTATTGTGTCTGCTAATCGGTGCGATTCAACTGTTTATTTTCTCTCATTTTTATTTTTTATTTTTATATTAAAATTTATACGAAAACATCTATCTCTTTTGGTGACCATCCACCTAACCAAAACGAGTAACGATTAATTATAGTCACAGTGCTTTGCTCCTTTTATCTAGAGCTACAGAGCGAAACAGTTTAACGGTTCAAAATGTAAAGTCTATTATTAACCTGCTGGGTTTTAGTTACTTACCTAAGTTTTCCTGGTAACTCTGCGCGATTGCCGAATGAAGTGTTAAATCATTAGAACGGAATTCTGTCATGAAAGATTTTGTACAATCATCGTTCAACGAACAGAGATTACAAAACATCAGTATGAATTATATTGATGACAAGATTTATTTTTGGTATGGCTACCTATTCCTCTTCATCTGGGTTATGGCCTCATGTGCAGTAACGCTGACTCATCATCATTCTCTTACCCGTAACCCAATTTATTTAGAGTTGGCGCGGCATGTCTTTTCCATACCTACTTCTCTGTTAGTCGTCATTTCTAGTTGCCACCTCAGCTCTAGCCATATTACTACCTGAATTATGTATTATTGTCGAATCCATCTTATGTATATTGTGGTGAGAAAAATAAAGTTTATTATTATTAATATTATATTCTCTTTCAAACAGTCCATTCACCGTTTATTTGGTCTTTCCCTACTCTTATGTCATACACAAAACACACACATTCATACTCAAAACTTTTTTCGTATCACATGCCCATACTCCATGAAAGCCTAGGAAAACCTGTAAAGGAGTAAAAACATCATCTGCCTAGCCATTTTTCAACCATGTTGGGGTCGACTGCAACTGAATAACACTGAAAATCTAGTCTAGAATTTATAAAAGTACACTGACTTCTCAGAGAGCCTAAAAATAACTATTCTATAAAACTATGAGAACTGGGATAAAGATTTCTTTGTGAAAGTCAAGCCGTCAAGCCGTTCGAGGAAGTCAGTACTTACTACTGCTACTATTTTTATCTCAATTTACTTGTAGTAACCAAGTGTACAAACACGCTGTGAATGTGTGCGTGAAGATGAGTAGTAGCGTCAGCACATAATGCACGCACAGACCACAGACACTTCTGACTTTGCCATTGTTTCGGACGTTACCGAGAGATCCTGCATTTACACACACATTCACAGAGTGTTTGTACACTTGGTGACCACAAGTACAGCGCGCGTCGCTTCGTGAGATACAAATACAGGAACTTTTAGCCATATTATCAGCATCGGTGTTGTGTGTTCCAGTTTAGAAGATTGGGTGCCAAATAAAATATTCACATGGTAACTATGTCTCAATAGATTCAGTTAACAATGGATCAGGTCAGCCGATTTATACTGTAAAAATCCCACCGTGAAAGTGAGCAGTGAGCAGATCAGAATAGAACTGCTGAACGGACAGATTGATAATATTGGTGCTGTTACGGACGTCGTCGCTTCATGATTGTATATGATATAAATTAAGATTAGACATAAGGATGATTAAATAAAAACCATTTGATAGTAGGGAAATCACTAATGTTGACAGAATAGGTTGTTTTATTATCCTGTAGAAGTAAGACGTCAAAGTACGACATTGTAAAGAGGACACGAACACATTCGTACAGGTTTGGACAGGTCGAAACCTGTCCGATCTCCGCCATGATTAAACTCCGAATAACGAAATGTGATTGGTTGAATAAATATATTGTGTTCGCCTCCTCCCACTACTTGCACCCTGTAAAAATGATATATAACCAGGGTGGTTAGTCGCAAAATTGTAGTTCAAAAGTTCAATAGTTCAGCTGCAGTCGTCTCTTAAAAGTGAATCAAAACTGTGAATCAAGAATAAATCAACTTATCATCAAACCAGGCGTTTCATTCCTAAGGAAAATACAGTCCACCTTGACAGTTTGGTCCTTCGAGCCGGATTTATTTGGATCATCGCTCGCCTGGTAAGTTGAAAATCAAAAAAATAGTGCAGTGTTCCTGTAATCATGAAGACGAGAAGTATTGCGGCGAAAGAAAGTGAGGTGGAATCGGGCTACGACAGCCGACGTCCTCGAACATTCGAAGAACCGCCAAGATCGCCATCAACGGTTGCGTCTGTTTTGCCCCGCGCCCCGCATGAAGTGCCAGTGACCGCACCCCCCGTCACCGCCGCGACGGGAAGGGTTGCGCCGTCGTATGATGGTGCGTCCGCCGCGCTTACCGCACCAGCTCCTCATCGCGTACCGGTGAGTCGAGCAACCGCGATCGCGAGTGTAACAGTGCGTGAAGAACAACTCGCCACTCCAAGCACGTCGCTCTAGTCAAGAATACAGGACTCTGCCAGGACAATGACGGCAAATATGTCGGTAAGAGACACTGCAAGCACGATTAGATCAAGAAGATCCTACAGCAGTGATGTGGCAAGAGTGAAACTAGCAGAATATGAGGCACAAAAAAGAATTGCTGCAATAAGGAACGAGCAATTAGAGATAGAAAAGGCTCTAGTGAACAAGCGGTTCGAATACGAAGTATCGGCGATTGAAGCAGAGGCAGAGGCTCGCGAAGAGGGCTCCGGACATAGGAGTGAAGACAGGGTGGATGAGTGGCTGCAAAGTATTGACCAAGGCCACCCACCAGTCACCGAACAAAGAACTCAGCCGCCGCATCCCACCGCCCAAGAAACCGCTGCAGAGCCGAACACATGTGTCGACGCTACAACACCTGCCATGCCACGAAGGAGACAACGTTCGACCTCACGTTCGCCCACAAGAGGGGAACGTCGAGTAGGAAGAGGTATCGAACAATTGGCCGACACGCTAGACAAAATGATGCGTGTACGCCCGCCGCCACGACAAGTGACAGAACTACCCTTGTTCACCGGAGCGGCTACGGAATGGCTACCATTTAAGGCAGCTTATGAAGACTCATCAAGTGTCTACAAATTCACCGCAATGGAAAACCTAGCAAGACTGAGGAACTGCATCAGAGGTCCAGCAAGGGAAACTATTTCTGCGCTATTGTATTCTGCTTCTGACCCGCGAACAATTATGAAAACGCTGGAACAGTACTATGGAAGGCCGGAGATATTAATGGACCACGTGATGGAAGACATAAAGAAGTTACCTCGACTTACTAGTGTAGCAAGTGAACTGAACTCCTTCGCGGTGAAACTACAAAACATAGTGTGTGTGCTATCCAACGTGGACAATCGTGGATACCTGTGGAACCCTATGTTAGTGCGTGAAATCGTAGAAAAATTGAGCCCGCACGTGAAAGCAAGATGGTGTGACTACGCTTCTGAGGCTGTGGAAACATCAGGTGAGCCTGAAATTATGCTATTGTCTCGATTCCTGATGAGAGAGGCTGACCGTGCCATGAGGTACGCCTTCACAAACCCGACGCCCACGCCCGCACCGAAGAGAGAAATGAAAAATGTGGTGCAAGCTAGTACTAAAAGGAAAGCGGGCCGAGAGGTCATCTACGCCACGTCAGAAAAGGAAGGAGAGAAGAAACGGGTATGTTTGTGTTATGGTGGTGACCATGAAGTACCTAAGTGCGCCAAATTTTTAAAAATGAGTGTCGACGACAGATGGAATTGGGCACGAACAGAAAAGGTATGTTTTAAATGTGTTACTAATCGCCATCGACGAGAGCACTGCCGAGCTAAACGATGCGGCAAAGAGACATGCACCCGCCCGCATCACGCGTTGCTTCACAAAGACATAAGAGAGGTGTCGCAACAAAAAAAAGAAGAAGCAACGGATGTCAAACCCGTAGCGAGTCCGTGATGTCTGTCTCAGCAAAAGGTAATGCACCACATCGTGTACTTTTAAAGATGTGCCCCGTCATCTTGTATGGACCAGGCGGTCAAGTGAGCACATTCGCGCTAATGGACGAAGGATCGACGACCTCACTCATCGATGAAGATTTAACACGCCGTATCCAAGTAAGAGGGCCAGTCTCTACACTTAGAATACAAGGAGTGACCTCACAGCCACACGAAGAACATAGTCAAGAGGTTAAGCTGCAAATTCGTGGCCAGAACGGGAACCTCCAGGAGTTACGCGCACGAACAATAAAGGATCTGCGACTTCATGGTCAGACAGTGGATAGATCGATATTAACTAAATATCCACATCTTCGAGACATACAACAGGATGCATTCTTTGAGGAAGCCACACCAAAAATATTGATAGGTGCGGACAATTGGCACTTGATTGTGACTCGAAAATTACGCATGGGCAAGAAGAACGAGCCTGCGGCCTCATATACCCAACTGGGATGGGTAATCCATGGAACAGCTCCGCGCTCAATGTTGACTCAAAAGGAGGGTCAACTGGTGCTTCACATCTACGACGTGTCTGCAAACAGACAGACAGAAGATGTACGGCGCGTAGAAGAAATAGTGAAATCACACTTCAGAATTGATGCCCTAGGAGTCTCCCTGGCGAAGAAAGTCAGACCGGAAGATCAAAAGGCAATCGACGTGGTCCAACGAACAATGAAGAAGGTTGGTGAACACTTCGAAGTAGGTCTGCCATGGCGAGACGAAGACGCTCCGATGCCTAATAATTATCACTGTGCCTTGAAGTGACTAAAAATGATGGAAAAGAAGATGGATTCTTCTCCAGACTTCGCAGCACAGTATCGCGCTCAAGTAAGAAACCTCCTCGATAAAGGCTACGCTCAAGAGTGCGATGGACAAGAGGGAGAAAACAAGAAAATATGGTATCTGCCACACTTTCCGGTCGTGAATCCTAACAAGCCGGGAAAGATGCGGTTGGTTTTTGACGCGGCACACCGATACAGCGGAGTGTGCCTCAATGACCATTTACTAGAGGGACCTGACCTTTTGAGATCGCTACCAGGAATCCTCTTCAGATTCAGAGAACGTCAGGTAGCCGTGACAGCAGATATTCAGGAGATGTTCCTCCAAGTAAAAATAAGACCACAAGACCAAGCAGCTCAAATGTTTCTCTGGCGAGATGAAGAGCGTGAGAAGCCACCGAAGAAGTACAAGATGGTATCAATGATCTTCGGGGCCTCGTGCTCGCCATTCATCGCGCACTCAGTGAGAGACGCCAACGCGAGGCTTTACGCACAAGCATACCCCAACGCTGTGCAAGCAATAACGTCGAGCCACTACATGGACGACTACGTCGATAGCTTCACGACAGAAGAAGAAGCCATAAGAACAGCACAAGAGGTCATGAAGATACATCAAAACGCACACTTCAACCTCCGCGGATGGTGCTCTAACAAACCCAATGTAGTGGACAGCGTGGTTACAGAAAAACGAGGACTCAATGCCGAAGTGAAGCTTGGTCAGAGACAGGAAAACTCTGATAAGACGCTCGGCTTGCTCTGGCATACAGAACGAGATGAGTTAGGCTTCAACACAGGACTTAGCCGTCTAGCACCCGAAGTAAAGATGAGAGACAGAGCACCGACGAAAAGGGAAGCCCTCGGAGCAGTGATGGCCGTCTATGATCCCCTCGGTCTCATCAGCCATTTTACTATCACTGGTAAAATTATACTACAGAACTTATGGAGACACGGAGTGGGATGGGATGAAGCGATTCCCGAAGAAGACTTACAACATTTCGAGGAATGGCTTCAAAGTCTAAGCGTGGCAACGAAACTACGCGTCCCAAGGTGCTACGGGAAGAGCTCGGAAGACGAAATAGAGCTCCATGTTTTCTGCGACGCGAGCGAGCAAGCGTACGCAGCAACTGCCTATTGGAGGATCCTGAAACCAAATGGAAGAGTGACAGTGAGCCTGGTTGCGGCAAAAGCAAGGGTCGCACCATTAAAACCAGTAACCGTCCCTCGACTCGAACTCCAGGCAGCAGTAATCGGCGCACGATTAGCAGAAACAATCACAAGGGAACATCGAGACAAACCCAAAAGCGTGACGTATTGGACAGACTCACAAACAGTCCTACGTTGGATTGAAAAAGATGCCATCAAGTACACACCCTTCGTGGCACATCGCTTGGGCGAAATAGCAGAACTGACCGACGTCAGTCAATGGAGATGGGTGCCCACAGAACAAAATGTGGCAGACGATGCGACGCGCCCTAATTATAAACTACAGATGAAACCAGAAGATAGATGGTTCATCGGACCTGAGTTTCTATATAACAATGAAGACCTCTGGCCGAAAGAGAAAGCCAAGAAAGAAGACCAGGAAGAAGAAGTGACCTACGTGGTCACAGAAACTGAAAAGAAACACGCTTCTTATCTGCCCGACATAAGCAGATTTTCCTCTTATGAGAAGCTAATACGAACTACAGCGGTACTCTTTCTCTTCAAGGAAAAGTGCAAAAGCCGAGCCAGCCAGATGACCGTCGACCTGATAGAAAAGGCCGAGAAGACATGGATAAAACAAGCACAGCTCGACGACTACGCAGAAGAGACAAAACTATTGGAAAAAGGAAGACCAGTGCCCAAATCCAGTAGCCTGTATAAGCTGGACCCTTATCTGGAAAACCAGATTCTCAAGGTAAGAGGGAGGATCGGGCACGCTGCAGTTCCAGACACGAAGAAGATGCCTATCATCTTACACGGCAGACACCCATTTACCAGACTACTAGTAGAAGACGCCCATCGAAGAGCCGGCCATGCAAATAATGAACGCGTGGTCAATGACCTAAGACAAAATATTGGGTGGTCAATCTGCGCCCTACAGTAAGAGCCATAGCGCAGCGATGCCAACTCTGTCGCATCGGAAGAGCGACACCTGTAAAACCGGTCACCGGAAACCTACCGATGGAACGACTAGAAAAGACACAGCGACCCTTCACTCACTGCGGAATCGACTATTTTGGGCCAATGACAGTGGTCATAGGAAGAAGACATGAGAAACGCTGGGGAGCACTATTCACCTGCCTGGAGATTAGGGCAATCCATCTGGAACTAGTGGCAGGTCTGTCCACCGACTCGGCCATAATGGCCATAAGGAGAATGGCAGCAAGACGAGGATGGCCCCGAGTCATGTACTCGGATAACGGCACCAATTTCCGAGGGGCAGACACGGAGCTACGAACGGCTTATGAAAAATGGGCCAAAGAATTCCCTCACTTCGGGCTCTCACACCGAATGAAGTGGAAGTTCATACCACCAGGGGCGCCGCATATGGGGGGAGCGTGGGAACGATTAGTACGCTCTGTCAAAACGGCGCTAGGAGCGACACTATATCAGCGGGCGCTAAAAGAAGAAGTGCTGCTGACCTTAATGATAGAGGCCGAACACTCTATAAACTCTCGGCCTCTCACTCACGTTTCCGTTGATCCTAAGGATCCGGAGGCGTTAACTCCGAACCACTTCCTTATCGGGACCTCCTCAGGCCTTGCTCACACTGGGCCTTGCGAGGAGGCCAGCCGTAAGCAATGGAGAGCTGCCCAAGCGCTCGCCGACCATTTCTGGCGGCGCTGGGTAAATGAATACCTACCGACGCTCGTGCCCAGGGGGGCATCCGACGACCAACGACGACCTCTACGTGTTGGTGACCTGGTTGTCATCATCGATCCTACATTGCCACGAGGAACGTGGCCCCGAGGCGTCGTGGAGACTACGTACGTCGGTCCAGACGGCAAGGTGCGATCAGCCGACGTCAGGACTACGGTGGGCATCCTTCGGCGACCCACGACGAAGCTCGCCGTCCTCTGCGTGGAAGATAAGGCTACGATAGCCCTGCGCCGGGGGGAGGATGTTACGGACGTCGTCGCTTCATGATTGTATATGATATAAATTAAGATTAGACATAAGGATGATTAAATAAAAACCATTTGATAGTAGGGAAATCACTAATGTTGACAGAATAGGTTGTTTTATTATCCTGTAGAAGTAAGACGTCAAAGTACGACATTGTAAAGAGGACACGAACACATTCGTACAGGTTTGGACAGGTCGAAACCTGTCCGATCTCCGCCATGATTAAACTCCGAATAACGAAATGTGATTGGTTGAATAAATATATTGTGTTCGCCTCCTCCCACTACTTGCACCCTGTAAAAATGATATATAACCAGGGTGGTTAGTCGCAAAATTGTAGTTCAAAAGTTCAATAGTTCAGCTGCAGTCGTCTCTTAAAAGTGAATCAAAACTGTGAATCAAGAATAAATCAACTTATCATCAAACCAGGCGTTTCATTCCTAAGGAAAATACAGTCCACCTTGACAGGTGCAATTTATTGGCCAAATGGACCTAGTAGCCACCTCCCTCGGTCTGGTCTCACCTACACCCTAATTGCGTAACACATTTTCAGTTGAATATTTTTGAAGGATATTGCTAATCAATTGCTTCATATGTTAGAAAAAAACATCTTCTCAACAACGTAAATAATGCAATTAATGTTGTTGAACTGTCAAAATGAAAGCTATCTCACCTGGTGCGTCGTCAGCCAGTTTGTTAAGCTATTACATAACTATTTACTTTCTTAAATAACAACAGTATATAATAAAAGATAGTTGGCACCTAACTAATACAATTTTCCTGCTACTCGTTTGTTAGAATCAAATCAATCGATAAGCGGTTATTTTTTTAGAAAAATAAACTTATTAATTCTGGCCTCAATTGTCGCCCATTGAGCAATATGTCGGAATCAAAAGAAATCGTATTCAATGTACACAAATCTTAGCGAGTTAGGTAAGTTTTTTTTAGAATCCGATTCTTAAAGCATAATGGATTTAAATCACGTTAGTTCAATTCGAAATGGTTTAAATCACCTGTCGGTTACTGTCTGGAAACGAGTCGTTTTAGTTACCAGCGTTAAATCTTTTTGTTGTTGCCAGAACCGATACAGGCTATTTTTTAGAGATGGGGCAGTAAGGGCAAGTAACTTGACCGTTTTAGAAGTCCTTAACTGTTTGAGACTTTTGACGTGCATTCACAGATTTTTTTAAGTACAGACGCCAAGCACATCAAGCTACTACAATCTGTCACATTTCTTTAATAGATTTTCAACTTTATCGCTAAAGCATAAGGTTCAAAGTTGATTGGGAAAATGTGACAGTTTCGGGTAGCTTGATGTGCTGGCGTCTTTACATACAGCTATTATTATGTCGTTTATTCACTTCTTTACCTTATTTTATTATATTTTTAAATATTTCTTATAATATAAGTACAAAAAAAAAAAACATTTAAAAATATTAAAAAATAGTGATCCGCCGGTGACGGGAGCAGGGTCCAAGCTACCGGTGGTTAGGACTCCAGAGACAGGAACCTCCTCACAATGCGAGCCGTATCGAGGAGTACTGCCTTCTGAATCAGGCCTTTGATCCAACCGCCTAACGAGAGCCTCGATAGATGTTGATCGAGGCTTTTGGCCATCAGGCCGTTGGCCGATACGACAATCGGCACAATGATAGTCGAGCTCACATTCCACATGTCAACAACCTCGTGTGTTAAGTCAAGATATTTGATTTGTTTTTCTTTTTCAGCTTTCACGAGGTTCCCGTCATGTGGAATGGTAACATCGATAATCATTGCGCGGCGCGCTAATCGATCTATCACCACTATATCAGGTTTGTTGGCGACAATGGTCCTGTCAGTGATGATAGACCGATCCCAGTACAATGTCACATGATCATTTTCGAGAACTGGGTCGGGCACATACTTGTAATACGGTACCTCAGAATCCACAAGTTTATATTTCAAAGCAAGTTGTTGGTGAATAATCCTGGCTACTTGGTTATGCCTGTGCAAGTACTCGCCGTTAGCTAGACGAGAACAACCAGAGATAATATGTCTGATGGACTCACCCGGATGGTGGCATGCCCGACACACGTCAACCGTCCCGTCCCTCATAATATGTCTCCGGAAGTTATTCGTCAAGATAACTTCGTCCATAATTGCACAAACGAAACCCTCAGTTTCCCCGAAAAGGTCACCAAAACGTAGCCAGGATACGGACGCTAAGAAGTCTACATCGGGCTCGTGAAGAGCCCGATAGAAGCGTCCGTGAAGCTCCTTGCTTTGCCATACTTTCTTGCGGTCATCGGTACTAAGTACTACAGGTTTGCGCCAGTTCTCGTTAGCCATGGAGAGCGGGGTGAGCCCCTTGTCCACTGCGACCACATCCAAGTGCATACCCACATCGGCTTTTAAAAAATATTCCCTGAGACTGCACACCTCGCGGTTGTGAAGGGTCTTCGCATTTAAAAAGCCTCGACCCCCGCACTTCCGCGGGATATACAGTCTCATCACCGATGATCGTGGGTGATGCATCCGGTTTGCGGTCAGCAGTGTACGGACCCTTCTATCCAGGGCGTCGAGTTCGGTTTGAGTCCATTTGAGTATGCCGAAAGAGTACATCAAAACCGGCATGACCCAACCGTTGAAGGCACGCACTTTATTTCCGCCCGAAAGAAAACTAATTAATACCTTCCTCAGGCGAGAAAAGAAGCGCTCCTTCAACGATTGCTTCATGTCAGCATCGTTGATGCCTAACGCTTCCGACATACCCAAATACTTATAGCTTTCGGATGAGGAGAGGGATCTAAGGTTTATGGAATCCGAGAGCTGAATTCCCTCAGATTCCATAATCTCCCCTCGCTTTACATGCATGACTGCACATTTGTCTACACCAAATTCCATTCTGATGGCACTACTGAAAGTTTCAGTTACCTTCATTAGCTCCATCAGATGCAATTTGTTGGGGGCAAAGAGTTTCAAATCATCCATGTAGAGGAGGTGAGATATGACCTGACCATTTCTCCTCAACCGATAGCCTAGACCTGAATCCTCCAGTAGTATGCTTAGAGGATTCAGGGCCAAGCAGAACCAAAGTGGACTCAAACTGTCGCCCTGAAATATTCCCCGTTTAATCCATACAGGCTCGTCATTCCCTTGGATCCGTCGACACCCTGGATAGCGAAGGACCGTCTTCCATTGCCCCATACATGACTCAAGGAAGGTGCGTAGAGTTGCATCTATCTTGTACAACTCCAGCACCCTCATGAGCCATGTATGTGGCACCGAGTCGTAGGCCTTCTTATAATCTATCCAACATGTTGACAGATCCTTGTGGGATCGACGAACCTGTTGGCTAATGGTCATGTCTATGAGGAGTAGCTCCTTAGTACCGCGGGCCCCATTCCTACATCCATTTTGAGAGGCAGACATAATCGAGTTACTGTCAATGTGCGTATTAATTTTCGCTCTCAAAATGGATGTAAGAAGTTTATAAACCGTCGACAAACATGTGATCGGTCTATAATTCTTGGGTTCCGCGGGACTACCTGACTTATGGAGCAGGTGGGTAACGCCTGTTGTTAGAAACTGCGGTAGCGACCCAGACTCTAAGGATGACTGGAATTGAGATGCCAAACGACTGTGTGAACTAGTTAACCATTTTAACCAAAAGTTATGCAGTCCATCCGGTCCCGGTGATTTCCAATTCGGTAACGGACGGACTGCTCTAGCTACGTCTAATGGTGTAATTACGATTGGTTCCATTTCTGGTATAGTTCTACACACTCGCTCAACATCCTGCATCCAGCCACCCTCAGCGTGACAGACGGGTACCGACCAGATGCTGCGCCAAAAGGCACTCGTGGTGGCATCATCCGGGCGGCACATATCTATCACGTTTTGTTCAGGTCGCTCCCAAGTTCTATATACCCACCTCTCATCGCTCTGGAACATGCGATTCTGCGTGTACCGATCAACTCGCCGCTTATATCGCCGAATACGGCTCGCCCACGCACAAACTTTTTGCTTCAGGAAGTCGATGCGTTCTGTGACATTGGATATGTATTCTCGAGGATTGATTCCAGTCCCCGAGAATGCCTGCCTTACAAAGCGCATCACTCGTGGTCGTGTATTGCCCTCCCTGAAGCAGTATAGTTTGCCGATGAGTGCCCTGGCCCCATCGATACGACGCTCGATCCTGCACTGCCAGGCTGGTACGGTTGGTTTTGGTCGAGTAGCTCCGTCACAGTTTGGAAACTTGACGTTAGCTAAACGACATGCCGTAACAGCCGCGCAATACAGGATCGAGTGTGTATCAATGAGATCTTCGCTGCTCTCGAACACATTCTTAAGCTGCGAGTCCAAGGCACACACCAGTGCCCTATTTTTTTTGTGCATAGGTAAGCGTGGTAATCGGGGTCTAAGTTCGGTTGGAGTGGATCTATACTCGCGAAACGTATCCTCCAGTGCGCTCCTCAATCGGGCGTTGCACTGGCTACTTACTGTATCAACCCTATCATCTTCGTCTTCAGCACTATGATTGGATGGCGGCGGAATTGTATCAGTGGCTTGTACCGCGTTCTGTGCCGGAGTCGAGATGGTATGGTTGCTCAGCTGTGAGCGCAGCCTATCAAGTGCGGCATCGTCCAACCTATGATTGCGTTGGATGACCCGCACCTGATCCGACAGTCGTTGAGCCGTGACGTTGACGGTTGGCTCTAGTTCCTGAAACAGAGTCAGCATCCTACCACGGTACGCAGTGAGATTAGTTCCCCCCTCTGTAGCCCTGTAATATGCGCGCATGACGTTCTCATTCATAGACTGAGTCCATCTCATGCGCTGCACACAACCACCGGCAGCGGGGACCCGGCTCGGGGCCGGATGGCCCCTAAGTCCCAAGCTTCTCGGTGGCCGGCCTCTTCCCTGCCGACGTACAGGTGTTGGCGACGTCAGCGGGGAAAAATACTCGTCGCTCGAGCTCGACGCAACTACCGCAGCCGGTGTCGTTACAGCGTTCACGGTGGGGCTGGGTACCGGTGGTGGCGAGGCAGAGCTGAGCGAAGAGTCCGGAGGTGGTGGGCGTGCACGTCGTAAAGCTGACCTTGTCAACATTTGTTTTGTATCATCGGAGGTGACATGACAGATGTCACCTCCGGTTCGGTAGTTTTTGATGAAATATATGGTCCATTGTATTTTTTTAAAATTACAATTATATTTAGTAGATTGTATTTGGGCTTCGGTTGTAGAGTTTCACTATGAGAATAAAAACTGTTTCTAAAAATTAATATATGTGAAATTTGTTAAATTGATATGACGTGCTGATGTTGGTGTTGCCAGCTATTTTTATTATTATTATTATTATTAATTCATTTATTTCAGACATAGTCAATACGAGTACATAATAAAAAATTAAAATCAAATAATATAAAAAAAACCTACCACATACTTGTGTATGTGGTCGGTTTTTTTCTTTTATGTATCTCCACATTGTTGTGGAGATACATACCTACATATACAATGTGGAGATGACAATACTACAGTAAATGAAAACATTGGTAATACTAAAGCAAAGGAGTATTTCGAAACTATCGAATAAATTGTAAGATCAAAATAAAAAAGTGCTTTTTTTTTTCTTTTTTTTTTCAGACTAACCAAACAGAAGTGATGGGCTGACTATGGGTTTGGCCAACCTTTGACAAGTTTTATAAACTATTGGATATATTTGAATGTTTTTTTGTAAGCAAACGAGGAACGTCATAAGATATACGAAGTTGAATTTATTGCAGTATTGTCGCTAGTGATACGCTACTATTACTTCTGAACACTAATCAAGTCGTTCCATATATCCATTCATCGATCTCACGTTATGAGTATATGTATATTGGTGAAGATTACTTCATTATTGATAAACACGCAAGTCTGAGTTTTAACGCATAACGGTCTGTTAATTATAGGAATCTGCCAATAATGCGTTACGGACGGTTTCTTTTGACCAAGGTAAGTGGTAGATGGTGAATGTCGACGTAAAGATTAACATAATTAATCGATGTTTTGCGTGTGCGATGCACGCATCACGTTGTCTAGCCTAACTCTCGCTGAAACAGTACGAAAATGGAGTAAAAAAACTTTATACGTTGAGCAACGAAGGCCTACTACGCTACACAATAATAACTAACACACATTTAGCTCTAAAAAGTGACACAAATTCTTGCTGTGTTCCATTTTTCTTTTTTTTTTTTCAAGACTTAAATTAAAGTTGCTTAAATTTAAGAGGACATTTAAACGTTGAAAATGTATGGTTTTACAGTCGCTAATCATTTCTTAACGTAGCAACGTTTATAAACAAAACCCCTTAGACTTTCATGTTGCAAAACTAGTCATATTTTTCGAAGGATATTAGCGTATCATTGATATCAGGGTAGCATAAGTATTCACAGTCCACTGCTGGGAAACAGGCCTCCTCTGTTTGAGAGGAAGTGGGCTGTAATCTGCCACGCGGGCCCAGTGCGGGTTAGTAGATACTCTTCGAATTTTTGGTTATAAGTCATGCCGCCTGCCTCACGATGTTTTCCTTCACCGTTTTGAGAGCAGTGGTCTTGAAATTATTTACAAAAGTAGAACACCTGCCTGGATTGGAACCTACGACCTATAACAACTCGTAAGTCGAGGCCGTTACGTCTGGGCCACAACTGCTCTTCATGGTGGGTATCAAAGTTAGGTCCATTTAATCGAAACAAATAAGAAAGAACTCTAAAGAAATCCTATCGTTTCAACGCTTTCGATTCAATCAGTGTTTTATTACCCAAATCAATCCACAATCGACATTTACATTTTCTTTCCTTCATTCATTTTAAGTATTCTTTTCCTGTTTTCATTCCATTAAGACTAACTAATAAACCTTTAATTTCTGACATGTGTGTTCTTAACTCGGTGTTCTGTATAATGAAGGCGAGCGAATGATTGAAAGGCGTGAAGTTGGCGCCGCCTGCGCGGGGCGGCGCGTGCGCCGGTTCACGCAACTGCGTCGAGACACACACACTGCTTAGTTAATTGACGGGGTACGCTTCATGATTTATTTATTATGGAAATGAATTAATGTTATTTTCCTTTTTATTTTGTTTTAAAGTTCGTTTTGGTTGTGGGAATGGCGCTGCTTGTAGACTTGGCATCGTCTAAAATTGTAACAGCAACAGGATTATAAAGACGAAGCTCAATAAAAATAATAACATAGTAAATATGCCTTTCTCTTTTTAAGTAAAGTGCAGATAAGATGAGGTGGGGTAGGTACATACATATATGTACCAATAAATTAAAAAAATTGAAGTGTCCGTTCGAAATGTCAAAATAACAGCTTTTTACTAAATGCACGTTATTTTTTGTTGTCTGTCTATCTGTTTTATTTCGGGCTTATCTTCAAAATGACTGGACCGATTTTGATGAAATCTGGTATGGTGATACTTTGAACCCTGGCAAAGGACATAGGTTATTTGTCGACATACCACGTGGGCGGAAGCTCGTAAGTATCTATTTTATTTTAAACAACTAAAAACTGCATTTTCATGCCATGTCTATTTGTGTATCCATACAAATGATTAATACACTACTTATATACTCCACAATATTTATAAGATAAAAAAACTCACTAGATCAACTACAAAATGATTATACCTTTGCCTATGTTAAACTAATTCGATGCTACTTAACGTTCCATGAAACGCAAATGGAACAATTTCTCATGTCCGGCTGTGGTTTCAGATTTTTTCTAACAACGCATTAGCCAGTGAACGTCTACTACGTAGTTGGGTCTTTCCCACACACCGTTAAAGAGAGCGGTCTTGAACCCACGCCACGGTCAGTGGACTGATGATCACAATATGATGATATCACTATCTTAACCTGATACCAGACTTTAGACTGTCAGATTGAGATACACCGACACAGACACCGATTGAGAGATTTGTTTGACACTAGTCTAGGCCCTAGAGTCTAGGACTAGGAATCACCTACTCCCCTAACCCTAGGCTCCCTAAACCTCTAGAACCTAGAGGTTAGAGTCTCAAGAAGCTGATTTCCGTCAGCTGCCTTTTCGAAATATGGTATTTTGGCACACATTTTTAACCTTGTACTTCAGCGAAATGTGCCCCTCCGATAGATGTCACCATCATACAGTTCTAAAGTATAAACTTGGATGAGATATTTTTGAAGGTTAAAAGGTCAGAAGATGAAGGTCAAGGTCAGGGGGGAAACAAAAAAAGGGGAAAAGCTGTAGAGTCAGAGGGGGAGGAATTTTTCAAGGTCAACCAGATTACGTGTAATTAGGTCATCCGAAGTTTGACTATTTGAACTCAATTTTTTGGGTGATCCAAACGTTACCGGAAAGAAATCTTTTCTGAATATAATAACTACCATATACTTCTATCACGGAGTTTACTCCGTGACTTCTATGAAGCTATGCTGAGACATTTGCGATTGCAAGGTTCTGTTGGCTTTAACAGTCAACAAATCAGTTTCCCCATAGGATTCAATGTAACTTCTAGACCATTTTAGGACATGTTCCCGTCAACTTAGGAGTATAATTCTTTTTGATATAGTATCAATACAAATTCTAGTTTATTCAGGCTAGAGGGCGCACTTGTCGGAGGAGGGGCATTTTCCTTCGCAAACTCGCTAGACTCCTTTCACTGTGACACTCCATCGTTGCGTATGATACAAATGATTGTATAATACGCAACGGTGGAGTGTCTTATCCGTTGCGTGTTGATAATTTGCTTTTGCACTATATGAGGCCTACCACAAAATTGCGTTCTGTCAGTTCAGGTATCTTGTAGTACGGTGACGTCCCGCTCGGCGTCACTAGTTCACGTCACTGTATTGTAGCTACGACTAAACGACTTTGATACTTTTTCTACTATTGAGTTAATATTTTTCTTATTGATTATTACTTCAGATATCATCATCTGCCTAGCCTTTTCCCAACTATGTTGGGGTCGGCTTCCAGTTTAACCGGATGCAGCTGAATACCAGTATTTTACATGGAGCGACTGCCTATCTGACCTCCACAACCCAGTTACTGGGTAATACGATACCCCTAGGTAAGACCGGTTGTCAGACTTTCGGGCTTCTGACTACCCGTAACGACTGTCAAAGATATACGAATGACAGCCGAGACCAATGGCTTAACGTGCTTTCCGAGGCACGGAGAGGTCTCGGTATGTAAAGATGGTCACCCATCCACAGACCAACCGCGGCAAGCTTAGCTTAACCTGATCGATCGACCTGTGCGGCTGTTATTATTTAGCCACGGGCCCCTCTATTATTACTTCAGATTACTCCATTATTACTTCAGATATATTAATTGAAATATTTCTCCAATATTCAATAAGTAAAAGTTCTTGAAGTCCTTCAGTGTCTCAGAATAAGAACGCCAAAGTTGGCCATTTAACGCAAAAATCGCAGTCAAAATGTAATAGGGCTCAGAAACATCTCGTTACCCAGAGTCTATGCGTTAACGGGATGGTACCATTCAGAATTAACCTTTTGATTGAACAGGCCCACCCTGTTCCAATGAGAAGGTTAATTCCTGTAGGCCACTGGGCTGTAGTCGATTGAAAGGTTGTTTCTGAAGGGACTGACCTCATTGGAGTGTGATACCCATCAGCCAACTATCGCATACTTAGCCCACAATACTAAAGGTCGTATACAGCCCCAAAAACATTAAGTAGGCCTTAACGAGATGAGCGTTTCAGGTATGTGAACTATTTGCTAATTGACTTTGTTCATTAAAAGCTGTCAAATGACACGCTTGCAGCAGCTGTCATTATATTTCCGAGCGTGATCATGTTTTACTCGCATATTTTTCGACAATGTGTGTGTCAATTTGAGCTGCTAATATTCCAAAGATAATTCTATGTAAGTATGTATACATGTGGATCAGGTAAGGGTGCGTGCAGTGCATGCGCGGTCATTTAATTGCGTTTATGGTGAATTTTAAAAGGTTAAGCCTATTAGGTCCGACCATCCTGTTTTTGTAACATTTTAAACATAGTTGTAAGCAAACCGCCTTTCTCGTAATCATTGTAATTAAAGTTCTATCCGATTTGCATATTGTTATCAAACTGCGTTCGGTAGCCTTACCGCGTGAGTGTTTTAACATTTGCGCGTTGTTCAATATTATTTTTAGGGTTCCGTACGTCCGAATAAAAAAACGGAACCCTTATGGGATCACTCGTGTGTCCGTCCGTCACAGTCAATTATCTCCGAATCTGCTATACCGATTAAGTTGAAATTTTGGTACGCATTGCAATTTTTGTGACCCAAACGCAGAAGTTTGACGTGAATAGACGAAATCTGTATATGGGGGTCACTTTTGGGGGCAAGATGGAAAATTAAAAAAAAAAATTCAAACTGAAGTCCATGATATTAAAATAACATCGTAAATCACACAATATTGTGCGTACCTACTTGCGATTGCAGTTGGAATGTATTGGAGAACATGATTTTCAACTACAATGCTGTTTGTTCTTGGGATAAATTCATTCCAGCTACGGAAGCCTTCATTGTGCGTGGTCCGTCACGCACTTGGCTGGTTTTTATGGGTAGAAATGCTCATAGCAGAATCAGTCTTTAATGTTCCCACTGCTGGGACACAGGCCTCCTCTCGGTGAGAGGGAGTGGACCGTCATCCACCACGCGGGCCCAGTGCGGGTCGGTAGATGTCACATGTCTTCGGATTTTTGGTTCTAGGACATGCCGTTGTCCTCACGATGTTTTCCACCACCGTTTTGAGAGGAGTGGTGATGAAATAATTTACTCAAAGTAAATGGCCTGTCTGAACCTACGACCTGCAACTCGTTAGCCGCGGCCGTTACCTCTAGGCCACCACTGCTCTCAAAAATGCACTAATGCGACCTTATTACACGTATTGCCTATGATTTCACGAGACAGCCATAAAAACAAAACAAAGTATTCTCTCACTTTAAAAATGCATTGTGCTCGGTATAGAGATGAGTTGCCGACTGGCCCACCTTGCCAAAATTAACCAGGACCGTTAGCAAATCAATAAACAGACTCTGCCGCCACCGCTGACCCAGTGCAATGAAACTAGAACGATACTATTTATAAATAAAACAGCTTCGTCTGCAAACTGAATGTTATTCCAACGCCCATTTGAATTTTAGTTTTTATTCGATTATTTGCTACGAACACGGGAAAGCTTTCATTTGGTTTCATCGTTTGAATGTTTCATGATACGGTTTGCTTATAGATGTTATGTATGCTTATATGTATTTCATTTCATGAATGTATTTGCAGATGTTATAACAGAACATCACGCTTGTAATAATATAGCATTACACAACATCACGCTTGTAATAATATGTTATTACAAGCGCGATGTTATGACATCACGCTTGTAATAACATAACATCACGCTTGTAATAACATAACATCACATCACGCTTGTATCCGGACACCAAAGGAGATAATTTAATAATTAGAAAATAAACAGTTCATTTATCTAATCAAAATTTCAGTTGAAAAACATCCATCGGTTTCTTACTAAACTTCAACTATATCCGACATTAGATATCTCTTTTGGTGACTACATACTTGCATCTCGTTTTGAAGTCTCATGTAATAAGGGCGAGCCTATTGTCATCAACCGGGCACAAATCCAGGACCTCAAGCTCAGAACTACCGCATGCTAAGTACTAGGCCAATGAGGTAGTCAGACAGAACATAAACACACACCTTATCTATCTATATATTTTGTATAGTTACAAGGTGTCCCTGGAAGTATGGATCAAATCGAATAGGGGCGTGGGCAAGGCCATTTCGAAAAGTTTTAACCCTGAGAAAGTCGGTGCAATTGAATAAAATTTTTGCTCGAAAATTGAATATTTTTTTTGCCAGAACGTATCCTTTGCAGTAAATATTTTTTTCTTATTGAACACATGTTTTCTAGCTGCATAAAAGCATCACCACAGGAAAGGTCCACTCTTCTAAAACGTCTTGAAAAAAAATGGAATTAATAGCCCTGATAGTTTTTTTTTTATGATTTTTTCTTTGAGCACTATGCGAAGTAATCGAAAAACAAAAATCACACTAATATTATAAACGCATAAGTTTGTGAGTGTGTGTGTTTGTATGTTTGCTACTTCTTCACGCTCAAACGGCTGGACCAATTTTGATGAAATTTGACACAGATAGTTTAAAACCAAGATTAATACAAAAGATCCTTTTTATCTCGATATTCCCACGGGATCGAAACTTATACGGGCGAAACCGCGGGGCGCTGCTAGTTGATAATAATTTTTGAACCGTAAAAAAATTCACCGACATTCTCGGGGTTAAAAAGTTTGGAAATCACCTTGCCCATGCCCCTATTCGATTTGATCCATACTTCCAGGGACACCCTGTATAAATACTAATATTAAAGCGGAAGAGTTTATTTGTATGCTAGCACAGGAACTACCAGCTGGATTAAAAAATATATATTATTGCATTTGATAGCCCAACTCTTGAGAAAAGCCATAGGATATTTGACATCACGCTGCGACCCATAGAAGCTGAGCAAAAAGTCAGAAAGTACGCCGAGCGAAAACGAAGTAATAGCGCGGGCAGTAATGGTTTGGGGGACCAAAAATTTCATGCGGACGAAGTAGTCTACACTAATATTATAAAGAGCAAAGATTTGATTGTTTGTTTGTATTGAATATGCTCCGAAACTACTGGACCGATTTGAAAAATTGTTTTACCAATAGAAGCCGACATTATCCCTAATGAACATAGGCTACTTTTTACCGCGGGAAAATGCTTCATTCCTACGGGAAAATGGGTAATAGGATTTAAACGGCGGGAATTCCGAATTCTACGCAAACGAAGTTGCGGGCGGATGCTAGTACAAAATAAAGAATTACTTATTGTTAGTTATCCTGTTTCCTTTTCATTGGGCACAAATCCAAACTACAGGCCGCTATGAGGTAGTAGATGTTTACTAAGTAACCAATAAGTCATACTTATAAACTTTATGTGGATAATAATAGTTAAGTAAATAAGTATCTCTAATTATGTGCATGTAGTTATAAGATTACCGAAGAAAATTATACTTATTCTGTACTAAAATTATAATTATCTTATTATGGAGGGTAAAATAATGTGCTAAAGCTATTATGATAAAGAGCTTAAAGTATGTAAGTGCTAATTTCACAGAAATGAATTAAGAATTATGCATTAGTCCATAATTTTAATATTTATTTTTCGATAAAAGATAATAATTTATACCTTGAGATGTCGTCAATGTATGGAGGCATCTGTATAATTTATTTTGGATCTCAATAATTATGCTATTTTGAAAATAAATTATTTAAATGTTAATTGCATTACCGAATCCATTAAGGGGACTGCATTAAGGTAGCCCACGAAATAGATTGATATTTCATGAAATAATCATTTAATAAGATTATATGAGCTCACAGGGTTTTATCGATGATTTTAATTATTATAATATACGTACTTGTTACGGTCTTAAATCATATTTATTTTCAACATACATACAACCTGACATCATCATCATCTGCCTAACCTTTTCCCAACTATGTTGGGGTCGGCTTCCAGTCTAACCGGATGCAGCTGAATACCAGTATTTTACATAGAGCGTCCTCCACAACCCAGTTGCTGGGTAGTACGATACACCTTGGTAAGACTGGTTGTCACACTTTCGAGCTTCTGACTACCCGTAACGACTGTCAAAGATCCACAAATGAAGACCGGGACCAGTGGCTTAACATGCTCCCTTTTACGGAGCGGTCTCGGTATGTAAAGATGGTCACCCATCCACAGACCAACTACGGCAAGCGTAGCTTAACCTGATCGATCAACCTGTCATCATCATCATCTGCCTAGCCTTTTCCTAACTATGTTGTGGTCAGCTTCCAGTCTAACCGGTAGAATCGATCGACCTGTGCGGCTGTTATTACTTAGCCACGGGCCCCTCATACCTACATACAACACTGATCTGTAAATTGCAAAAAATGTAAGAAAATTTAATTTTCTGGGTCTACGCTGTCGCTTTCCCCTTAAGTATATTTAAAACTAAGTTACTGCCACAAAAGCAAAAACAGAATTCCGTATTTTATTTAACCACTTAGTAATTCTGATTGTAATCAAGCATATCTCTCCTTACATCTAGATCAGACAACACTACCCCAATTCACACACAACGTATATCGACTGACCTATAATCAGAACGTGCTCTAACCCAATTAGACATCGATCCTGGGATCAAAACAAATGCGGCTCGGTCGTGTGTGTCCGCTCGTGTCCGCCGGTGTCCGGGGGAGTCCAAGGGTGTCCGTAAATTTGCTCTGCCGCGTTAATACTATGAGAGCGCCGATCCGGCTCATGCATTATTAAACACATCAAAGGAGAAAAATCGAAATGTGCATCGGGTAGTGAAGCGGTTTTCCAGCCGATTAGAGGCACACGGATGTATTAATTATCATGTGCAATCCCGCCCCCGCGCAACGCCTTTAAACTTTATTTTAGAACAGATTTTGAAGACTAGCATTTTTAACACTCGACAAAACATCGAGATTTCTTTATTATAGGTTAGCTTAACATAAATGTATTAAACACAGAAGCGTTATATTATAATAAATTCTTTAAAAAATGTTGAAAAACGTGTTTAAATCCGTTTTAGAGTTTAGAATAATCACATAGTCACACAGACAGACACGAAAAGCGACTTTAATTTGTATTTTGTTTGTATAGATAGATAGAATAGGAACTCGGTTAATGCAATAGGCAGTCCTAACGCAATCAGTGATTTTTGCCAGACCACCCTTAGCGCCAATCGCGCTAGTAAGTGGACAGAAGTTGTGCTTGTAAATGAAGGTAAGTAGTCTGCTGCGGAAGAATAGCGTTATAATAATAATAATAATAATAATAATATTCCACAACTTTCATACAACGCCATCTAGTCCCAAACTAAACAGAGCTTGTGCTATGAGTACTAGACAACTGATAAACATACATATATATTTCTAAATACATACATATTATAGATAAATTACACCCAGACAAAGAACAAATGATCGTGCTCATCACACAAACATTTGTCCTAGGTGGGAATCGAACCCACGACCTTGGGCATAGCAGTCAGGGCCACTGACCACTAGACCAACAGGCCTGTCTGTCTGCCTGTGTGTTATGGTAAGTATTACTGCAGTAGATAGATCTGTGCGAAGATTATATGGTTAGAAAGGGGTGGCTACCGAGATGACGGCTAATAGAGAAGTGGAAGAAAACGAAATGTAAATAAGTTGAGATCAGCACCCTAATTGCGTACCTAATACATTTTCAATCACAATCTGAGTCATTTTGAAGGATATAGACAATCCATTGCTTCACATGTTCGAAAAATTTGTCTGCTCCACAACGTGAGTAACGCAAGGAATGTTGTTGAACTGTCAAAATGGAAGCCATTTCCATAACCGCACAAGGCAAGAGAATGATGAGGATGACGGCGTGTTGGCTCTCAAAATGCGAAGAAACGTTACTGTTTTTGTGATAATTTTAGCATTAAGAGTCCATTTTCTTAATATACCTTTAGTCTCTAAACTACTAGTATGGAAAAAAATAAAAACCAGACCGCAGTGAGCAACGTATCTTTAAAAAAAAATGCTGTCAACTACTTTTCCATTGCCAACGAAATCAATAAATTCATAGATCAATCGCTTAACGTCTTGGAAATGACAAATATTTATGATGACGAACGAATTATGAGTCTCTTGTCAATTAAAATCATTGTTTCCAATTGGCCATCGTATAAATTATTATACGTAAGTAAGCAATCTATCAATGCGTCAGGCTTAGAGAAAAAAGAAAAATAATTACAAATGTTAATACAGAGGAATTAAATATGAATCTAGATATGTACGGAGTGTTTTATGAGTTTGAAGATATACTAAGCTAAAAAATTTGTAATAGCTAAGTTATGATAAATACTTCATCGACTACCTTTATAATTAGTTATGAAAGGTGTTATGGCCAATATAGCGTTTTAATTGTCCAATTAAATACATTTTTTTATCATCTATATTTAATTGGGTATTATAAATGATCACACGTTGGCCGCAAATGACGCTTATAACGAACTTATTAATATGTATTCGTAATATATTCCTTTTTGTGTAATTATTTTAGCAGCTTAGAATAGATGAAGGCAGTCAGGTTGTTTGCAACTGAATTTAGCGACTGGTTTTTAATCTCCAAAATCTTGTTAGCGGGGCAGTAGTAGTCCAGTGCTATCAGCGCCGACTTACGAGTTGTAGGTCGTGAGTTCAAATCCAGGCGGGCGGACACTTTGTGTATTTAATTTCATCAAGACATGACATCTACCAACCCGCACTGGGTGCGTGGTGGATTACGGCCCACTCCCTCTCACTGAGAGGAGGTCTGTGAAACTCGACAGACGTGATGAGTTTCGATAACAAAACATAATGGCATAGCCATATCGCGAAACAATTATCAAGTTTTTATGTCATTCTTAGTTGGGCCTCCGAACTAATCTTAAGTCCGTAGGCGATAAGTAGTTGGATTTGCCCGTAACTTCAGTGTAAACTACGAATAACAAGCTGAGGAATTAGACCCCCCAGTTTCCTAAAGTAATTAAAGACCCTGTATATTCGATTTTGTCGCCCGACTGCGCCGAATTATGCTAACCCGAACAGGTGTGAAGCATCCCTTACTTAGAGTATTTATCTTACTGCGACACAGCCGCTCTCTAAAGCTACACTATTTTGAGGCCAAATATAAGCAATAAGGCTTAAATTAGGCTCCGAAATAGTATGGCATAACATACAACCATATTGTATTATTGCGGAATAAAAAACATCATATGGTAAGCAGTATAAACGCTAAGCAGATAACACTTATCTCTATATCTGTTCTCAAACGTTTATCCAATGAAGCAAGAAAATGCTTTCGATACCAAGAAATAGCCATTTGCATATTATAACGATATATATTAATAAGCCACTAAAACTCAAAACAATGAGAGAACATTCACGTTTTTTTCCACCCTTTCGCATTGTAAGGGCAGTTTTACATACATACATTATAATGTAGGGAAATGTGAAGAAGCCAGCCGCCCACGTCGGTAGGCGAACAGAATTAATTCAGCAGAATGAATGATGAATTAGTGCAAGGAAATTTTTAAGTCATTCCGAAATGTATCAACATAAGTACTTTGTGGAGATTATTTTTTTGTCACCACTAGTACCTACATGAAGAAGATTTAGACAGTCCTCGATGCATCAATTACTTATTGATGCATCGAGGACTGTCTAAAACTTTTTACATTTCTTGTAGATGTTGTTGAATAGGGAACAGTGTAAACAACAACAAAAATTTATGAGTGACATACAAACAATGCATTTACACGAGTACTTGGGCTGCAAAAATCAGCTATATATGGGTGAGGATGATATTTTTTATCATTATAGGAGTTAATCGCTCGCGTGCGTTTAGAACGTGCGTGCGGCGCTCGAAACGCGCACGCCTATTCAATTACGGAAAGGTCACGCTGTTTGTAAGCGCAGGCGCAAGTCCGCAAGATTATCGCGGCTCACCTGTCGGGGCGCGCGCATTGGATTAATAGCTGCAGTCTGCACACCACCTCACCGCCGCCCGCGCATCCCCGCGGTAAGCGCAAACAGCGTTTAGTTATTAAATATTCTCGTTAGAAGAAAAAATGCATTTGCAAGTATTGCTATGCAATGCGTGTATGCAGACTATATCGGCTGAATTAATCTTTATGTTTTTGTCGATATGTCTTTGATATTATTTCAATGGATTTCTCTTTAAGTAACTTTTAGTGTAATAAGACGTGAAAGGAGCAATATATTTATAAAAAATATTTTATAATTCATTATTATTATTATTATATCGACCTGGCCCTTCTCTGTAATTATAAGATTAACTTCAACCTAAATCCATACAAATAATCTACCGTCCCTTTTTTGTAGAAGATTTCGAATTAAAATTTTCTATCCCAATTTTCAAAATCGGAGCAAATTTTTACGTCATGCTTGACGTTGTAGATAATTGTCTACGGTAGAGAAGACTCTTCGCATTTAATTTTGTAATCGCCATGCAAAAGACAGTAGAAAACATTTTATTGTCTACACTTTTTTCTCAAAGATGGCCTTCTTCTTTCTTATCTGACTGCAGCTATCCCTAGATATTGTTTTATATGCTATGCATTTATACATAATACGTTTTTGTCTCACCCTTCAGAAATTATAGCTATAACTTTGTAATATAATACTACATATCAACGTTCCAAGAGACACGTCTATAAAAAAATCAAATACCGCATATGCAATAAACGTCGCATTCAACTGCGCTTGGGCAGCATTCGCTACACTACCGCCACCTGTTTTGTTTATATGTACAACAGCAGTGCTATTCTGTAAAAATCTCACCGTGAGAACTTTGGTGAAGTGAGCTGGAAGTGAGCTCTGTCATTACGTAATGGTAGGGATTGACACCATTAAGTGCTCACTTCACTTATGATTTCACGGTGAGATTTTTTACAGAATCGACCGGCTGTATCTACAGTTAGGTGCTAAACTTAGTCGCAAGTCTGCTGATGAGCCTAGATGCTGTTAATCCAATAAAATGATATATGTACAATGTACATAACATTGGGTATAATCTAGTATTTAGAATTATTTGATAAAATTCTTTTTTTTTATTACTACATTAATTAGGACCTATGAAAAAATGTTGTTTATTGTTGTCAAACAGCTTTTCAATTCTGCTAAGCTGTTCAATATGAACTTTGTCATACAGAGTTGAGCGAAACTCCGCAGACGTGATGGATATCGATATCTAACCATAATAAAACAAAAAGTAAATAATTTGATGATTTTATTGTGGGGTCATCGAACGCAGTTAGTGTAGTCACATGAAATATAATCAATCATTAATTTATACTTTATTAATAGGTTTTTGTATTTTATTTATACTTTTAATAGATTCTTTCATCTTTTGTAAACGTGACTGTTTTTTTTTATTTTATTAAGTACCTGATACTTGTTGACAGACCTTCCGGTATCGTATTACCCAGTAACTGGGTTGTGGAGGTCAGATAGGCAGTCGCTTCATATATAATACTGGTATTCAGGTGCGTCCGGTCAGACTGGAAGCCGACCCCAACAAAGTTGGGAAAAGGCAAGCAGATGATGACTTGTTGACAGGCCTACGCTGTCCTCCCATACTTACTGTAATTTGAAAACATTGTAAAAGCCAATTATTTTTAAAAGAGTAAGCGTGCGGTTTCTCTCCGGCCCTTCTCCATAGGAAACGAACAATTGGAACCGTGCACCTAGCTTCAGAAATTTCATAAATGTAGGTTTATTTAAAAAAAAAAATGTTTTTGATGATTTTGTTTTTGAACAAATTTTCTCAACTCATACAGCCAGTAACAACAATACCAGCGGTCTTCGATCCCCAAAAAAACACGTCATATCGTTTTTTATTTATATTTTATCGTATTTATAAATCGATACCTATCACGTCTGCAGAGTTTCGCTAGCTAGTTTAATTTGAACCTGTATAAGAAAGCAGGGATTATGTAAACAATTTACCTAAATCAAAAGAAAATTTTAGAAAAAAACCCATCCAAGATGAGATCATATTAATTGTCAATCACAATGGTGAGGAATTCGCAAATTAGATCCGGGACAAAATAATAAATAATGGAATTAGGTAAATCGATGGAAACCAGAACTGAGAGAGGTTTATAAAAACGTAAATAACAAATTAACAATTTCAAAAGATTATATTATACGTGTGACTAATGAAAACTGTATAATTAGACAGCCTTGAGTGTCTACTGCGTATTGCAGTGACGGATAATAATTAGAATCACTTAGCATAGAACATACATTTCGTTCAAGATGTGGCTGTCATTTTAATTTGCCACTCCGTACTCAATGTCACAAAAATGCATTTAGATAACTATCGTAAAGCTTTGAGGATAAATAACCAGAAATTAAATTATTATTCATTCCGTTTTTTCTTCGATAATTTATAACTAACAATAACTTAAGCGATAACTTTGACAAGCGTGTTAAATTCTTGCTACTGTGTGAAAATAGATCAATCTAATTTTTGTGGCATCCTTGTCTTACAAAATATTAAGATTATGACCAGCAGTGCGATTCTGTAACCATCTCACCGTGAAAACTTGAGTGAAGTGAACGTGGAGTGAGCTGTCAATGTCATCTTAGGGATTGACCAAGCATAGGTATGAGATTTTAGTAATATTTTTTTATGCTAATTCTATTAATCATTTTATATAATTTCAAAGCTAGTATTTTAGTTGTCAAAACATTACTTTTTTGTGGGGTTTTAAAATAAAATAGTAAAACACAACCTTAGTCAGACTCTCGATGTTGTGTTCTTTTTTTTTCCTAGACTAGTCCTTATACAGCGATGTTTTAGCAACTAAAATACTAGCTTTGAAATTATATCAAACGATCAATAGAATTAGCATAAAAAATACTAAAATCTTGATTTTTATTGTAAATGTTTGCTTAGTCAATCCCTAACAGTAGTGGGATGACACTGACAGCTCACTCCACGCAAGCTTTCACGGTGAGATTTTTACAGAATCGACACGCTGCACTCTCATTACTATATTGTAAATTAGTGTAAGTAAGACATTGTTATTTAGGAGGAATCAGCAGACTCACAAAATACAGGCATTCCTTGCCTAGTTTGGGGTTCTAAGGTCTCAACTAAATACAATTACCCATAGATTAGAATACATAACAACTTTGTACACAAGTTTTTGTTCATGGCTTTACTATGTACCTATAGTTCCTAGTTTGTTTAGCTCTTGTGTGTAATTTGATCTTTTTGGATAAATAAACATTATTATTATTAAATTATTATTAAATGCGTAACACCTTTTCAATCACAATCTAAATCATTTTGAAGCATACTGCTTGTTATGTTCGAAAAATTTGTCTTCTCAACAACGTAAATAACGCAATGAATGTTGTTGAACTGTCAAAATGAAAGCCATTGCTACTTATTGTGTGTTACGCAACTACCCCGCTGGATAGTGGTGTTGTGATTAAAACGAATTACGAAGGGTCAAAACATTCTTCTTTAAACAGTAAAAGTGGGTAATTAGGCGATATAAAACATCGGTCCTGAGAAACGTGTCCCTTTCATAGTCTTTAAAAAAACTTACCGTTGTTAACCAAAACGATACGTAAAAGATATAAAATCTGACATAATAATGTATTTAACTGTACGGTATGGGAAAATTATTCGCGATTCGGTTCCCATAAATGTTTCCCATTACATACAAATACTTATTTCACCCATATCACGTGCATTTACAACATTTGGTGGAGGCTCACGTGAGCGTGTTAAAATAAATAAAATAGTGAACTTTAACGTCCTCGACAAACATCAAAGAAACTGTTTTTCGGCACGTGAGACATTCAACGTTGACGTGATTAGATTCCTTACCTACTTCAAACGTAGCATTATTATTTACAACATTACAAAGATGAAAGTGTTAATGAGTAACGCTTCCGAACTGCTAATGTATATCGAAGGTCTTTTGTTAAAAAATTCAATCTTTTCTCACAATATAATTGACGAAAATGTACACCTGAGTTAGCATTAATTGCTTTATTAGACAAGTTGTCTACGTGACTCCTAGATAAATGAGGAGTGGCGGAAAATAAATTGAATGCTTTATCCCCTTTTTATTTTTATTTTCTTTTATTAGCTTAAACATGCTACTTATCGATGCTTTGAGATCTTTATTAGTTTTTCTTCGAGGTGCTAGCGCTAACGTGTTGCACGCTCATATTGACTTAACAATCATTTAGTGCCTCGTACTTGTGACCCAGGTACGTTATTAATATTCTAGCTCGGACGCTAATGTACTTTATTAATTTAATCATCATTTGGTTTTTGAATGTAACCTGTTTTAGACAATACCTATATATATACTTTTACTTTTTAGGCACGTTAACGCCGAAGAGTCTAATTAAATTCTATGATAAATTAGTAGCAATGTTACTGATATGCAACCTCTTTCCTCTCGCTTTCCTGCAATTTGTGCGAGTAATTTCTTGAAAAGAAACGGAAGTGTATAACAGGAATCTGGAGATGCGCGCGCTATTTAATTTGACCAATAAGCGCCCGTGATATAAAATTTTAAATAAAATACAATTTTTATTAAAAAGAATTATTCTTCGTTGCGAAAAATCATTTCAAATAATACCTGAATCATTTTTTTCAGGATATAGTGTTAATGTTGCTTATTACCAAGGTGAGATGTCAGATGTTAGACATCATATGCGACTACTGTAGGACTCGCTCGTTTTTTTGTTGTAAGATACGAATCCTTTATCATTATTAACAAAAATATTTATAACAAAAATGCAAAACCATAATTCGTGCATGTAATAAGGTAAGAGCTTTTACTGAATTAGTTTAATCTAACACTTTGTTAAAATTAATAATCCAAGATGAAAACTCCATTTTGCAAGGCGGTTCAAGCTGCGTTCGTTGCTTGCGAGGTCGGGCTCGATGACCCGAAATAAGGCTCGTGGGGTGGTATTGCACCCCACCCCGATGCGCCCCCTTACACCCCCTGGGCCCGAGCGCCGACCTCTCATTCATTACGCAATAAAAGTGTTCCGTTAACTTCTATACACAGAGGGACTGGGGACCTTATTTTAACTTACAAATGTAATTTTTTTCGTTAGGTTATATTTTAATTAGTGTATTTAGTAGCATATCTATGCTATTACTAAGGAGGCTGTAAAGACTCGTACGGATTTTACGTCTAGGTGCATATTTTTACTTTTTATTTTTTACATACACCTGCCATGGACCACAAAGAATTACGATGGCACTGCCTTTCATTTTGACAGTTCAGCAACATTCATTGCGTTATTTCCGTTGCTGAGCATACGAATTTGTTAAGCATATGAAGCAATGGATTAGCAATTGAAATTGTATTACGTCATTCATCAGCGACCTAATTGTCGCTGATGAGTGATCAAAGTTAATATAGTTGTTAGCAGACAAAAGCATGAGACTGCTCCACACAACACGATTCACGAACAGCTTAAAAGGCTATACAAGCTGACTTTCAATTCGTTGGCAATCCTTCAGGGGGTGAAAGTGCTCATAAGTATGGCTAACTTTTACTGCGGGACCATCTATGAAACAGCGGCATAAAACATTCGTTTTATGCGTTTACATAGAGTTTGTAAGTATTGCATTTTTTTATACGATACAATTGTAAGGCTCGTATTGTTAGGAGGTTACTCTCCCTGGGGTCCTGGTCACCGGAGCTTTAAGACCCTGCTTCCGATGCCGGTGACTACTGTTATTTTTAATATTCAAATATTTAACACTGGTTTTAAATGTTATTTTTAACACGCTTTAATTATCTTCACTTGTAACTAACTAACAATGTAACAAAATCTTAGAAGTCAATTTTAACCTACTTCTAATTGTCGTATTAAAATGAAACTTTGTATGTATCTGTAGTTTGGAAGACAAAACTATAATATGGTATCTTGGAGCTGAACTGATGATGGAGCCAGGAGGTGAATAGTGGAACTCTTCAGTAGCTACTAGGAAATTCTTCGAATTTGGGCTAATATAATTTGATTTGGCGATCCCAATAGATTGCATTTAGTTTCAAGGGTCTAATGATGGAGCTAGGAGATGTACAGTGGAACTCTTCAGTGGCTACTAGTAAACCCCTCGAGTTTGGGCTCATATGATTTGTTTTGACGAGTCCAATAGATTGCACTTGGTGTCGAGGGTCTGATGACGGAGCCAGGAGGTGGATAGTGGAACTCTTAAGGGGCTATTAGTAAACCCTTCGATTTTGGGGTCATATGATTTGATCGTTTGGACGAGTCCGATATATTGCGCTTAGTGTCGAGGGTCTGATGATGGAGCCAGTAGGTGGATAGTGGAACTGTCAGTAAACAGTGTGACTCGACGCAAAAGTTAAAAATAAAAACATGTACCTAGTTTAAAACAAACTAAAAAACACGCTTTTAAAACGCACAAAAAAATATAAAATTATTAATGCTAAAAGCGTGGAGCGCACTTATAGTTAATACAAAAAGCGCTCCACGTTTTTAGAATTCAATTTAAGTAAAATTACTAATTTTAATGCTTAGTTTTAAACTACATTTATTTATGTTATATGTTTATTTAAAGAGTAAAGGGATAATAATTATTTATTTATTTATTGTACTTAATAACTGAATAATAACTGCAGGATAATTGCGTAACAAACTATCAGTAGCAATGGGTTTCATTTTGACAGTTCAACAACATTCATTGCGTTATTTACGTTGTTTAGCAGAGACATTTTTCGAACATATAGAGCAATTGATTAGCAATATACATACTTCAAAATGATTCAAATTGAGAGTAATAGTGTGTTACGCAATATAGGGTGCTGGTCCTGTCTGATTAGATTGATTTTAATTGTGGATTGATCTATGAACTTGTTCCAGAACTTAAATCCTAATTGTAGTTACATGAATAACAGGTTCAGGTTTTCCTGTTGGTTGTGTTTTCTCATTAACATAATAGGTATAAGAAAATTTACGTGACCAGAGGGCTGGCCTATTTTTAGGTCAAAGAATCAGCAGTGCCATCCAATGTAGCAACACTACCAGCTTTTTGGGCACTTTCGGACGAATTTTTTTATGTCCAACGAGGTCTTCCTTTTTTTTTTCTTTTGTTTGTTGTGTTGTACTTGTACATAATATACATGTATATTGTAGTGTTATATTGTATATTGAATTTATGATTTATTACTAAGCATGTAAATAAAATTGCTCTATAGCCCTGTGGTTGAATTTAACTTGCACATCAAAACGACAAGGTATTCTGGGTGTCCGGAAAGTCATGGATTACCTTTTACCTGCTGATGGGCCACATTGGGATCTAGCAAAAAAAAAAAATTATCGCAATAAAAGTCTTATGGTTTCCGAGTTTTTTGATGTGTAATGAAGTTTTGGAATATCTCTACCTTTGATCAGTTTTTTCCATGTCATTTCTAGGAATGAAAACTTTTTCGAGTACAGGTTTTTTATTTTCATCTTGAATCATCCTACTATCGATTGAATACAAGAAAGTTAGAGATATCATCTTTTAAATACCTAAAATTTAGGTTCACACTTAAAATTTTCACCAAAAAAAATTTTACATTATTTTTGATCGGCCCTAGTGAAAAAAAAAAATTATTGGTAGGTAATTTTTTTTTTATTGTTAGATCTCAATGTGGCCCATCAGCAGGTAAAAGGTAATCCATGACTTTTCGGACACCCCGTATTTGTGTATGTGATAGTTCGATAGTTTCAACGTTTAGTGAAGTTTCAATTTAGTGGGAATTGCTATCAAAAGTGTGCTTTTACAACTTAGGGCTGATTTTTCCAACGCCGGATAATTTAATTCGAGGAATAATTTTTAATTGTTGACAGTTCTTCCATACAAAATCTGTCAGACGCCATTTTTTTTCTATAATAAAAATTATCTGTCGATTGAAAAATCAACCCTTTTCTTCTCCGTCGCTTTTAACAAACAGACATTGAACAGCTTTTGAGCAGTGGTGGCCCAGTGACAACGGCCCCGACTTACGAGTTGTAGGTCGTAGGTTCGAACCCAGGCAGGCTACACTTTGTGTAAATTATTTCATCACCACTGCTCTCAAAACGGTGAAGGAAATCATCGTGAGAAAACCGGCGTGTCCTACAACAAAAATTCAAAGACATACGACATCTACCAACACGCACTAGGCCCGCGTGGTATAATTATAAATTCGAGGGTGGTTTGACTTCACACATGAGAGCATATGAATTTCTCAATCGATCCCGACAATATAATTCAAAACTTTATATAATAAACGAGTATGCTGAGTATATAAAGTGTCAGATGACAACGTGACGACTCGATGTCTCCCGTCCACGATGCGTTATCAGCAGTGGCATTCATAATAAAAGCGTAAATAGATAAGCAGTTTCAGTGACTTCTCCAATTTCTTTTAGACCTCAAATTGCAGTACCAAGAAACTTTACCCCGTATTGAGTTCGTAGAAATCCTAGAATGTTATAAACGCTGTTCTGTAATTGTACGTTTGTTTGTTGTAACTTTTTATAGGTAGGTAGACGCCAGCACATCAAGCTACCCGAAACTGTCAAATTTTCCCAATCAACTTTGAACCTTATGCTTTAGTGATAGTGTTGAAAATCTATTAAAGAAATCTGTGCATTGGAATTATTTGAGGAGCGACGAAACAAATGACGTTAACCAACTCCTTGTCCCATGAAACATATGGTTCAGAACCCTGACTTACTTGTTTACTTCTTGTCAATCGTGGAATCTTCTAAAAATAAAAATTACCGAAAACGGAAATATAAAATAAAACTAGATCGCAGGCAAAGCCACGGACTTAAACTACACGAGCCGCCGCCGCCGGCTCTTTATTAGAAAAGATTTCATTCATAATTTACGACCGAATGGGCTAGGAAATGAAAAGTCCTTGCATCGCCGCGCGATGTCATACTTCAGGATATTCAAATAAAAAACTGACAAACATCGGTTCAATAAAGTAAATCTAAGGAAATTTAGAGTATGGCTGTGCAAGATTGCGAAATTATGGTTTCAAAAATCAACTTTCTATCTATATATTTTAATGTTCTATCTCATCCATCCATCCATTTGTTTATTTATACATACATACTTTATTCTACACCAGAAAATACATAACAAAAAATACAAGTATCACTACAAAACATACAATGGGCGGCTCTATCGCTTTCTGCGATCTCTTCCAGGCAACCTTGTGAAAACGGGATTCGCATTCTACGTTATGAAACGCCCTTGATTCTCACATACTAAGATATGGCCTTTAGTGCGTGACAAGCACTTCAAACAGTGCACTTTGCCTTGCATGTCAGCATACTTGAGTAAAATAAGTTCCCCTGTAACGTTCCTCTTTGGAAGCTTTTTGTACTTGCAAGAAGAAATAAGATACGGGAGGGATATTAAATAATTACACTCCATAAAAAAACAAATATATATTTTTGCGCCCTAATAACTTTAAGCCTGACCAACAATTGCACCGAAAGACAAACTCAAACTAAAATAATTTATTTCAAATAGGCACAGAAAAGGCACTTTTTAACGTCAAAATTTACAAAAAAAAACAGAATTCATTCTAGTTGCCCCTTTTAAAAGGTAGTTTCGTATGGAGAAGAATGGGCAAGCAAATCCACTGTTTTAAAAATTATTATTATTTATTTTGTATACCAATTCTTCTTCTTTCTTCTTCTTCTTTAGAAAAAACGTTGCCCCTCGCTAGGAATTTCTCCTGTATTGTAGGTGCATTTACAAGCATTTAAACTCACATACACAAACAGCCAAACCCGGAACAACTACTTGTAGGTCATACAAATATTTGTTTCGTGCGGGAATCGAACCCGCGACACGCAGCGCAGCAGTCAGTCGCTTAACCACTGCGCCATCCGTGCGAATTATATGTGAAGAAGACTTAGATTAAAATTACTATGCCATCTGAGTATCACGAATAGAAAAATCTGATTTCTGACCTTGTTTTGCGTTAACTTTTCCTCGTTGGCCGGTTTGAAAATCATCAAAGAAAACTTAAAACATTCCCAACACCAAAATAAAGCCAAAAATCTTTAGTTTTCTCTTTCTACCTAACATAAATGAGAACAATGTAGATTACTGTCTGGTTTGGCTCTTTGACGAACATTCTAGAATAGTTTAACTTGATTAGTCTGAAATGCGACTTGAAACAGAAATATACAGGTACACGTGCGTCCATCATCGCGTGACTTATAAACCTTTTTAAATTGATATCTTTGTCTTATTTTTAGTATTCTCCATTTTAATAATATGCTTAATATGACACGATTCTAAGTACAGTTAAAGTTCTTCTCCTTAGCGTGACGATGGTAATCTAAATGCACTCGGCCAGAATTCGGCTAGGTGTTTGGCGCCAGCATTAGCGGCGATGGGTCGAAAATGGGGGCGCAAGGGACGCACTATGGAGTGCGTCCTATGCGTCCCCATGTTCGACCCATCGAGATAAGATCGAAAGCCGGCCACACATCCCTGGACTTACGCTCATCGCCGAAATCTGTCACCCGAAGCACGGTAACGCAGTGTTTTCTGCTCCCAGCGTAAGCATACTATCCACCAAGTGCCAATTTATATGGGTGTTAATCCAGGCTTGTCGCTAAACACCTAAACTACGAGTTACCGGCCTAGGGCGTTGGACTGAAGTTCGAGGGTACTTGAGTTTCAATCCTGCCTTACTAATATAGTGAACCTAGTGATGCTGCAAATATTTGCGTTATTGAGCCTAATTGGAGAGCTTAATGGGAATATTAGCGATACGTAGTATTTTTTGAAATACGGTATAATAATTCGCACGGTTGGCGCAGTGGTTAAGCTATTGACTGCTGCGCTGCGTGTCGCGGGTTCGATTCCCGCACGGAACAAATATTTGTATGACCCACAAGTAGTTGTTCCGGGTCTGGCTGTTTGTGTATGTGAGTTTAAATGCTTGTAAACGCACCCACAATACAGGAGAAATTCCTAGTGTGAGGCAACGTTTTTCAAAAAACATAACAAAAATAACAGAAAAATAACGTATTTGTTCTAAAACGTATAATATAACAAAACTATACTTGACTGCTGTTTTTCCTACCGCTTGAGAAGAAAAGCCAAATAAAACTTGGAGTCTTGTCTTGGCGTTTGAAGTAGCGTTTCCTGAATGTCGGCTTTCGCCCACCTTCACTCTTATTCACATCCGATCTCTCTATTTTCACTAATTCGTCACAGACATAGCTGATTGTTAGGGGAAGGTTGGGTAGCCCCGGACAGCGGGTAACCCCGGATATTTAAATTCCTAAGAAACGAAACGCGTTGCGTAGGCAAAGCGTTATTGTAAATTTGTGCCCTCTACAGTAGAAACAAAGCCATATCAGTCGCGGTGCGGGTGCCGAGTAAGTTAGTCGTGAGTGAGTTTTTTGTTTCCAGCTCAACATATTCACTAAAACAGCTCTCACCATTTCCTGATGCATCAACAAAACGCTTGTTAAGGCAAACTCGAAAAACCCAAAAGAGCGAGATTATAACCTGGTCACCGTATAAAAAAAGGGAAAAGTAGAGGCAATAAAAAAGACCAAGAGAAAGGACAAAAAGTAAAGGTGCTAAAAAGATGTGGAAAACAAAAAAAAATTCAAACTCTTTCTCAAGAAGATCGAGAAAAGGAGACCGAATTTATCATAGCGGAGAAACATTTGAAAAGGACTGGATACAGTGCCACAAATGTAAAGACTGGGCCCATGAAGACTGTGTTTATTTAGATTCTGCGGATATTTATTACATTTGCGTTTTTAAGGCCAAGAAACGATTCGGCCACGATTTATTATTATGTCCGGCGCTACCCGCCATTATTTGTTTCACCAAAAATATAACACCAAATAATTCGTACTACATTCCTTTAAAAAATGTGATATGATTAGTAATTTTTATTTAATATTATCAAAGAAGTCCCTAATTTAATTTTAAGTACAAAATTAAGACAGAAATTTCACTAATTGGTACTTTTATTTACAATTTATTTAAGTGTCCGGGGCTACCCGACCTTCCCCTAATTCATTATTATCGTTATCCCTCCATTAGACATAAACATCTAAACATGGGCATTGTAATAATTATTTTCGAGTTTGATTAATTAACTTGATAGTTATATAATGTTTCATTATTGTTTGAGATTGTGTCGTGGCGACAGTTGTTACGCTGATATTCTTTACGACCAATGGCTACTTAGACAGAAGCCCCGTTGAAATTCTCAAAAGGCTACAGTACAGAGAACACTGTGCAGTAGTGGTAAACCTTCTCAAGAGCCGTATCCATCCGTTGGATCAAAGCCTATGTCCTATTTCCGAAAACCCATTAGTAAAAGCTCCCAGATTTAAAAAAATATATGTATACGTGTACCCTGGCTACACATCAAGCTATACAGTTCCAGTTTTAGCTGACCTCCCATTGTAAAGGTTTTTAATACAATCAAAAGTCAGCTTATACTGGTTATGTATGCTTTTTATCTACTTTAATAATGTAGCGATATGTCAAAACATCGAGGTTTCTGTGCTATACCTTAGTTAATTATCAATGTATTATACACATACACCTTCCGAAATAAATCCTTTAAATGATGGTGAAAAAAAGTATCCTATGTCCTAATGCAGGTCATGGTCTACCTTTGTTCCAAATTTCATCCAAATCCGCTCAGCTGTTTTATCGTGAAAGCGTAACAAACAAACATACAAAAAAATCTAATATTTTCTCTTTATGGCATTACTAGCCGTTGCCCGCGACTTTTTTTGTGATCTAGGATGTAAAATAGCTTATGTCATGGTATATCTGCCATGTGTGGCAAATTTCATCCAAATCCGTCCAGCCGTTTTTGCGAGATTAAGTAACGAATAAACAAAGTGACTTAATTTATTTATTTATTTAATACTCCAAGCACATAAATGTAGGTACTGAGGCGGACCTAATGCCATAGGCATTTTCTACCAGTTAACCTTTGGGTGATGCAGAGACAAACAGTAGTAGGTGCAATCACGAAAATTGAGGAATAAATATATAAATACTTATGAACTATGAAAACTATAAATATAATATATACCTAATTACATTTAAATATAAACACAATATACATAAATACATGAATATACTAAAAAGAAATAAGACAAACAATGAGAAAATAATAGCGTTATTATTAGTTTAGATTATTGAATCAAAACCCATTTGTCCTTTAACCTAAACACACGTCACGAAAACGAATAGACGATTTATAATTCCCTAACAGGACATGAAGCGGTACTTCGGTGTTGATGCCCCCAGGTCAAACATTATGCCAGTTTACGCCAAGTTCTAATAATATTATGGCTGCTCGGACCTCAGGCCTACAATTTGTACCGATTCAATCATGGATATGCCTATCTTGTTTGGAGTCTAGAGGTTTACGAAATGAAATATAATTATTTGAAAATGATTCCGATATGCGTGTTCTTTGTATCAGTTAGATAAATTAAAAAGATTTTGCTTAAGTAATGAGAAAGGTGCTTGATATAAACACATTGCGTGCATGGTATTTACACATGGATTTAAATAAGAATGCTTAAGCATAGTTTGCCTCAATGGTGTAATTTGCTAAGGGTGTCTGCTGAGTGAGCATTCCTGGGTTCATTTCAGAGGGAAGCGCCATGATAGCACGCGAAATTCGAATTTTCTTGCGTACGTAGGTGTATGATTCACGACCGTTACAAGTATGTTTCCTTTAGATTGATATTTCATGAAATATTCATTCAATAGAATTAGAATAGAATAGAATACAATACTCTTTATAAACCTACTCTTTATACACCAAATAAATTACAGACGTAAATATAGAAATTTTACAAAGGGTGACGCAATGGGCGGTCTTATCGCTAAGAGCGATCTTTTAAAGACAACCTTTGGATGGATTGAAAAGCGAAGGAGAGACAAATACTGTAGATAGTGTGTGGTGTACTATTTACACGGTACAATGAATACATACATAAAGTATATTATACTAATCTAAATAAATATATACAATTTACATAAAATAAAAATTTAAATGAGGTTTTTTAGTAGCATCAGCCCGCCACACGTCGCTTACAACAGTGGGAGATGATGGAGCAATCAAGCCTTACGTTGACGTAACGTAACTAATAATCCAAACTTAAGGCTTACGTTACGTAATATATTTTACGGATTATATAATTTAGGAGAAATTCTCGTTTTATGACTTGAAAATTAGGTACATAGGTACATTAGGTACATACATTTTTATTTTGCATGGTAATTGAACCAATAAATATATTAAAAAAAAAATGATACAATCTGTTCATTCTATTAATCTTCCAATCTGCAATTTGTGACACATTTGGTAAAAGCTTGCACTAACTTCGCACACACCAATGGTTGATGAGTATTTTTTTCGTAACAATTAAATAATAATAATCAAATAATCTTTGCTCGCCAGTCGATACAAGGTTTTATTTTTTGAATTTTTTCGTGAGTTATTTTAGGTGTTTCAATTTATTTATCTGTATTGTCAATACTTTTGTCATATTCAGATTCAATAATTTTGTTGATAATCTGATGTTCTTTCTTCAGATAATCTATTGTGTGCGACCAGTAAAATATATCTCCATCTTCTTGGTAATCTGTACCCATTTCTTTATAGCTGATTTCTCCTGCTGACTCCGGTGGCAGATTATCAAAAGCTATCGCATTCTCTGCCTCTATAGATTTCTGTAAGTGTGTAAGCTCTCCTATAGCATTATAGGAGAGCTTAATGCAAAATTGTTATCAAAACTGATACGTCTAGTATCTCTACTAATAAGAGTCCCCATTTTAAAATTTAAGTTCCATTAAAACATTTATTACTGCATTTACAACACAATTTATACTGTAAACTTTGTCTTATTATTTTATTCTCATGATGACAGTGACAATATTTTTCTGATTTTTTTAAATACTTTTATTTCTAACTTTGTGTTCAGTAAGTGGAGCATAATATATTGTGAGTATTTTTTTCAGCCTAACTCTATGATAAAAGTACTGCTACTAGACTCAATAGTGAATATTTTTACAAAATACTACGTCAAAACTCGCAAAATACTAGTCACCAAATATCATAACAGGCGTATCCGATTACCCTTCAACCTCAGTATCGATTAGATTACAACTCTCCGGTCCTCAAAGGTTAACATCCTTCAAAATGGTGGGCATCTAAGCGCCAGTCTGTAGATTCTATTGAGTATAGTAACCTTATAGCGGCTGACTTTTTTGACGTCTGAACTAAAACAAGGTATAAAAGGTGAACACACTTCACACAGATAAACACACAATAAGAGGATAAACATACAACCAAAATTGATTCCTCGAACAAACAAAATATCAAATAATGTCAAAATATACCTCCCAACTATCCACCCTTTCACACAAAGGTTGTGATGTTATATAAGGCATAGTATACAATATATGTAGATGTCAGCTTGCCTAAACTGAGCGTCTAGGTCCGTTCACCTTGCACGCAACTCTATCGGGTGGTATTGCCTCCTATGCAGGAATTTTGGAACCCCCCCCCCCCCCCCTTGTGTCAATGCCTTTATGACTCGAGAACGTCGTTCCAATTGCAGCTTGGGCAACGAACTTAGAGTTTTCCGTGCATTTTTGTATTGCCCTATGAGGAGTTTTTTTTTTTTCAGGACTTTGTCACAATATATTCTGAAAAACTTTTAAACAAAACTTAAATTTTGAAAATGATATTTTGAACCCAGTTTTCTTTATGCCTCCATGGGAGCATAAGCTTCTAGGAAGACGTTCAAGTCGCAAGACTTCCACTTCACACATCCAATAGTTTGAGGATAACTCGAAAATAAAATCGTTTGTTCATTCGAACCCGCTAGTTTTGTGGACCATTTAACCCTTGGGTCCTAGTAAAAACAATGAGCACTATAATTAGCTAACTGACTTTTATCTTAATTATTTTCACGTACCTACGTTTTTTTTATATAACCTAAGTATCCAACTAGGTAACTCTTTGTACAACTTTGCATCACAAACGACGATCATGATGCACCAGAGCAACATAACCCAAGAGCGCTAAATAACACATTTTTCAGTTTTCTAACTAAACACTTTCGAAATTATGAAAGTTTTGTGCGCTATTATCAAGGAGACCTCATTTCTATTTCGTGTGGCGCACAATATCTTGACAGAACACGTCATGAGCTATGTATTTGATGGCGTGCACCGCATCGTGTCGAATCTTATCTCAACTTTTAATAACTCCCCTCACCTCACCGTATAAAAATTCATGTAAAACTTAACTAACATGGAAATGTGGTTGGAGCAGAAGTTACACTGCTTTGATGTACGAAAAGTGTTTAATTAGTTCGTTTTAGTTTTTGGCTGGAATTTGATTAAAAATTGTAATACAGTCTGAAAACGTATGTATATTGAGATTTCAGGTTCAGTAACCTGGCTAAAAACAATTAAGCATTATTCTCTAAACAAAAGTTTCTGCTAAAGACCCGAACAGGTAACATGCGACACTTCCAAAATCTCCCATAAAACGTGTGTGTCCATCTGCAAAACTGAGGGAGATTTTTTACTCAAAACTGTTGTTGATTTTTTACTCAAAACTATTATTGATACGAAAAACATAATAAATGTTACCAAATTCGTTTCGTAATCCCAACAAATAGGTACAATACTGTTCTATCAGAGCTTGTCAGATCTGTGTCCTCTGGGTGGTTAGATCTTAGGGTAGTAAGGTTTAGATTGGGTGCGGTCGTGCGGCAGGGTCCGCGACCCTACACCCTCGCTCCCGATCCAGGTTATCAACTTCATACCTCCCACCACTTCCACCCCCGTAGCGCACAAATGCTGCAGGGATTTTCTAGAACATTATGTGGAAGACGCTCCTAACATAAGAGAGTGCGTTGACTTCTACCTACGCTTAGAATGCTTCACGATAACTTATTATTTTCTTGCTCTATTTAACATTTTCAGAAGCTTTGAGTGAGGTGAATTATTTTCATGAAAATATTTACGCTTTAGGTAATAATTTACTTTAAATTGAATTTAGATGTTATGAACTAAGTAATTTCTGCATAGTACACCGTCCTCGTATAAAAAAAATCATGCTGCTCAACGAAATAGTGGCTGGTTCCACTGAAATACTTTGAGTTGTGGAATATTGTGGAAAATTAAAGCAGTTTTACTTGGTATTTCATTTAGATTGCTTATGACAAGCTTTCATATTCACCTAAACAAATCTTCTAAAATATCAAACTACATATTTACAAATCCTACGATTCAAACTACAAATGTCTACAAAAATATTTCTTCTATGGAGCAGTTTTCTTGTCTCTGCCACTTTAAAAGAAACGTAAAAATGGAGACTAGGTTTAAGATAAGTCGACGTTTAACCAAATGCGATTTGCCACGAGGCTTAGTAAACTTTGATGATAGATCTGTTCTTAATCTTTTAACGTATGAAGTTTTTGTAACAATCCCACATAATTACGATGTCATTACTTTGTTGTAAAGTAGTAATCACTCAATTTATATTTAAAAGGGGTCATGTTTATCTATTTAAAATGCAACGATAGAGAATTACAGCATACCCTATATAGAGCAGCACAATTCAATCATCATAATTTATACGGTACTAATTACTATGATCAATCATGAATGTGTTTTTCACCCCTTTGGAGGCATGCACATTAAAATGGCGATATTGCATGACACTAGTCGGTATCCGCGTGACACTGCGTCGTCCATAACGCGTTAACGACATACCAGTTAAATAAAGTAAAAGAATCTCATATATGTTACATGTTGCGATATAAAAAATCTTATGTGCTCGTTTTTAATATGATATATATGTGCACGCACTAACGATACGCATGATAAAGGTCAGTGAAGGTTACATGTGCCATGTGCAAGCGCACCCTCGCCGGTGGTGTAACGATGGGACACGCAGACACCAATAAAATTGAAAATTGAATAACACCACAATCCAATATAACGAATATTCGCTCATGGCTGAATGTAAAAATGTTATTTTATCACTATTTCCGTGTTTTGTGTTTCATGCGATCGCTAATTATGAAAAAAAAAAAACGAACAGAGAACTTTATTTGATTGTTGGTAGCTAAAAGCAATAAAAATATAAATATCATTACACAATGATATTTATATTTTTATTGCTTTAAATGTTAACAGACTCATCATCATCTGCCTAGCCTTTTCCCAACTATGTGGGGGGTGGGCTTCCAGTCTAACTGGCTGCAGCTGAATACCATGTATTTTATTTTATTTTATTTTATCTCCATTTTACATGGAGCGACTGCTTATCTGACCTCCACAACCCAGCTACTGCGTAACACGATCGGACCTCCATCAGACTTTAACGACTGATCGCTGGGAATTCGTTAGCGTATATCTTTATGTTAAATTTAAAAGTATTTACTGTAAACATACAATTGGGAAGTACTATTTTCTCACAGAAATGATTTTACAGATCTTCTGTTGAAAATCTAATTCCAACGTCGGCGTCGTGGTTAGGGAGCTGACTCATAATGAAAAATTGAAATAATGAATTATTAGTTACAGGTCCTGAAATATAATACCTGTAGCATCAAAATCACGTGACAACAGTCGTATTGCGTGACGCGGTATCCGTGCGTGACTCCGAATGCACCTAATGCACACAGAACTTCGGGCTTTTCAGCTACTTTATTTTTATTTTAATGGCCACGCTATTGTGAAAATTGCGGCACTAACCTATCAGAATAAGCCTGTTCTGTACGCCGATATATTTTATATATATAGTCTACATGGTCTTCACATGATCTGATTAAGATTATGTCTGGACTTTTTAAAGAGACTGTGACCTCTATGTTTGTTTCGGCCTTTCTTCTCAGAGTAGTCAGATCCGCATCTAGTTTTTAAATATTAATGACTAGCATCCGCCCGCAACTTCGTTTGCGTAGAATTCGGAATTACCGCCGTTTAAAAATATGTTGATAAAATAATGTGGTTAATGTAATTGGTTTATTTATATATGTACAAAAAGATAGAAACCATGGAAATACACATACAAAATTTCAACCCAATCGGTCAAGCCGTTTAGTAGTTGACATATCGACAGCAGTGCCACCTACCGGGTCCAATTTTATTTTTAAAATAATCCAGGAAACCATCGAAATACCCATTTAAAATTTCAACCCAATCGGTTCAGCCGTTTAGAAGTTATGTGAAAAAGATGAGTACGGAAGGATACTACCCGTTGTCCTGTTTTCCCGTAGGAATGAAGCATTTTCCCGCGGTAAAAAGTAGCCTATGTTCATCAGGGATAATTTCGCCTTCTAGTGGTAAAACAAGTTTTCAAATCGGTCCAGCAGTTTCGGAGCCTATTCAATAGAAACAAACAATTAAATCTTTCCTCTTTATAATATTAGTGTAGATAATGCTGTCTGACATAATATTTTTTATAGTAGATATGTACCTACTCGTAAAATATATACGCGAGTACCTATGTATAATTATTTCATATTTTATGAGACATGACGTACGTACGTGTACGTGTGGTACATCAGGTATGTACTACATAACGTAACTATGGCTGTGGGTAGCGTCGGCTTGGGTTGTCGTAGTTCTACTGAGTACTTACGACAGGAAAAAAACCTAAAACCACCCCAAAACTTTCCGAAAGAGATGTATAAATATATAGGTTTATAGCTGCTATTTTTCGAGTGGAGAAAGAACGTCGCTCGCAGTGCACGCTATGATTGCAGTATTGCATGACAGCACTGTGACACCCCCAGCACCCACTTAATGTGACGACAAAAAGACACGTACTTTTATATATTTTTTAATAATACTGTTAAGCTGACAAAGCCGTTCTACTTATCCGAACGGAGAAAGAAATGCCATGATTGATTATATGTTTGTTACTGTATCATGCCGAAACCGCTGGACGGATTTGGATGACATCTAGCGCACTGGTAGATGTAGTCGATAGACAGACAGTATGTAGGTACACCCTGGTACAGGCACAATACAGTCACATTCAAAATATGTTTACCTTAAGGGCTATTTTTGTCTACTCAATGCACGATAGAATTTGTTTTACCGACTCAACATTTTATATTTACAGTCCGTTCACAGTTATTTTACCTCTGATTTTGCATCAGTGTCCAAATTATAATGATCTTTATTCTAATTCATACAAGGTTTCTGTTGGGTTGCTCCCACTGACAAGTCTTTTAAAATCATTGTGACCTTTATCCTTGTTACAATAAGGTTGGTGTTAGGTTGCTGCTGTCAGAGGTAAAATTACTGTGAACGGACTGTATTTGAATAGCGTTCAGCCATCTCCTTTACCTACATGTCAGACCGAATTAAAAATGTGACGATTAAATTAATTATTTTTATATAGAATTCATAAAATTACCAGACCATCACATAGGTTTTAGGTTGATGTCAACTTGACATTGGTCAAAGGTGTATGCGTGTATGCTTTTTTTATCGCTGTTATCAAGTAATTAAATATAGTTTTCTATGCAATAGTTTACTCAGTGCCGTAGCTTCAAAAAGTATTATGTGTGCTGAATTGATAACGGAAACAATTTGAAAACTGCCGGAGATATAAAAGACTCCACTTATAATTAAATTCACAAATAATATTGGACTGCGTATTCAACAACTCGTCAAACAAACAATGCAAGCTACTTTTAAATTATCTACCCACTGAATGCTATTATTACGTATTTTCATAAGCTTTTGCAAACACAAGGAAAAACAGGACACAAATACCATTCGAACGATATTAAAATTCAATGAAATTGGACGTGACATTATTTCATTACTTACAGAAAGAAGCCTTTTGCATTCGGCTGTAAATATTTATAACAACACCGTAGGTACTTGGTTATTTATGTTTATTTTAATGCTGTTATATTTATTCAGTTTTCAATAAAAAGTTATTAAAATGGCCGTATGCCATATTATTGCCTGTCGGGAAATAAGTATATGTTTAGTATTGCATAAGCAAATTAAAGTACGTCCATCTTTTCGTAATTTCATCATTTTATTCAAGTTTTTACTTACTTTTTGCGTGACATTTATGTATCTAACGTATATAAAGTCGCTGTCAAACAACGAAAATGCGAAATCAAAACTATTTTTCACTCTGTAGTGTCTTTTTTGGAAAACGGTTGTTATTACTTAACTTTTTTCTTATCTAATCTAACGTTTATTGGTTTTATTGTGAAATATAAAGTTTTATTGTAGTATATTCCAAGATAAAGTATCAAGTTTTTGAATTGACTACTTACGCATTTCTAATTCTAGAATTTTATAACGTTATGTTCTTCTGCTAATTGACTCTTAATGCCGATGACGTTAAAAGGCAGCTCTCTAGGTGCGGAAGGTGCAGAATCGGGTGTTGTAGCGCAGTTTATGAGAGGCCTATGTGCAGCAAAATCAGCCTATAATTTTCCCCACTGCTGGGACCCAGGCCTCCACTGTCCTTCCGTTCGTCTGTCTATTAGCGGGCTATATCTCATGAACCGTAATAGGTAGACAGTTAAAATTTTCACGGAGTGTGTACTCGGGTCAATTTAAAATCGGTGGCAGAAAATGTGACAGTAAATTTTGAATTCTTAAAAAAAAAAAAGTTTGATTTAAGCGTTGAGGTAATAACATGACATGCACATAACATTGTAAAATGCAATGTCGTGGTTGGCCGCGATCTTTTGCGTAACCTTTCAGGATTTTACGTGATTGAAACTGAAGTGAGGTGAAAATCAAACAACTCTGTTGCCATCATACATTTATTCATAGTTAAACCACAAATCATTTTTTGGTAACTTTTCTTTGAAATCAACATTAATTATATATTTACGCTCATGTTTAACGCATGGAATCACAGTATTCATTCTTAAGTACTAATAATAATGTAAATGAAATATACTCTGTTACTTTGTATGTCTTATCAAAACTATTTTTCTTTATAAATTACTTAAATTGACTGAAATTTTAAGAACATACCGATAATACTATGTGATAATCTGAATAGTATATATTACATATAGAAAATATGAAATCAAGTATCAGTTTTCCATAAAATTTCAAAATTTGGTCTTATATATTTAGGGACCTAAAAGTAACAGAGTGGTAGGTCGAGTAACATATTTGTACCTTTTATATGAATTTTAACGAACTACTATCACAAAACCTTTTATATTTAATAATAACTTTCTTAAAACTATAATATATTTAGGAACTGGGTACTTATTATATAATTATATAATAAAACTAAACCGCTCTTAGATAGCATTTGATAAGACGTCGTAGCTTTCCTTAGGCGTGCTGTTGGTCAGTTTTTTTTTTTAGCTCTATTTTATCTTTTCTTGTACTTTTCATACGTTTTCTTCATTTTCTTTAATTCTTCCTTGACTATCAGATTTTCTCTAAATAGTTTAGATTTGTCTGTTTTAACTTTTGTTCTACCTCGGGTTTTTGGAGATATTATGTTGGGACTTGCCCTACTGTCTATTGGAGTTTATGGCTGAGGAGTAGATAAACGACGAACTGGTCTCGATGAAAAAGCACGTGGAATCCTGTCAGATACAGAAGGTGGTGGTGTCTCAACATCTGGCGTTGATTCCGGCGTATTCATAATTACTCGAAGAGCTCTTTGTCGATTTTTCTTGTGGTATTCGCAGCTTGCCATTTTTTTTTTGCATAATCTATGCTCACGCGAAGTCAGGTCTTACCAAGCGTTTATTTTTAAGATATCTCTTCAAATCCTTTCTCTTAGTTTCTGCTACCTTTTCCGGATTTAGTTTGCGCTTTTCTCTGTAACGTCGCTGCTTTTCAGCAGCAGTAAGAGCCATAGCGATGTATTGTAGGATTATCTAGAACAAAATTATTCATTAATTAGATGATTATAAAATAATATTGACTCCTATAATATATACAGACACACCGATGACGACTTGCAACTACTAACAGTTCAATAATGGTAACTTTGTTACCAGTCTACAACTCTGTTACCACTACGAGGTAACATAGTTGTGCAGTAACAGAGTAGTAAATTCAACACTTAGAGTAATTTATTCTTAAAATAAAAATATATTTTGACAAAATAAAAACAGATTAGACAATTATTCCCTTAATCCCATATTTAATTTATTAAATTATGTAGAAATATCTGAATACTTACATCAAAACGCCGGTAACATAGCACACACAGAATAAAACCACGCACCTCATACCACAACTAACGGACGACTGATTCGCGTACCCCGCGCCCCACCCGCCTCGAAAAGAGTCGTAGCAACAGAAAACATTATGACCCAACTGTTGTGAACGGAACTGTAGCGCCATGTCTTAGTATTTGTCTAATTTACATGGTAACAGAAAGGTGCTACAGTTATTACAACGACCGCGGGACTAAATATTAAATAATCATAGATTATTCAATAAATTTATTAAACAGGCAGGGATAGTATTTTTTAATTGATAAATCCGCTTAGTTATTAAAATTATTAATAAAAAACAATAATAAAATTTTAATAAAAAGATATTGTGATTTTTGCATAGTGCCATGAGATGTGGGACAGAATTTTCTTGTATGTAAAACACCTCTGTTACCATGAATTACTATTCTGTTACCTGATAAAAAAGTGTTAAATCAATAATAACTCCGTTTTTCTTTTGAAAATATATTAATTAATTTGTACTTTAACTAAAACACAATTTTAATATTTGAAAAATATTGGTAAACAAACATTTTTTGCTTGGGGACGACTTTTTCTGCCACCGATTTTAAATTGACCCACTCGTATTTCTATTGCCGCTATAATAAATAATAATAAAAACATGTTATAAATGAAATCGGTCTTCATCCAAGAAACGTGTTTTTCGCGCGCTTTTTACTTTGTAGTACGGAACTCTGCGTGTGCGAATCCGAATAACACTTGGCCGCTTTTTTTTTTTTTAATATCCACCTGAGTCCCTGAGGTAATTATAACGGACAAATTATCGTATGTCATAAAGTCCTGATATATATAAATCCAGCAGTGCTATTCTGTAAAAATCTCACCGTGAGAACTTAGGTGAAGTGAGCGGGAAGTGAGCTGTCATAAGGTATTAACACTATTGACACTGCTCACTTCAAGCTCACTCCACTTACGATTTCACGGTGAGATTTTTACAGAATCGACCGTCTGATATACATTTTTAATAACCGGACGTTACTTCCTAACACAACATTAGTTTTTCGTTTAAAAATCGGTGCTGCTACGCCTGATTTAGTCAACCGATGAGAATTCAAATGCTGATTAATGTTGTATACTCTCAGGACTTAGGGCCCATTTTGTCCGTTATTAAGGACAACCGGCCTTTCCGACATCTTGAGGTATAAATATGGCGGACTCAGGAGGTTATGGTTTCCCTAATACCTCATATCTCACTGTACAAACAAGAATGCATGTATTCTCTACCTATTTTGCTAGATACCGTGATGCATTTTGTTCGAGTGTGAATTAATTTAGTTAAGCATCCATGTAGACGTCTAGATGGCGCCTCTGTGCACAAATTATCCTCCGTTGCTGAGCTCCTTTACTTTACACTATACGATGCATATTTCAACATTGTTTTGTGTATATTTTATAAGAAATTGTGAATTTATTATTTTTATAATAAATTTGATTATTTTATTAGTTAATTAAAGTATAATGTTTGTGTTTGTTTGTTTTTGTGTATAGTGTAATGTTATTGAATTTTATTGTTATTGTATTTTATTTAATATTTTTGTTATTTTCTATGATTTATATTTATTGTAATTTTCTGTTTGTTTTTATATCGGCACCTTGTTTTTATATCCATTTCATTCATGTAATTGGTTATCATGTTATTGTACTTTTGTGTTGTGCTGTCTTTTGTGTGCGCCAATTAAAAATTATCTATCTATCTATCTAAGTTTATAAACCCAGAATACTAAAAAAGTCGTTTAAAGACAAAACCTATTTCACTTTTCCTATGCGGAAATCAAATTGAAAGTCAAGCTCATTAAAGCTTGGATTTCCAAGAAAAGCGGTTCCGTCATGAAAATCTGTGATTTTCATATTTATGTCAAATACTGGTGAAAATGACATTTTAGAAATAGAACGGTCTGTATTTGGATAGCCGTAAAGCTACGGATTCTTATAAGAGTCGCACTTAACGGCTGTAATGACAGCTGTCATGAAAATAATGACATGACAGCGACAAAGATTGAAATCGTTAGATTCGCCAAATTCAGATTCACGTCAAAAGATAGTCGTGTTTCTGTTTAATTTTGACACATATGACTCAATGACTTGATTGTCTTTGAACCTTGATTGATCGATTGATGATTGATTGATGATTGATCAACTTTGAACCTTATGCTTTAGCGATAAAGTTGAAAATCTATTAAAGAAATCTGACAGATTGTAGTAGCTTGATGTGCTGGCGGTCTGTACATACCAGATTTTCATGATGGCTCTTATAATATGACAGAACTGCTTTCCTAGAAAACCAAAGCTTTACCGCCTTTTTGGTAACAAAGCCCAAGAGTTCGTCACCTAGTTTATTATTCCATTGTTTATTTAGCAGAAAACAATCACGCAGCTTTACATTTTGGAGGTGAACTGCAAATGTCAAGGACTTGCGTTCAATTTACAGGTAAACCTGAGGTGCGCCTGCAATTATGAAAATTAGTCATGCTCAGCTCTATCATACCTACTGCATGACCGAATACGAGGTGTATACTTACGCTACTATAAAAAGTGGTTAAGTATGTATAGGTCCGTAAGTACCTATACATACTTACCCACTTTTTATAGTAGCGTAAGTAGCTGCGTACACAATCTATTTATTTATTTTATTATTTATTTACACACAGAAAAAAACATATGGATATGACATAATTATTATAATTTGAGTACAAAGGTACTGCTTATTTCTTAAGAAATTTCCTCCAGCAGACCTGCGAAAGGAGAAGTAAAAAAAGAAATGTAGACAATAGTGTGTGAGAACATGAAGAGAAAAATATGTATGAATGTGTGAAATCTAAAAGTAACATATTAAATATACATACATATAATACGAAAATTAACATAAGTATACATAAATAAATACATATCGCTAAAATATATACACATATATATATGTACATACATATATATATATAGAAATACTCACAGTATAGAGGAAAGACAATGCTCTTTAATCTATTATATCTATTACAAATAAATAAAATTTAAGTATCTGTTTTAGTGTCATTAAATACATATACGGTACCTACTTATAATAAAAAAACAATTATTAGAATTTTAATTTTTTTTTGCTAATCTACGAAGCGGCTGGACCGTTTTTTTACTGGCAAATAGCTGATATTATAAAGAGTAACTTTGACTAATTTTATTTTAGAAAAAGAATTAGGGTTCCGTCCAAAAAAAATCCATAAAATCCAATTTTTTTTCACGGGATTTACACGGAATTTTGTTTTCAGATTGGGCAGATGTAGGTTTGCTCGATGATACATGTGTCTGCGCACACACTGGCGCTCTGTAAAACCCCCGCACCCAAGACTAGTCTCCGTTGAGATTGGCCGACATGCCTGGAAATACGGACTGGAGGACTATTCTTTTTTATTTTTTGAATACTTACCTATTGGGAGTGTCACCATGTTATAATAACTACCCACAAGAGTTAACTTGAGACTTCGCTCGGATGACGTAAGCGCGCGCTACTGAGACGTCGATGACGAGAGCGGTAACAGCGAGTTTTTTGTTTTTTTTTTTTTTATAATCGGCTAGTTAATTTCATGCCTTTGCAAATCGAGGCAGCTTATTTACACAGCAAACCGAAAGCAAAGCAACCCAAAGCATAATCAGCCTACAGTGTTCCTACTGGTGGGAGACGGGCATGCTCTCTGTGAGACCTACAATCCTCATAGTTGTTAGTAAAACTTAAAATCTAAGTGTTAGTAACCAATTAATTTTCAATTATTATTATTTGATTTTTGTTGCTGCGACATGCATGTCGCAGCATCTCCGTATGTACGGACAGTCTATCCTGCTTGCAATCATTGCCAGCACGATGTTGGAACTTGCCCGCACCCTGCGCACTAGAGACGTGCAACGCTTTCGCATTGTTGTATAAAAACAATCAGTTCGTGCTTCTGCGAACATAGCTGAGGCACTGCAGTACCGGGGCAGTCCCAACATCGACCTGAACGCTTTATTGAACTGGACGCGGAGGGCATTGTATGATTTTAAACCCTGACAAGCCTGCTGATAGAATTTATTCGCTAAATGAAGAAGATGCAGAATTAATTTTTATGTAAACCTGATAACGTTTCTTGTAAACGTTATCAGGTGCGCAAGAGCATTAGGCATTGTTTCCAAGCAATTTGACACGTGTGAAGGTGAACAAAGTAAAATAAACAATAAATGTGTAATCACGACTCACGAACGTTACACACGTATTTTTTTTATAACAATGTATTGAAAATCACACTTTAAGCCTTAAGTATTGAAACTAACGAACTACACGTTCACCGTAACCTTTAAAGATAACACTTGAACGCTCTCAAGGCGAAGTCACAGTAATAAATAAGCAATAGTTAGGAACATTTACGTACAGAGTCACGCAAAAAAATTCAAGTCTAACGAAGCCGATGTACCAGGCCCGTACATAGTTTTAATATTAGCATAACTATCAGATATTTGCGGGTCGGGCAATAGAAAATAATTGTATCTACCATTATTTATATAACGTAAACGCACCTAATAACGACCCGTTAAAATCCGCGCTCATTACCGCCCTATTCAGAAAACTATCATTTTTATGTCATGTATTAAAGCTACACAATTGGTTGCTTTAAAAAAAATGTAGATGTATTTGTATTGCAAAAGTTCATCTCTTTTTTGCGTGCGTAACTCGACGGTTTAAATAATAATTGCTATGTTCGTCCGTGGACACCGACCTTAGTGCATTTTCCATAGTGTGGCATTCCCGATGGCGTAAGTACTCTTGTTTCGTTTTTAGAAGAAGATTATATCGTAAAGCATTTTAATGTAACTTCTGGTTCTTTTGATGCATTTTTAATACTTTCAGGAACACAAGTAATGATTCATTTTAATGAAATACTATTTTATTTTGCTTAAAATTCAATATTAAAAATAGGCGGTAATAGGAACAAAAATCACAATTTTATTCCTATTGTCGACCCATGTCGCTGATAAGTACTTGTCGTATCTTTTGTGTGCCATGATTTTTGTTAAAATGCATAAATTAATAGGCAGGAGGCTATACTAACTCAGTTCCTTAGTATGTTAACTTATATTTGAGCTATTAACGCCATATATTCAAGAGCTTTAGTAGCCGTATACACTAACTTTGTTCTTATGTAAATATTTTGATGAATAAAGGAGGTATAATTTTTAAATAGTGTATTTTTATAGTTGAAATATCATTATTATTAAATATTATTAGCAACCGCACCACTTAAAATCATATACATGTACAAAAATCACATGTATTTACACAATTCATACACATTCCCTTGGGTCGGTAATAGGTTATACGATTTCCTTTAAGAAAACCTATTACCGATCTACTTGTACATTTACGATGGACCCCATACTACATGTTTTTTTATTGGGTATTTATTTTCAAGTAAACATAAAGTTATTTAATATACATTATAGTTTTCCATAATAAACATACAGATTTAAAATAACATATAAGCTTTATTATATTATAGTAATACTTAGCTAACATTTATATGTGGAAGTCATATGGTAATTTTAATTACTATTTGCTATCAGTTTATATATCAGATGAATGTGAAATAAACCGTCCAGCAAAGATCATTATGCGGCCGAGATATGATTGTGGATTTGATTCAGAGTCAGATGAATCTATTTTTTTATCTTATTTTTTTTGCCAAAGGTTAATATTCAAATTTGTTTTATATTATAATATTTGATTTTGATTTGAAATGACTGCTAGAATTAAGATTTCATTCTAATTTTATATTTCTATATTACATTTTGTAAAATAATAGGTATACTAATATTACACTTTAGGTTACAAATAATTATATTAAGTAGTATATTTTTTAAGACTTATTGAAGGCTGTTAAGAATATATAATAACGTTAAGTTTTGATAACATTTTGTAGTGAATGCTGAGATCATAGTTAATCTTAAATTTGATTCAGAGTCACATGCTATTTTTTATAATTTTTTTTTCACATGAATAATTTTATTAATTTGTTTAATTTGTCTATCTTAATCCAAGATTTGATTTTTGATTTGACATGACTACTAAACTTAAGAGGCGGTTTACAGTCAAATGCCTTTTCTACTGTTTTAATAGATCACATTTTGTATTTTTTATTCTATTTACGAGTTATGATACTTTTTCAATTAGCGGCGCTAGTGGACGGTAAACCGCCTCATAAATGTTATTGTAATTTTATACGACTATGTTACATTTTTACTAAGATTCTATAATGCCATTTACTCTTGTATAATACCAAATGCCCCCATTGGTTATATATTATAGTAGTTATAATCAATGCTGGCCTTTGGTAATTTGTTATACATAATTCGTATAAATATGATATTTTTTATTGATTTAACGCTGTTAAGAATATACTATTATAAGAATACATATAATTGTTAAGTGTTGATAGTATTCTGTACTGTGTTGGAGCATTTATATAAACAGTTCAATATACTCGAGCATTTTTATTTAACTTTAACGGTTCCATTTATTTAGTGGTCGGTATTAGGTGTCACAAAAACGGTATTAGGCACACACCCGATATTTTGAGTCGGTAATAGGGACATGACCCTTTTTCCTTTTATTTAATTTTTAATGTTTTAAGTAATTCTTTGATTATCTGTTCTTATACATAACTAAAAAAATCGATAATTTCAGTACTTGAAAAAATATTTTTATTGAAGCCACATATTAAGAATGTGCTTATTTTTTGGATATCAATCTGAACTCCGCTTAAACTGGCGGTAATGGGTGCGTTTACGTTACGAAGCTCGGCTACCGACGACGGTAATTAGCGATTTGCATGTAGTCGATGGTCAATTAGTCGTCTCCGCTCCACTTGCCTCCACCCCCCCCCCCCCCATTCCTACTTGGCTTACCGTTCAGATTGCGCTGCTAAACGCTTAGCAACCGCCACAGAACAAAACAACATGCACCAACACAGTGGAATTATTTGCAGTACGACGACGAAGAACAACGATATTAGTTTTACACCGTGTACATTTTCTCCTTCTACGGTCTTACATGTTTTCTTGTCTACCATTGTGGACAATACGAAAAGTGCCGGATTTTACGAGCACTTGCGACTTCTAACGACATTCGTCTCCCATTAAGTAAGGAAATAGGAAGGATAATTCCCGAATGCGCTGCAGTTTGTGGATTTAAGTTTAGGTGGTACCTACATAATTGATGGTGGGTTTAGGCAATGACATAAGACACGAATGCCGCCTGTTTATTGTTATAGTTGGTGAGGTGTACACTTAGGGGTACTTCAACGACGAACTACAAGAATTGCAACTGAAAAAATGTGACAATGAGAGTTAACGACTGTGTATAACAGTGTATCAACGCTTAATCCGTAGAATAACCTGTGTCACTGACTCTGGCAGGGCCACCATCAGGGATTTTAATTTTGAAAACGCAAAAAATTAGTCGCTAATTAGTCGAAATTAGTCGCCAAATATCAGAATTAGTCGGTCACTGGTTCAAAAGATATAAGGGTTTACAGGTGGCCCTGCTGGGGAGACTTTCCCCAGCAGGGCCAAATTTATATCTCAAAATCTAGGGCACCTAGCGAAGATCTCTTTTCTCCCATATTTAGTCGCCAATTAGTCGGAATCAGTATAAACCCTTATATCTTTTGAACCAGTGACCGACTCATTCTGATATTTGGCGACTAATTTCGACTAATTAGCGACTAATTTTTTGCGTTTTAAAATCCCTGATGGTGGCCCTGCCAGAGTCAGTGACACGAATAACCTACCGGAGATCCAGCACCCTTTGCGTAACACACTTTCAATGACAATCTGAATAATTTTGAAGTATATTTGCTAATCCATTGCTTCATACGTATGTCGAAAATTTTGTCTGCGCAATAACGTAAATAAAGCAATGAATTTTGTTGAACTGTCAAAATTGAAAACCATTGCTACTGATAGTGTGTTACGCAATCAGCCTACTGGTATGTAGATATATGACTTGTAGGTACATACAAGTACGGGGTACCTTATAAGATGGTAGTATAGTACAAAGGACTGGTGTCCGCAACTCCACGTCAAAGCGTGTATTTCACGTGTATTTTACATGATGATAAGTCAATACGTACCTACCATGTAAACTCGTATAAGTAATTGAAACATGAATTACGTAGTCAGATTTAGTGTGTTACGTAATTACCCCAAGGAGATGATTCGTGGCTAAAGTTGAATAGAGATTTAGGATATGGTTACTTAAAGAATATTGTATCTACAAAATTAAATATGCAATGTACATACGTTTGAACGCCTTCTGAATAATTAGTATTGAAGGAATATTTTAAATTAAAATTATGCGGGAGTATTTTCCCATTACTTTTCCTTTCCTGTAGGGAAGCCCAACAAGGCTCGAAGGCCATCGAGTGTTGTAACCTATGTTTACACGGACCTAATTACGTAATTACTTACGTTTTGTATGTAGATATGGCTCCAACCGTCCAGCAATGCTTGTGGAGTCCTGATGCGTTACTAATCGTCTCCGGATTGTTTAATATGCGTTGGTTTCCATGCAATAATTTAAAAAAATATTTAGAACGTTAATTGGCAGTTTTTTCTCTGAAGTTACACGTGTAGCTCAGGTCATAATACCTATGAAAGTCTTTACTGGTAGTCCAAAAAAAAAAACAGACCTTAGGATATCGTCTAGCATTGCTAAACAAAGGAAATAGTTACTGTTATTGTTACTCTGTATCACCCCACAGCTGGGCAAAAGCCTCTCTCCATGTATTGTCCCGTCATCTCCCACGAGCTCTGCCGCGACGCCTTCGAGCTGTCTGAAGGCTCCAAATAATAGTTATTATTGCCCACAGCTCATGGGGCATGCTGCAGACGTGGCCAGCACAGTTCCACATCAACTTTACTGTTTTCTGAGCTACGTCAGTAATCTGTGTTTTGGAGCGCAGTGTGGTGTTGCGAATATGGTCCGTTAATTTCACGCCTAGAATACTGCACTCCATGCCACGTTGGCAAACCTTCAGTTTCATCTTGTGCATGTTTGTCAAAGACCAAGTCTGGGATCGTAAAGTCAATGGAAAGAATACACATGTCCATAAATTTTCGCTTAGGTGAAATAGAGAGGTTTCCTTTCATTAGCTCTTTGATGATGCAGGAGCTCATCCAGGCCTTTTCGATTTGTCTTAAGACTTCCATGTAAAGAAATAGCTGGAAGTAAAATCCATCCCATCAAAACTGGCCGCGGCGTTCCTACGCTTAGTTTTTCCTCACGTTAAAAAAAAAAGGGTAATAGGAGAGGAGCACATACGTCTCATTGATCATCAAAAAAACTTAAATCTTATTTAAGTAATTTGGAGAAGTCTCGGGGACTAGCAGCGACCTTAAAATTCGTTGCTGCAATACTTATGAATACGTAAATTTTCTGCGATTACCTACTGAATAGCCAAGCCCAAAAATTTCTAGAAGATAAACAAAGGCGTATCATATAGTACCCCGAGGGCCACGAAACGAACACGAATAGAGTTTTTGCTCTGCGCTTCAAAAGTCACCGTCTAGCAGCAAAACACAAAATCAACTTTATTCACACTACGATACGTTGCAATTTTTTTAAGGGGAAATACCCATTTTTGATGCGTGTAACGAAAAAACGCCGTAAGCGATAGTTTCGTGGCCCACGCCTAAGGGCACTTTTCGCGCCTCTATCACTCGCGCATGGTGTTCAACACTGATACATTCTGTAGACGAAATAAATATCATTTAGAATTTTAGACTATGTTGATGCAAATAAGATGTTATAAAATATGACTTACTCAACTGTACATTTAAATATTTCACTTTACATTCATAAATCGTGAAAATAAATAAATAAACAGTAGCAATGTAATTTGTTACAATAATAAATTCATTTGAATTATATCTGTGTTAAGACTGATAGATGTGTTTTGCATTCTCGATCATTGATTTATAAAGTCTTTACTTCCTAATCCTTCGCTTTCATCCTCAATAGTTTTCCGTCAGTTGTGTCACTGCACGCTACGGGGCATTTTATCGTAGGAAGTTTGACAGTCGGTGTGAGCGCCACGTGTAAAGGTGCTTAGGGCGCCATCTAGACGTCTACATTGGCGCCCTGCTCGCTACACGCTAAATTAATCTCGGGAGAACGAAGGGACATCTCCGACTGATCAACGTTTTTTTACGTCAATAGCTTTGCAGTATTTATTTTAATCAAGAGTGCGTTTTTTTTGGGATTACACCATATTCTCGATTTAAGTAAAGTATACAGGGCGGCAGGTACAGACGCCAGCACATCAAGCTACCCGAAACTGTCAAATTTTCCCAATCAACTTTGAACCTAATGCTTTAGCGATAAAGTTGAAAATCTATTAAATAAATTTGACAAATTATAGTAGCTTGATGTGTTGGCGTCTCTGCATCGACTCGCAACCTTTTACTATGGATTCAGTACATGATTCTGAACGTCCATGGGTTGAAATTTTTAGTCGGGTATTAAAAAAAACTGTTCCATACATTTTCACCGCGTAGATATTTTTATTTATTTATTTAATACTTTAAGCACACAAATATACAGAGGCGGACTTAATGCCAAAAACAACGCACACACATGTATAGATGCCAGCACATCAAACTACTATAATCTGTCAATTTTCTTTCCTAGGTTTTCAACTTTCTCGCTGAAGCATAAGGTTCAAAGTTGATTGGGAAAACTTGACAGTTTCGGGTAGCTTGATGTGCTGGCGTCTGTACATGCTTAGTGCTTTCATTGTACGTTTCTATGGAACAGCTGACTTTTTTTTATAACCTATGAAGAATTTGTACGGTAGGGAGTCTAGAATCATTTGCTGAAATCATGGTTACAGTTTGCGCGACGATGTCCTTTCTACCCTGAATTAAAGTCAGATTTTTCTAACACGAGTCTGATTCAAACATCTCGCTCATTCACAGCTTACAAATTACTAACCACATACAAATGAACACAACGTTACGTCAAATAACAATAACGTTACACGTGTTTCAAATAAAATTTTATATCCACGCCTGTATTCTATAGGGCTATAACTCTAAAAATATATAGGCGATTCTTATGTATGCGTAGGTACTCGTTCGTTGACACAATGCACCTTATGTAACGTATTGTGTCATGCAGGATGCTCTGCGTCATGGTCACGTTATCTATAAACTGCACGTTTAATAAATGTCCAAATGTCCATTTTGGATTCATCTTTGTAGTCCGTCTTCCTGCTTGCGCCAATTTAACGGGTTACTATATTCTACCAAACGTTTCTGGTGACTGTATCTAGGAACATATTTTTGTAAACCAGTGTTGAATGTGTATGTCAATAATGTAATATCGAATCGTTGAGCTTCTTAAATTTTGAGTTGAGCTGCACGATTACTGACAAATGGCACGCTTTTGTGACTGAACAGGTCCACTCAATCTGTGTGGTACTTTCCTCAAAAGACCATTTCAGACATCGATCTACAGGGTTTTCACATGATCTGACCAAGATTATTTCTGAACTTTAAAAGAGACTGGCATTTGAGTTTTTTTCGGCCTTTCTTCTCAAAGTAGTCTGATAGGAAACGCCGACCTCATCTAGTTCTTAAAATATGATTGACGTGTAGCAGTGTTTGTGAAAACCTACTTACAGAAACAAAATCATTTATCATTTATGCTGTTTGTTGTCTTTAATAAATAAATAAAGGATAACGGACGTTGGCAGTAATCTATCTGTTGGTATAATCGTTAATGATGCCTATGAGTTATCATCATCTCACCAATGTTAAAAATAGCTGTATGGTTTCGAAGGGTTGTAATTTTGTCAGACATTACGATCATAGCTGGGGCGTTACGCTCAAGGGAAGAAGGCGCAACTTCATGAATCTATGCATTAGAAATACTGACTTAAAATATTACCATTATCGTTCTGTCTACGGGAAATTCCGAATGTTACACGGAGAGAAAATTCTAGAAAAATTACTGTGCTCGTCACTGTAAAGTGAGTGCAAGTGACATCTACAGAAAATTTTCTGAGCGACATTGGGAAAAATTCACTATCTATCCAATAAATTTTACTATACAGCATAAGAATTTTTACTGTAGCATGGTATTTTTTCCATTACCACTCAAATGCACTCAGATTATGAGACAGCACAGTAATTTTTCTAAGATTTTACTCTCCGTGTAGGATACAAATAGAACAACACAAGCAACAAATGAACATAAAGACGCCTACATTAATAAGCTACCCCTCACGCATCAACATATCTAAGAAAATTGGGTAAGTAATAATGCAGGCATCCGTAGTGTTCAGTGAAATAGTAATTTATGAAGATTTCCATGAAACGTGGTCAGTGTGCGCGCAGCATCTGTTCCGGGGCTTCCGAAGTACGCTCGCCCGCGACAAGACTAATACTGTTTGCTGAAGACACATTTGTTACCGCCTCCACTCATTTAGAGTACATTTCACTTGTGTATGTGAATTATAGGACTTATGAATATGATTGTGAAATGGGCGTAAATCATTATTTTAATTACGGTCAGTAATCTGGTGAACTTAGCACATGTCTATTATTATAATACCTATTTATTCTTTTTATAATTAATAATCATAAGCAGTTTCTATGAGTCACAAAACTTGGATGCACAGTGATATACAGTGACTTCCAAAAGAATATGATTGTGAAATGGGCGTAAATCTTTATTTTAATTACGGTCAGTAATCTGCTGAACTTAGCACATGTCTATTATTATAATATTTATTCTTTTTATAATTAACAATCATAAGCAGTTTCTATGAGTCACAAAACTTGGATGTACAATGATATACAGTGACTTCCAAAAGTTAGTTGACATTTTTCCACTTCATCTTTAAAGTTTTACAAGTATATTTTTTCTGTTCAGCCGATTGTACACCAGTGTCGATCATAAGGCCTGTGAAGATACTACCACATGCTCACACACTCAAATTCTCTTTAGCTTCCATCATAACACGCTATCCAACACGAAAAAGATCGTTAATCCAAGTATTACATGGCGTGGAGCACCAAGAAAAATCCCGGGCCAGTTTTTCTCCATAATCTCGCCATCCCGCGCCACCGACGTTGATCGATGCAGGTGAGCAAGAAATGCCTTCACTCCTGAACGTGAACATTACTGCAGCCAACTTTCAAACTGTTTGCGCGAAAACGTGAAGCGTTGCGTTTTTATGCAATGAATTGCACAGTAGATACATAGGTGTTAAGGGTGTTTCTTTGATTGGTAGTTTACAACTTAAAAACGATTTATTCGTACGAACTAGTTCCTCGGGCTCTGACAGTCAACTGTCTAATTTCAGTTATAATTTTTTTTATAATTAATAATAATTTATTCTACCTATCTACAGATGAATCCCAGTACCAGAACTAAAACGATTTATTATTTTCATTTAACGAACATTTCATTGTCTATTAATTCTTAGTTTCCGAGACTTTCAAGTATCTTTGTGTGACCCTAATTCATTGCTCTCCAGTTTACAATAGTAAAGTATTGGGTGTACCGGAAAGTTCTATCGGTTTTGGTAGTACATAGAAATTTTTCCAATTTTTCTCTTAGATACCATACGTTAAAAGTATTGAAAAATATTGCGTCATAATTTCTGGGTTACGGACTATAAATACACGTATTGCGCAATAATTTGTCATTAAGTTCTGAGTAGCCGCAGTGTCAAAATGAGTGCCAACGATACATTGATCGATTTGAGGCATTGTATACTTTATGAGTTCCAGAAGGGAAATAATGCTGCTACAGCCTGTAGAAATTTGTGTAGTGTTTTTGGACTCGAGTGTGTATCTGATCGTGTAGTAGAAAATCAGGGACAATATGTAATTGATTAAAATATATATTATGTCGTCGCAAGCGATATCAAGACGACATAATAATCAAAATACTACTTCCGGTTGATTTCATAATATTGGTCAAACCGGAACTTAATTCTCATTGGTTGATCGGTTAGTACAGTGAACGCCGTGAGGTGGCGCTATAACTTCGCGCCATTTTCTACACGTGGACAGAGCCGATTGGAGAGCGGTCGGCATTCGACTTGCGGAGCGCACGCCGGACGGTTGTGAGCATATCATCGGAACTGTCATGTTCACCGTACAAACCTTTGTTTCTTACTACTCATAAAGTGATTGTAAATTACCGAATAAACGTGACTGTGATTTGTGCTTCAAACTACGTTTTACTGGGTTGCCCGAGTACCCACCTTCCTCATAGAACCCGTACCAAGAAACTATGATGATTGCCCTGTTATCGCTACGCCCACGCTCGCGCCGACATATAAATAATAGCTTTAAGAACTAACCACGAGTTTTATTTACAAAAACCGACACAACTTTCCGGTACGCCCAATATTATAGCAAAAGCATAATCAGCCTATAATGTTTCCACTGCTGGGAAACAGGCCTCCTCTCTTCGAGAGGGAGTGGGCTATAAACTACCACGTGGGTCCAGTGCGGGTCGGGTAAATTAATATACAACTACCTATTTACATAACTAAATTAATATCAGGATTATGGGTGAATAAATAATAAAGTAATCAATTATTTTTACTTTATCTTCCGTTAATCCATGCCTAACTAGGTACAGACGCCAGCACATCAAACTACCCGAAACTGTAAAATTTTCCTAATTAACCTTGAAACTTATGCTTTAGCGATAAAGTTGAAAATCTATTAAAGAAATTTGACAGATTGTAGTAGCTTGATGTGCTGGCGTCTGTACATTAATCTATATATCATTTATCTATATTATTATCCGAAGCTTAAACGTTACGTAATCTACCGTATTAACCCTACAGAGCATGATTTTTCTTATCGGCTTAAGAAAATTACACTAGCCTGCAAATATGATGCCATTTCTCGAAAAAATATTTATGTACAAAAATCATAACTCAATAGAAACGTATGTTTTTGTGTACGACCCATATATGGCATCACGCATTATAATGTGAATTTGTGTTACGTAGTATCAATGAAATTATAAGATTACACGTAAAATGACCAACATAAACATGAACTTACCTCTACTAATTATTTCGACACTGAAAAATTCAATTTTATCAATTTTTTGCTATTATTATACGCCGCTCGTTAATGGTATTCAAAGTAAACCCCTACCCATTTGAAGAAAACATAAATAGTTAAATGTTTATTCAGGTCTATCCAAAATAATTGGGACTAAATTCGAATCTCAAATACATAATAGTTAATCTTGTCAACACTAGATTACGCTACTTGGATCGATTTTTGAAATATGAGACATTTTTCGGTATGTCCCATATGTGGGACACTATGCTCTGTAGGATTAAATATAACATTGTAGTAAATACTTGCAACTCTTGCAAGCTACAGAGCGACCTGCAAGACTGAACAAAGCAGAAAGCCACGGCAGGTCCAGCTTTGACAACGCTTGACGTACCACAAAGTCTTTGAGAATGTGATACACTGTACACAGACAGTGGCCCGACAGACTCCTTAATGAACACGCAATTATTTTACATGTAGGTACCAACAGAGCTAGCTATTATTCAATGCGACTGAAGTGTATTGCAAATTTTCATGTTTTTTTTTACCTTATTACAGATGCTTTTTAACCGACTTCAAAAAAAGGAGGAGGTTATCAATTCGACTGTATTTTTTTTTTTTTTTTATGTTTGTTACCTCATAATAACCGACTGGGTGAACCGATTTTCATGATTCTTTTTTTATTTGAAAGCTGGTGCTTCCCGTGTGGTCCCATTGCCACCATTTCAATATCTGATGATGGGATCTTGTAGAAATCGGGGGAACTCTTCAATAAATAACAGCAGATTAACCGCGATTGTTGCTATAGCATATCTAAGCATTGTTTACACCATCACACAACATAATATCACGCCTGTACTCACTACAAAGGTTATAATTTTTTTTTATTATAAAAAAAAACAACCGACGAAATAGATAAAAACCAGGGTGCCTATATAAACACAAATAGAAAAACACACACATCGAAATAAAAATGACACTCTGACAAATGCTAAATAACGCTTTGGAACGGGCAACTAGCTTCAGCTTTCTGACTGACCGACCCCGTGACAGTTCAAAAGTGCCTGTAATGGTTTATTTGAAATAAATCATAATAATAATAGCTGTTGGGCAGTAGCGACCCCACGGATCCGGGGCTTCGGCCCCTCGTACGCCTTCCAAAGGTCCGGGACTCCGGGGTCCCGAGAAATATCAAAAGACTCAAAAATAATAACATATTGCGTGTTATTATTAACTAGGCTTTCAATATGTTTTTTTAAGAGTGTGTGAGTGAGTGTGTATTTTATGTTATCGTTTTGTGGATAAAAGTACAATTACAGATGGTGATTGTACGGCTAACACGTTGATGGGCAAATGCTTCGAGTTTGTCTTTAAAAATTATTCGTACAATGTTAGACTGGGAAACAGCGCTTTTTAAAACACCATTTCTTGTGTGAAAAGTTTTAATAAAACTTTCAAATATGTAAATAAATATTTCAATCTAATTTAGTTACTTTTCTATATTTGTGCGTTTAAAAAATTAGTAACATTATGATTATACGAGAAGGTAGTTGAAGTCTGTCGGTTTGTCACTGAACACGGGAAAAGAATCGAAAAAACTTCGGAGCTTTTCACACGAGACAAATTGAATTTACAACTAGATTGTTAGTGATTGTTGCTAGAGGATTGTTGTGAGGAATTTATTACAAAATGAAAGCTTTAACATGACAAAAAGCAAACAATACTTTGAAGCAAGAGTATTTTTATAACATTTTCATTAAAACTTTTCCTACCAATAGGAATTAATGGTCAACACTCCTAACTCAGATAATGGATGGAGTCTACACATCTATCATATTTAATAGGTACTCACACACACACACACATACACAAGACAACGTCTCACAATCGCTAGACAGTCAATAACACAATTCATCTCAATAGTCAATACCAATCATTCAAAACATTCTATTAATTTTCTTTCACAACTTTCCCTTTCAACTGAAACTTTTCATTTACTTTGCAACCTGTATATTCACAGTTTATTGTATGAAGAATATTCTCAAGAAAGTTGTGTGCATGTTTGTATTGTTGTATACATCCACCAGACGTACATAGGTATGTACCTACAGTCAGGGAAGTGACACGACCGCCGTGTTTGTCGACGACGGAGGCGGAAAGGAGTGACGTCACGGGTGTCAAACTGTCGAAGACGTGTACGAAGTGGAAAAGTAAGCAAGTATCACCATGTTTTATGGATTGAACTCTTTTATGGGACATGTTGTGTAAGTGTGTAATCTAATAGCTGTCGGTGGTGGTCTTTTAGAGATATTTTTGATTTTTTTTTTCATTTGAGTTAAAGTAAAAAAAAAACTAAAACTAGAAGTTTCGTTTTGTTCTGTTTTATTTTTTTAGTTTGGAGTTTTATGCTTTCTTTTTTATTTATACCTAGAGCTCCGTCCTACCCGCTTGTCACGCTTTATTTTTCAGGACGTGAAGAATCGCCGATCTTCAGACTTCAGATACCAAGCATGAATAATTTCGTTTAGTACCTAATTCTCTTATTACATTGAGAAACATACCAGAAAATATTGCAAATATTAATTTGCATAGGTACATTATTTTTGTTATATAAGTACTATTTTTCCAGAGGGGTGCGTGGCTAAATAATAACAGCCGCAAAGGTCGATCGATCAGGTTAAGATACGCCTGCCGCGGTTGGTCTGTGGATGGGTGACCATCTTTACATACCGAGACCCCTCCGTGCCTCGGAAAGCACGTTAAGCCGTTGATCCCGGCTGTCATTCGTAGATCTTTGACAGTTGTTACGGGTAGTCAGAAGCCCGAAAGTCTGACAACCAGTCTTACCTAGGAGTATCGTATTACCCAGTAACTGGGCTGTGGAGGTTAGATAGGCAGTAGCTCCATGTAAAATACTGCTGCATCCGGTTAGAAGCCGACCCCAACATAGTTGGGAAAAGGTACTTCATCTTCTGCCTAGCAGATGATGAAGTACTATTTTTCCATCGAATACTGATTTTATACACGGAGAGAAAAATCTTGGAAAAATTACTGTGCTGTCTCATAATCTGAGTGCATTTGAGTGGTAATTACCATGCTAGCACAGTAAAAATTCTTATGCTGTACAGTAAAATTTATTGGACAAATATTGAATTTTTCCCAATCTCACTCAGAAAATTTTCTGTAGATGTCACTTGCACTCACTTTACCAATTGACGAGAACAGTAATTTTTCTAAGATTTTTCTCTCCGTGTACTTGCAATGATTCATTTCAACATGCAAGTAAAATGCAAATTACAATCTTTTACAACCAAAGCTATAAAATGTATTTATTTTCATAATCTCTTAACTAACTATTTACAGTAGGTACTAAATTAAAAGACTAAATAACTAAAAGGTAAATAATTAAGTATAAGTACTTGGTGAACAAAGAAAACCCTTAGGATCTCAGAGTTCAATTAATAATTTTGCTTGAATATGAGAATGCAGGTGTTGGAATACCGTACTAATTAATTTCCCAGAATTCATTTCCTACGAGTCCTCAACATTTACCTTTGTTAATTTATTTACGTCTACGATCTACTCAGACTGCAAAATCCTTTGCAGCTTTTAAAGTTAATTCCTATTCACTTTATCAACTTAGCAAACCGCTTTAAACCTCCCTTACATAAAGGAGCAGCCAAACTGGACAACCCCGTGAGAAATCGTTTTAATACTCAAAATCCGCTTGGAGTTTCAGCGTTTAATGAATTACGTCGGGTGCAGCCTCCGGCGCAAGACGTGCATCGATCAACGTCGCACCCCCGGTCGCACTCAGCACCCCCCGGGGGGCGCCACCCCCAGATAGGCGCGGGGGGGGCACGAGGCGGGGGGCGACACGTTCCCGCACTGCCCAAATAAAATATTTGCAGCGCTGTGCACTCGCAAGCTTAGATGTGACACCCGTTGTCACGTGTCAAAGTTGATGTATGACAAGTTGTATTATTTGATTCGTTTTATATGGAACTTATTTTCAGAACTTTTATGGACACCTGTGGGAGGTGTGCAGGGTTTGGGTCTTTAATAAAGCCATGAATTTAGTTTTAAGTACGCTAAAAGAACGTTAGCTGAAAAATGAAACCTGTAAACACACATTTGATTAAGTAAATTAAATTCTTAGAAACTTTCGACTAACTTTAATGTGTATTTGATTGCAGTCAATTACTGTAACTTTCGCTTAATATATTGAAAACCTTCAAAGGAGTATGAAAAACAAACTCGAGTAAATGAAAGTGCAGACATTCTAAAAAAACTATGGAGTTAACATAAAGTAACTCTGAAATAATTAAAGAAGCATTTCTCATAAACACAATATTAAGAAAAATACTATATTAAAAAATATAATAACGTTAAATCCAAACCAATTTTCTTATCTAGCTTTATATGTGCGGGCGTGAGATAAAAAGAGGTAACTGCAAATTCGCCGGCGGTCTTGTGTAGCCGGGCTTTCAGCCTGGGGCCGCGCTACGTACAGTCTACGTGACGCTTCTGAATTATAAGAAAATGCATTTACGACGCTCTGCCGCAGAGCAGACGGCACCACGTTTTCGTGCCTAGTACCTACTTTTTTGGGTTTTACTCTGACATGATTCACGTGAATTGTATATTGCATAGGTATAAAAGTTATTTCGAAGATACTCTAGAATGTTAAGTCCAGGGGCTTTCAGATAACTTGCTCAATGTGGTCTTTGTAGACCCCAATATAAAACATAAATTTTAATTACTTCAGTGGGGATTTCTGGACATAAAATTTATCGGTTTCAATTTGTTTTAAGGGGGATTATCAGCCTTTATTCTTAGATTCCACTTTTCCCTTCTACAGGGGACTTTCATAAGTCCTCAGTTCCAGTTCAAAAAACGAGAGTAAAATAAACTGTACTTAAAGCGTACTTAAAACCTTTCCTTAGGTACAATCATAATTTTATGCATAGAAACAAAAATTATGTAAATCTTCGCCACGTGTAACCTGTATAATGATATAGGAATGACTGCGCTTATCACATCGCTGCAAATAAGCGCGATATGTCACAGAGGCTCCTTAGAGTGGCCGCAGACTTGTAGCCTTCAATTTAATCGATTATACAGATGCAACTTAAGCTAATTCGGACTGATAGCGATCGTGAAATTTAATATGGGGCTTGATTTTTTTACATCAAGTTAGTTCGCTCTACTTCAATGATACCTACTAACATTTATTTGCAAAAAAAAAACTATAGTTAGTATTAACAGACTTTAAGCCTATTATAATTTTTAAGTGTTACTGAGCCTAATCAGATTTCTAGTCCCTGTTATCGACAGCTAACTTATCTAGATTACCCAAGGACATTTACCCATTTAACTTTTTTTTCTATCCTTACCTAATAATAATAATACGTAATTTAATTATTTTTTAAATTCAATTCGATTTTTCCGTTACTTATTAAGTTATAAATAAAAATGTTATTTTAAGTAAGTATAAAGTTCTGATAATAGGTATAAACATACGTAATTATCACGAGCGATATAACTAATTTAAAAATTCCTAGCGCACCCCAAAAATCGACACAACTTTTACCCTTAACCTTGTTAGATTCGAATTTGGGTAAATCGGTCAAGGTTACGAATATTTTTCGAGGGCGTTGGGGTCAAGGTCAGTGCGAGGGGCGCGTTGACAAAGAAGGGTGTGTAGGGGCCTTCAGGGACACTCGTAGTTTCTCAATCAAAATATGTTGTAGAAAGAAAAATGTTTATTTGGCACAGTTACACCGCATGATTTTTTTCAAATGTGTCAATTTTTTTTAAATTAACCTACACTATAGGTTAATAAAAAAAAAACCAACACTATAGGCCCACTGCTGGGTAACGGCTTATCCAGGAACGTTTTTCTTAAAAAAAAAAATATAACATAACATTAAAATATAGGATTACGTGTGCCTCGCGACCAAATAGGTTCTTTTCAGCAATAATGCCAGTCAGATGCTGTCTGACGCCTGACTGAATTGTGTATTCGTAGATTTTTATTTTATTTTCATATGGAAATCAAGCATAACAAGTAGGTTTGCACAAACACTTTCACACGTCCATCGTATTTTAAAAATTAGGTTGACGTTTCCTATCTGACTACTCTGAGGAGAAAGGCAGAAACCAACTCAAAGGTCTTCACAGTGTCTTTTGATGTCGAGACATAATCTTGGTCAGATCATGTGAAGACCATGTAGATTGATATTTGAAATGGTCTTTTGAGGAAAGAACCACTCAGATTGCGTGGACCGGTCCACTGTCCAGTCAGTGCACGCATTTGTCAGTAAAGTACATTTGTATGGATAGAAGGATAAGAAAAGTATGGATAAAAGATAGCACATCAAGCTACACAAAACTGTAAAATTTTCCCAATCAACCTTGAACCCTATGTTTTAGCGATAAAGTTGAATATCTATTAAAGAAATTTGACAGAATGGTAATAGTAGCTTGATGTGCTGGCGTTTGTACCTCCCTGGAGAAGTTATTTTACAAAAAATACACTATTACTACTTCTACCAAATGGTGTCATTGGACGACTATAAATTGAACTCATAAATTAATAATTTCATGTGACTTGTTTCCATGGTATAAGGTTACCATACAAGTAAATACGACTTTAATACAATATTAATATTCGGAGAACATTGACAGGTCTTAAGACACTGTCGTCGTCCTTAAAACCCATCTGTTAAGGTGAACAAGCCCCATGACACTGAGTGAACGTTAGAACAACATGGTAAGCAAACCGAACTGCGAAAACCATGAATATTCTGGCCAAAATTAATGAAAAAGTATGGCTTTCGCAGCGAAGAAGCAGCTCGCCATATTATGACAGTGTTAACGACATAAACGCTCTCCCGATGAAAAAAAGTTTCAACCTTCGATTTAAAAAATCCATTTTTTTTTAACGGTATCGTAAGTAAATAACTTGCGTAATTATACCTGAAGGGCAATACCAAAGTCGGGACCTCATCTCAGCGACAATCAATTTTAAAAAATGGAAAAAAAAAATCTGCAATTTTTGACAGATTGAGACAGATCTGACTGTGAACGTTCTTAAAATTGCGAGAATCGCTCTTCTGATATTATACCCTCAAAAGGTGCAATTCATTAATTCAGCTAAAAGAAACTAGTTAATACGTTTCATAATGTATTTATTTATTTTGTTATTTATGTACACACGGTAAAATACATATGGATATGACATAATTAAAATTTGAGTACAAAGGTACTGCTTATTTCTTAAGAAATTTCTTCCAGCAGACCTGCGAAAGGAGAAGTAAAAAAGAAATATAGACAATAATGTAATGTATAATAATAATGTAATGGACATTAAGAAACAAAACATTGACAACAAGTCACATTTATTTTGTCACGATGGTTTGACGTTTCTTATACTTTGGTATCCAACGTCAACAGGACTTGACTTCGCCCGTCCTAAAAGTTTTCGATTTTCCCAAAAAAGTAGATTAGAATATCTACTTTTTTGGGAAAATCGAAAACTTTTAGGACGCGAAAATGGCTTCATGTGTTTTGACGTAACATACTAATCTTGTCGATTAGTATGTTACGTCAACTCACTTTCCCATGATTAAATACCAAGTACTAATAATTAACTTCGCTTAATCACCCGTACAATTAGACAATCTATTAAAAAACGAAAAGATATGCTAGCGGGAAACTGTAGCAAGAAATGTATGCAGCTTACTTGCATCCGAGCTTATCGCATCTATCAACGTCCGAAGGCTTTCACGGAAGGCTTTGTTCGCACGGTGTGAGCCCCCCCCTGCCCGCCCTGGCCGCCTCCTCGCCCGCCCTCAGACGGTACAAACAACTTCAGCTAACTCCGACAGCCGCCCAACTTTCTTTGTGGGTTGATAGCCCACCGAAATGTAGCTCATTTGTTAGTTTGGATAATCATAATGATATTAATATGTTATGGTTTATTTGCATTTTTGTATAAGTTTTCGGTATTTGTGATTTGATTGAAATGGATTGAAAGTAGATGAGTGTAAGTTTTATGTATTATATATTTTTACTACAAAAACGCCATGTTTTTATTTCCACTTTGTCATAATGAGCTAAAAACACTGGTTATTAAATAGAACTTAGCTTTTTTTTTAATTACCAAGTAGCTTTTTATCTTCCTGCCAACTACCTAGCACAAGCTATTATATTCCACCCCTCTCACCAACAAAAAATGTTCTCCATTTTACGTTTACTACACTACGTCGTGTTTATTTTTTTTCAAAAATATCGCTGCCAAAAGCTGACGCACGGTAGCAGTGCACCGTGCATCTGAACGTAGCAGGGCGTCCATCGATCAACGTCACCCCGCCGACCGATACTAATGGCGGGTAAGACCAAGCCTTGAAAACCTAGCCTGCCTGGAAACTCCTCCCGGTTTTAACGAGAATTATATTTCAAATGATATGGTGCTAATGCTTCAAGGAAGAATGTTTGTGAGTGCTTTTTGGAAGATGCTTTGTTTTGGCATGTTGGGGTTAAGAAGATTTTGAACTGTTTGGAGTGACGGCGAGATTTAAGAAGGAAAACGATATAAATTACTTGTCTGTTTGGAAATTCCTCCCGGATTTTGACGAGTATTATATTTTAAATGAAATCGTGCTAATGCTGAATGTACGTGAGTGCTTTTAAGAAGATGTTTTTTTTTTGACTGGTTGTAAATAAAGAGATTTTTGAGTGCTCGGAGTAAAGGTGAGATTCAAGAAGGAAAATGATATCATATACTTTGAAATTACTATTTAGACTTTTACCATTTTTAAGGCACTAATAAAAACACAAAATTGTATATATTAGGTTTTGGATCTCTTAGCCGCCACGGCTTATTTTTATTTTAATCTAAGTATTTTCATTTCTCAATTGTTATTTTTTTTTTGTTGTTTTTTAGTTCGGACGCTTTTAACGTGCACGTCTTTCTACATCGTTCTCACATGTATAATTTCAACTTGAATGATGTAACCAAAATTTTGTAACAATTTTTATGATTTAAAAGAGTGTCCGTGGAGTTTCTTGCCCGTTCTTCTCCACAGGTACCTACGCTTTGGAATGGGCAACTAGCTTCATCTTTCTGACTGACCGACCCCTTGACAATTCAAAAGTGCCTGTAATTGGTTTACTTGAAATAAATGCTTTGAGTTTGAGTTTGAGTTTTGAGTTTGGATTACATTAAACTAATGAAAGTGCCAAATCTCTGTCTAAAATTAATTACATTCTAACTGTGCCATTAATATTGAGCCAGAGCAATACATAAGGCTATAGATAAGAACAGTACCTTTATAATATCCAATTATTAGGTACAGATAAGCACAATATACATCATGCAATTCGGTATTAACCAATCAGTAACCAAACCCCCAAAACATCGCGATATTACCCAATAACCATGTTATTCAAACTCAAACTCAAACTCAAAGCATTTATTTCAAGTAAACCAATTACAGGCACTTTTGAATTGTCAAGGGGTCGGTCAGTCAGAAAGATAAAGCTAGTTGCCCATTCCAAAGCGTAGTAGGTACCTGTGGAGAAGAACGGGCAAGAAACTCCATGGACACTCTTTTAAATCATAAAAATTGTTACAAAATTTTGGTTACATCATTCAAGTTGAAATTATACATATGAGAACGATGTAGAAAGACGTGCACGTTAAAAGCGTCCGTACTAAAAAACAACAAAAAAAAATAACAATTCAGAAATGAAAATACTTAGATTAAAATAAAAATAAGCCGTATTACCACTTCAAGCATCGAATGTGACATGTTCGTACAGGCAAGGCCTTGTTACAGTAATAAAGCTAATGCGCTTTACCGAAGCCGTTTCGGATGCGGTGGGGGGGCGGGGGCGAGGGGGGGCGTCGCAAGCGTGCATCGATCACACCGATACGATCACCACCCCCCCACCGCAAGAATACACAGCCGAAACTAGCGAATTAATAGATAACAGGGGTTTTTTTATACGTAGGTGTTAAGTGAAACGAAACTGCAGGTGTTTTGTGGTTTTTAGGGCAGGTTTGGAGGTTTGAAAGGTTATGGCTGTAGAAGGATTTTTGACTGTTAAATCATCAGCGACAGCCCGTTTTGTGTTCTCCGAAAATAAGGTGATAACAGAAAATTATAGACAACGAAAAAAAAATGTTTACAGGACAAGGAGCCACTTCGAACCATGATACGCACCTTGTTACTCGTGAGCAGAAAACTATCACTAATTAATGAAAAACATCCGTCAAAGATAGATGAGTGCAACAAATCATTCCAAAACGAAATTGGAGCCCCGATAAGGACACAGACAGATCGCGAACTCTCATTCAAAGGGATCGCTGGTTCCAAGCGAACGTTTCATCCTTCTACGTCGGGCGGGCGTTTAATATCCGAACGGCCGTCTCTGCCGTCTTTTTACTGCACGCCGAGCGAAAAATAATTGATCGATTTCACCATTCCACCGTGGGGCTTAATAGCGGTATGACGTAAAAGGAACGCGTACACCATCGGATGCGGATATTCTCTTTCACCTGCTTTGAAATTTCGTTAAATGTATCACGAAACCAATTTGGTTGTAAGCCAATGCTTTTGTGGGGAGCTGATGGGTTTTTGTGAGTAATAAGCCTCGTAGGTAGAGGAAGTCGATTCCGATTCCCAATGTTATTTCTATCTCTGTAAATAATACTCGTAGTCGATTTCAGTTTGAAAATATCTTTTGACTTTTCTCTTTGAACTAAGTTGTCACCTTTAAAGTTTATTTACCTTGCATAAACATTCCTATGACGTTCCCACTGGGACACAGGCCTCCTCTTTGTGAGAGGGAATGGGCCGTAATCCACCTCGCGGGCCCAGTGTAGATTAGTATATCACACGTCTTCGAATTTTTGGTTCTAGGACATGCCAATTTCCCCACGATGATTTCCTTCACCGTTTTGAGAGCAATGGTAAAGAAATTATTTATACAACGTACCGAACCAACGAACCCATGACCGTAAGTTGGGGCAGTTATCACGGGGCCACCACAGCCCTCTCAGCTCTCTATTTACCTTATATAGTTTAATTCAGGTTGCAGAAGGCATATTTGAAAGCAATGCAGGATTATATTAGAATAAAACTTATAGCAGTCCACTGCCAATCCCAGGCAAAGACTATTATAACCACTTGACTGCGTATACAGTGCCCCGACGCACGAAAACTATTAGTATTTTGTCGCCTATGTATAGGCTACGGTACTAGTAGCAATTTTAGTTGTGTCCAAGTGTTAGACCTGCGTGCACGCTAAATTAATATAATTTTTTTATAACGTTTATGCAATTATAACGCATCAAAATGCCTTCATGCGCGGTGAAGTGGTGTGGGAAACATTCTTAGACATCTAGTTACAAAAAGGATGACATAACTTTTCATCGGTAAATAAACAGTACGAAAAATTATTTTTGATTTAATCAGATTATAAGCCACTGCAGGGGTCTATTTAAAATGGTGGCTGGGTAAACGAGCACACTTTTTGATTCGCGCGTTGATGTCTTTTGGAAAAGTCTCGTTCTTGTATTAGACAATTCTAATGCTTCTATCCCTTTCTTTCCTTTTGTATGTTTATCGTAAAAAATAGTGCTGTTATCTTTAATAGCTGAAAGTTGATATCGAGAAAAATAAAATGAATACACTTTTTATTCAATTTACATACTTTAATAAAATAACTATCTACTATTAACCGACTTCAAAAAAGAAATACCGACGAACTGAGAACCTCCTCGGTTTTCAGTTCGTCGGTTTTTTTTTTTTTGTATTTTCCGGGATTTTTTAGTTCTTTCTGTCCCCGACCGGGGCCGATCAGTCCATTTCCGGGATTTTTTTTTGTAATTGATTGATTTTGATTAAATATTATTTCTATGATTTTGATTTAGTATTTATTATAATGTTAAAATCCATTTTATCGATATCGACTATTTTCTCTTAATGAAGTAAAGCAGCCCTAACGATGCAACTTGACCTTGAACTGACCAATTGCAGCCGCGCGTTCTTCCTCATCCCCCGGCCCGCAGTAGTGAGTCGTGTGCTTCGAAGAAATCGGCCCATACGCTCTCTAGTGGTTATATTCTCTATGATCCCAGGCTTCCAAAGTAACAACAAAACTCGACTTACTTACTGCACTCCAAACACAAAACACTGTAACAAACAGCACGTCCCCACATTCATTAAATTCTAATGCCAAGCATTTTTCCCAGCTGTTCAGAAGACATTAATTCCCAGTTAGAAGGCATCCAAATCCGGCATTCCTTAGGCACTAATATAAAATTCCATTGGCAGAAGTGCCAGTGGCGAGACGTTTGATGTAAAACGGCTCGTACTAACGTCTGGTATGCCAATAACACAGATTAGAATGCTGCTAGACGTCTAATGGAGCAATGATTAGATGTTAGTTATGCCGCCTGTAGGTGAATTCAATTTAACGGCTAATCGTTTAAGACAGCGCAATGAGGGTTTCTTGTTTAGTGTCCCAATAAAAAGGTTCAAGTAGATGGTACGCTTACTAGGTTTTTGGAAGACTGTTCAAGTCTTTGACCAGTACATTAAATGTCTAGTTAGATGTTACAAATAATAATTGGCTAATAAAAATAATAGTTAACAAAAAATCACAATACATTAGCTGTCAAATTACAGGTTAGCTGTTGCATTATAATTGGCTGACAAAAATCATAGCAATAAATCATCACAAGTTTGGCAGCAGGAAGCTTTGCTTCTTCCGTACAAGCTTCAATCAGTCTTGGTAATTTTCAATTTGGAATCATACAGTTTTAGTCTCTAAACGGAACCGAATAGTTGAAAACAAAAAGAAAATCAAACTTATTTTTTATTTATTTCTTAAGTAATTGATCTCCAACGACTTATTAACTATAGAAGTATATGTATAGTTAACCCGTCGCGCGCCAAGTAGTAGACACAATAGACATTTTATTGTTATCTGTACACATGGTGTACAGTCACCAAATGAGATAAGTAACCAGGGTCGTCGGATATAGTTGAAGTATATTAAGAAACCGATGGAAGTTTTCGAATAAAATAAAATTAAATTAATAGGAAACAAACAGTTCATTTATCAAATTATATTTCATTTGAATACATCCATCCGTTCCTTACTAAACTTCAACTATATCCAACGACCCTGGTTACTTATCTCTTTTGGTTACTGTACTTTCGAAGCTTGAGAGGTTAATACAGAAACTAATTTTAAAGGTAAACTTTACACCAACAGGAATGCTCAGCACTTGCAAAAATTATAGCCAAAGCAATACATACTAAATCAAATTCAATCGAATTAATTTAAGAAAAAAACAAGCAATAAAACAATCATAATACAAAATATAGCGGGGTAATTGCGTAACACATTATCAGTAGCAATGACAGTTCAACAACATTCATTGCGTTATTTACGTTGTTGAGCTGACACATTTTTCGAACATACGAAGCAATGGATTAGCAATATCATTCAAAATGGTTCAGATTGAGATTGATAGTGTGTTACGCAATTAGGGTGCAGATCAAGGAGTTTAGGAAAAGTGATTATCTATGATAATAACGGGGAATGATAATATTAAAAAAAAAAACGAGTTTGCTTATGACCACACGACTGAAGTAAAACTTCTTTAGCTCCATCTGTATGTGTATATATACAACGTGTAACGTTAAATGCGCAAAATCTGAAAATAGTTTGATCAGAATAACGAGCAGAATTAAATGAACCACTTTTTAATATAGGACACATTTTAAAAAAAAAATTCATTACAAATGTTGCCGTGTCTATTTATTAATAGGTCAAGCAATCCATTGTCAGCGCGGCGCAGCGGCCCGGTGACGACTCCTCCCTCGATAAAGCGTCTTCACAGACGCAAGAAACGATCAGAATGGCCAGTAACACTAAAACAGCACATAAAACCTTTACAATTTTTTAAATTAATCCTTTTCTCTCTGAAATAGGTCAAATGAATTAAGAATCAGTTGGGGTGTCTGAGGTTTTGCGCATTTAACGTTACACGTTGTATATATATATATATATTTATTTTCTCCAAATATTTAAATTTATTCTAGGTTTTCATTGATAAATTAATATTTATGAATAGATCTTTTATTTTGTTCATTATTTTCATTATTGGATACATCAGTAATTACTGTGGTTGATTGTAAAACCGAGACAATAGGCTTATGGTATGAGAAATAAGATACACATATTTTCGAATTAAAATTAGACAGATATCTAGAAAAAAGAAAACTGAGAGTGCGCGCGCACTGCTCTCTCTTGCTTATATCTCCCACTCAACTCCCGTTCGCCTCGCCCGATCACACTTTTCGTAACGCTTTCGTAACGCTTTCGTCACGCGTTCGCCAGCTTACTCCCCAAGTCAAGCGTACGTAAAGAACTTTTACTTCAAAAACGAAAGCCGCGCGTACATGTTTAGTTAATGAACCCTAATTTCCTCAGAAAACTTAAATTATCCGCAACACCTAGACAAGGTGATACCAGTCCCCAGTAAAGATATAGGCACATATTATCGGCATGACTAGCAAAAGCTCACGGCTTGCTATCGTAGTACCCAAGATACAGTGCCTAGGTCGGGAGCTCGCGGCCTTTTGAGAGATACGGGCCATTGTCGGCCCATTGTCAGGGAAACAATAGCTATTTCAACACCTCACAATGGGGCGAGTTAGCTTCGTGAAAAATTAACGCGCCCGACCTGCGTGCCATGAACGTTGCAACACTTGCAACTAGCTTCCCTGCTTTAGTACTCAGCGCGGACTGTGCGGACTGTGTGAAGTTTTCGTTTATGACGATGCATAATGAGGGGAGTTAAATAAATAATTGCTTTTTTTTCTATAGCAGATAAAGGGTTGGTTCACATATGACGGAAGATGCGTCGAGGGTATCATCGGTCGCGTCTATTCGGTCAAATAGGGTGTTTTTATATCTGACGGAAAATGCGTCGGGCGTAATTTCGTTTTGCCACATTATTACGCGTCTATTCAGTTTCTGCATTCAGCATCTACAGAGCGGTTGTGTTGTGTGATAATTAATTCTTAAATTAAGCTCATCGTAATAATAGCTATTTGGGAGGCTTCAAAATACACGTGGCGCGACGTTGCCGCTCTTACGTCGGCCGACAATGCGTTGACGGAAACGGAATAGACGCTATACGCTCGACGCACTAACGGTTACACGGTTAAGTGTGAAAGGTTGAATGTTTTCTCATATAATTGTCTGTTCTGGCGTTACGCGACGCATCTTTCGTCAGATGTGAACCAACCAAATCAAAATCAAAAGTCAAACTAGGCTGAGAATCAGCACTTTTCGAACGTCAAAATTACAAAAGACAGTCCTCCAAAACGCGACCCTAAAGCTCGCTCGCACGCACGATTAAGCTGTCAGTAGGTCTACATTTTGGGTTCGAAATTCTTCAAGTACGAACGTAATATTTTGAATTTCTAATATGCTTTCTTTATCTACGGTTGATACTCCGAAATTAAAAATATCCTGAGGAAAGTAATCAATGGTCTGAAATTGCCAATACGCAGGACACAAGAGTGGTGATCAATGCTCATTTCGATGCCGTATCTAAAAAGACCTTTGCAGACTGATAACTGTTAATATAGTTTGACTCGATTGCCAGACCAAATAGTACCCAGTAGGTACAGTAATTACTACTACTGGCTACAGATTCAGTACTGTGTCCGGTAAATACGAATATCACTCGTAGAAAGGGTGGATGCACCACGGGTTTAACCATTTTCCTTGACGTGATATGTCACACCAGACCAAATGCAATAACTTTAGCTGAGCGCAGTCGGTACCGATGGCTTTATTTAGCCAACTAAAGATTATAGATACGTATGTCGTCGGTCATAAAAACAAACCATCTCATTTCAGAACGCGAAGCCTCGGAATTTGCCCTTTTGTGACATTTCTCCATTTGTAACGTAGACTGCTATAGACGCATGCGCACATCAACAGTTGAAATTCATAATAGAACGAGCAGATAACACGTTTCGAGAAACAGGTGTCAGTTACACAAGTTCTTATTGACTTTATTTATGTTTATTGTCGCACTTGTTCTTTTGTCGGTCAACACGTCATGCAATTAACGAAAAGGGGGGAAGAAAGGTATGACAGGTTATGTCGATCGAGAATGTCGGTCAGTTATAGTAAGTACCTACTTAACTTAGGTACCTACCTAAGTTAAGTACGATGGGATCAATTATTTTTAGATTTTTCAATTACCTTTTAAGCAACCTTTTTAATTACCTTTGAAACATTTGAAATGGACTGGATACAGTGCCAAAAATGTAAGGACTGGTCCCATGAAGACTGTGTTTATTTAGATTCTGCGGATATTTATTACATACATTTGTGACGTTTTTAAGGCCAAGAAACGATTCGGCCACAATTTATTATTATGTCCGGGGCTACCCGCCATTATTTGTTTCACCAAAAATATAACACCAAATAATTCGTACTACATTCCTTTAAAAAATGTGATATGATTAGTAATTTTTAATTAATATTATCAAAGAAGTCCCTAATTTAATTTTAAGGCCTGTTAGTCTAGTGGTCAGTGGCCCTGACTGCTATACGCAAGGTCGTGGGTTCGATTCCCACCCAGGACAAATGTTTGTGTGATGAGCACGATCATTTGTTCTGTGTCTGGGTGTAATTTATTCTATAATATGTATGTATTTAGAAATATATATGTATGTTTATCAGTTGTCTAGTACTCATAGCACAAGCTCTGCTTAGTTTGGGACTAGATGGCGTTGTGTGAAAGTTGTGGAATATTATATTATTATTATAATTACAAAATAAAGTTAGAAAGTTCATTAATTGGTACTTTTATTTACAATTTATTTAAGTGTCCGGGGCTACCCGACCTTCCCCTATACTTTTGCAGCTATTATCGTTTTACTTGTTGTACTTATTCTTGTGTTGTTGTTCCGAAATAAACTTTTATTATTTTATTTATTTATTTAATTGGGATAGAATTGATCTTTTCACCTAATGTTTTAAAATTTAGAGCTTTCATACTAACTTTATTCTCTTCGCATTAGTGAAGGTTTCATACAGGGTGGCAGGCACATCGAAGCACGACCTGTTACCATGAATTCAGCGCATAATTCTGGACACCCTAGCATAGCAAACTCATCATCTGCCGAGCCTTTTCCCAACTATGTTGGGGTCGGCTTCCAGTCTAACCGGATGCAGCTGAATACCAGTATTTTACATGGAGCGACTGCCTATCTGACCTCCACAAGCCAGTTACTGGGTAATACGACACCCGTTGGTAAGACTGATTGTCAGACTTTCGGGCTTCTGACTACCCGTGACGACTGTCAAAGATCCACGAATGACAGCCGGGACCAACGGCTTAACGTGCTTTCCGAGGCACGGAGGGGTCTTGGTATGTGAAGATGGCCACCCATCCACTGACCAACCGTGGCAAGCGTAGCTTAACGTGATCGATCGACCCGTGCGGCTGTTATTACTTAGCCACAAGCTCCTAGCATAGCAAACTAACATCGGTTATAAAAAAAATAATTGAAAAAGCTGTTTCATAGAAAAGTGCAGTACCTCCCCGGCCAAAATGTACTGAACAATATTTTTTTTTATGACCGACGATAATTTTCAGCTCTGGGGGTTCAGAATCATGCGCTGAATTCATGGTTACAATTTGTGCATCGATGTCCCTGCTAGGGATATACAACGTGTAACGTTAAATGCGCAAAACCTCAGACACCCCAACTGATTTTTAATTCAGTTGACCTATTTCAGAGAGAAAATTAATCATTAAAAAAATTGTAAAGGTTTTATCTGTGTGCTGTTTTAGTTTTACTGGCCATTCTAATCGTTTCTTGCGTCTGCGACGACGCTTTATCGAGGGAGGAGTCGTCACCGGACCGCTGCGCTGCGCTGACTTTGGCTTGCTTGACCTATTAATAAATAGACACGGCAACGTTCTTAATGAAGATTTTTTGAAAAATGTGACCTATATTAAAAAGTGGTTCAATTAATTCTGCTCGTTATTCTGATCAAACTATTTTCAGGTTTTGCGCATTTATCGTTACACGTTGTAGAATGTGCTGAATCAAGTAAAGATAATAACAATATAATTCCAACACTATTGACCAATAAAATTAAAGAAATCATCTTTAATTCTCTCATCAAACATAAAGCCATCATCCTGCTTAAAGGCTTACATAAATTAAATTAAAATCGAACACAAAATCTTCTCACAGAAAGCCTACAAAACCGCATCTCCTTCCAACGAAAATTAATAAATTATGTGACAGGTCACCGGCTTCAGCGAATTAAATAAGTATTAAAGCTCACAATACCTGAAATATCAATACGATAGTGCCGTTGCGGTCTCAATACAGCCCAATTAGTCTGCACTGCCTTCCGCACGTTTTTGCCCCAACACTAATAGGCAAGAACTTGGTTTAAGGACATTTACAAGAGCCGATATGTGTGAACAAAGCTAGAGTTTATGTATCTAACTACTAGATTTTGCTCCCGGCTTCGTCCGGGTGGAGGTCGGAAATTATCCCACGGGGACGTATTTACTGCCCGGGATATAAAAAACATCTTAAGTCCTAATCCATAGTAAGAAAAAAAAAAAAAAAGTATTTATTTATTTATTCCTTCATTTCAGGCAGCTAAGGCCCATACAATACTATAATAATATAACTTAAAAATACTTTACTATAGCCTGGAGACATGACAGCCCGTTGGTGAGGTCACTTGTCACCTGTACATTGCCTGTTATTAGTTAAGTACTAACATAGGTTAAGACTATTGTTACTAACCCAATCTGTTATCTGAATAAATTTAAATAAATAACTATCGCTAACTAAGCTAACCAAATTCTTGAAAAACATTTTAAAAAAAAATAAAATATATTTATCATGCCTATCTCAGCATGATGTTGTGACATTTAGTAGTTTTAGTATTCGCTCCATTTAAAATACTGGTATTCAACTGCATCCTGTTAAACTTGAAGCCGATCCCAAAAATGGGAAAAAACTAGGCAGGTGATCTCCCAGGTCGTCTATCCGTGTGCCACTCAGAAATCCGTTAAAGCTTGACAAGGTAACAGACAGACAGAGTTCCTCGCGCATTTGTCTATGTATAGGTACATCTATACAAATAAATAAAATTGAAGAGTCTGTTTGTAATGTCAAAATAACCGATTTTTAAACATCAATGCATGTGAAAGTATTATATAACGTGTAACGTTAAATGCGCAAAACCTCAGACACCCCAACTGATTTTTAATTCAATTGACCTATTTCAGAGAGAATATAAATCATTAAAAAAATCGTACAGGTTTTATGTGCTGTTTAAGTTTTACTGGTCATTCTGATCGTTTCTTGCGTCTGCGCGACGACGCTTTACCGAGCCGGGCCGCTGCGCCGCGCGCACATTAGCTTGCTTGATCTATTAATAAATAGACACGGCAACGTTTTTAATGAAGATTTTTTGAAAAATGTGACCTATATTAAAAACTTGTTCAGTTAATTCTGCTCGTTATTCTGATCAAACTATTTTCAGGTTTTGCGCATTTAACGTTACACGTTGTATATACGGTACTTGTACAAAAAAAAATTCTGTCTGTCTGTTTGTTATGGTTTATCTCCGAAACGGCTGGACCGATTTTGACGGGACTTTCGCTAGCGGGTAGCTGATGTAATAAGCTAATAACATATGATACTTTTATTTTAGAAAAGGATTCCGCGCAAAGAAAATTAATACAATTATTAAATACAATTATTTTCCGACATGCAGGCGTACGAAATCGCGGGCTCTGCCAGTTTCGATATAAAAGGAAGTATGTTATGTGTGCGTGATCTGTAAGAATTGAAAGGTCAGTTGTAGTGTTAGTTGGTTTGGTTACTGTTGACTAGTGCTGACACTCTAGTTATTGTTGTGGCATTTAGACACGAGTGAAAGATCTTCGGTGAAGATTAGGTTGGTATGCCAGCGCCAACTATTATATCTCATTAATACTGTACTTCAACGCTGTTAGAGGGAAATAAGTAAATAAATATAAATGTCTTTATTGCCATAAAAACAGGTTACAGAAAAATGTTAGAATCTGGCTCCAGAGCTAAGTTAGAGTACCTGTAATTTTTTTTTATTATTATTCAAGGTTTTATAGGCGTTTTAACTTACCTAAATCATCTGCCTAACCGTTTCCCAAGTATGTTGGGGTTGGCTTCCAGTCTAACCGGATACAGCTGACCTTCACAACCCAGTTACTAGAAAATACGATACCTCTTGGTAAGACTGGTTGTCAGACTTTCTGGCCACTGACGACCCGTAACGACTGTCAAAGATCGACGAAGGCCGGGACCAACGGCTTAACGTGCTTTCCGAGGCACGGAGGGGTCTTGGTATGTGAAGATGGTCACCCATCCAGGGACCAACTGCGACAAGCGTAGCTTAACCTGATCGATCGTACCGTGCGGCTATTATTACTTAGCTTTTTACTGTTTTAATTCAGCCCGATGCTAACTGTATGGCGGCTCTGAAGTTCGCTACTCGTTGCGCATTACCTCACCCCTCACCCCCGCTGGCCCATGAATTTGTTTCTGCGCAGCGACTCGCCTCATGTTCGACCCGCCATAAAGTTTGAATCGGGCTGTATCAGCAGCCTTTTTACGAGTATACATAGTTCAGCAACCCTTAGCGCTTTAAAGTTTCTGCCTTCATTCATGTCGGTTTACATCACACTAATATTATAAAGGCGAAAGTTTGTGAGTGTGTGTGTGTGTGTGTATGTGTGTGTGTGTTTGTATATTTGTTACTTCTTCACGCCAAAATGGCTGGACCAATTTTGATGAAATGTGGCACAAAGATAAATGATAAATGATTTATTTTCTGTAAGTTGGTTTGTACAAACACTTTTACATGTGAATCACATTTTTTTTTAAACTAGATTTAGTCGGCGTTTCCTATCTGACTACTCTGAGAAGAAAGGCCGAAACAAACTCAGAGGTCACAGTCTCTTTTAAAGTCCAGACATAATCTTGGTCAGGTCATGTGGAAAAATAGTTTATATCAAGGATTAACACAGAATAATTGCCATCCCGATATTCTTACGGGATCGAGACTTATGCAGGTGAAACCGCGGGACGCAGCTAGTAAATAATAATTCCCATTTACCATAAACCTAGGTAGATATGTACCTAGGTATGGACTGCCTACATATCTACTCAAAAATTTCAAACCAATTTATCCCCGTACCGTCAACAACATCATCCGAACATTCGTAAGGAGTCGTGAGCTCTAAAGCCCCTTACAGAGTAGTATGGTATTATAGGCTCAGCTGTTTGGCTCGGCACACAATTACGCAGGTCAAGCGTGCTCCGTACTGCCACAATTCACAAAGCTAACGCAGACGGCTATATACATACGTATTGCTATTTATTGAGGCTCTTCCTTGAGAAGACCAAGCTGTAGTTTTGTTATAATTGGTCATGCGTGTTTTAAGCATGACACTTTCAATAAATAAACAGTATTTAATCAGAAAGCATAATCAGTCTTTAATGTTCCTACTACTGGGACACAGGCCTCCTCTCGGAGAGAGGGAGTAGGCCGTAATCTACCACGCGGGCCCAGTGGGTTGGCGGATGTCACATGTCTTCGAAATGTTGGTTCTAGGACATGCCGGTTTCCTCATGATGTTTCCCTTTACTGTTTTGAGAGCAGTAATAGTGAAATAATTTACGCATGGTAAAGCGCCTGTCTGGGTTCGAACCTACGACCTACGACCTCATATGTCGCGGCCGTTACCACTGGGGTGGCTCAGTGGTAATGAGTTGTAGGTCATTTAACACATTGAACGCCATGGTGGTCACCGGTGAGCGACAGCAATTATTTTAGTTAATTCTTGAATAGTAATAAGAAATAATTATTTAGAGGGGGTTTTTGACTATTTTGAACCGTATGAGCCAATAAAATATAACGTGTAAAATTTGCCGAAATCGCGAATCAGCGTCAGCCCATATGGCAAGTTCAGTGATCGTCGGTGGTGGTCACCGATGACCACCACGGCGTTTAATGTGTTAATCTGTGCCTGAAATAAATGTCCCCAAATTGTGCTACTTGGTAGAACCAAGCCTGCCTTCAGTAGGTTGTCAGGCCAAAAAACTAGTCTCTGTATGACTAGCTGACATGGCTTGACGACCTGGTGTCTCTCTCTTAATTTCAGCAAAACAGAGCAAGATCCCGTTAGAAACAGCATAATTTCCATCCAAATATTAATCAAGTACCGCAACAATGAACTACAAGGAACCGCACCAACGTGGGAACGAACAGAGCAGTTAGTCTTAACGTCATAACATAACCGTCGATTCATTTCACTTAACTGTGGCGTACGCGCATACAGGCGTTCTTGAAATATGCAAAGCGTACTCACGACCAACCTGCGTAATAGCGCGTGATATGCTCGCAGCAAAAGTCTAGCTCTAAGCTATGAACGAAAATCTAGATTCTAGACTTTCATCGCACCGCCCATGCATTACGACCTATTCTTTGATGATACACTTAAAGTTGAATCGGGTAATGGCTTTTTAAAATGTGGAGGGATTTATGAATTATGCCAGAACTTATCTCGTAACTTAGCCAAGTGAATTATAATAAGGAAGCAAGAATCTAATACTTTAATCCATAAATATCGATATATGTGCTTTGAACACATGCTATCCAATTCAAAACATGTATTTGAAATAGGTACAGACGCCAGCACATCAAGTTACCCGAAACTGTCAAATTTTCCGAATCAACTTTGAACCTTATGCTTTAGCGATAAAGTTGAATATCTATTAAAGAAATTTTACACATTGTAGTAGCTTGATGTGCTGGCGTCTGTACATAGATAAAGGCACTTTTGAACGTCAACATTTACGCATATTAAAATTAATTAATTAATATTCACCCCTTCCAAAATGTAATTTCATATAGAGAAGAATGGACAAAAACTCCACTATTATTGTTTGGCTATTTTTATATTTTGCTACCAATCACAACAAAGCTTTCAGCATATACAGGGTCCCATTAAAATAGATGGACAAATTTTAACACAGCGCTCAGTACGTCTAACCAAAGATATCCAAGCAAAAAAAAACACTGATTAAAGTGATTTTATTTTGACCCTTAAATAATAAATTGCCGGTACATTAGTGTATTTTCATTACCTAATTATTTGTCTTGTAAGTACCCAATGTATTTTTCCTATATATTGCTTGACCTTATTTTGGTGGTCTGAATGATTTCTAAAATTTTGTCCACCTATTTTAATGGGACCTTATATATTTCTAAGAATTTTGAAACCTACAATAAATAAGATGGTATGCACAAAAATCTTTTATAAGCTTATCATCTACATAAAATTTGAACTTACATTTAATTCTCAAAGTAATTCAATAGTTACAGTCACAGAGACAATACAACATGATGACAGAAGAAATTAAAGAGCGTTAACAGAAAACTAGATCACAGCCTGTCCCATTTGAAACACAGTAAACTAAGGAAGTACAATAAATCTAAGAACATAAATAAGTAAAGAGCAAAGTTCTCGTTTGTATCACGCACGGCGTGGCGTGGGTGCCTCTCACCGATATGTCTCGGATATAAAACAAATAGCGAGGCTGCGTCGGCGCTGCGTGAATCGTGACAAGACCGCACACCCGGCGCGGGACCACGACTGTGTGTACTGACTGCTAGCTTTTGTAAGCTATGATCTAGTGTCTATGACGTTATTATGAAAGCTTCGCAAGGAAGGTAGTCTGGGAAAGAATCTTTGATGTCCGTCACGTGATTTTATGCAAATAATACCTGAAGATATAATAGATAGCTAGTCTTTAAAGTTTGGCCGAAGCCGTAAACGACCTGGTCTGGTTCAAAAGATAATTAGGCATTAAGTCCGCTTTAGTACCTTTTTTGTGTGCCAAGTGTGAATAAATAAATAAATAATTGAATTTTCAGGGAAATAGGCAGCAGTATTTAAGTACCTTTAGAGAACACAAGCACTATCTCAAAACTTACATTCCATCGAATCTTCGAAAAGGGACGCAGTCTCTAAAAATCTAAAGAAAAAATATGGCAGATCATTTTTACTTCGACAGGTTTTAAATAAAAAGCGCTCACACAGATATTCTATACATAATTATGTCTCTGTGTGTGAGCGATTTTTATTTTCTCCGATCAGAAATAGGAATGCTAATTAAGTCTCTATAAAAAAATAAGTAGGATTTCCTTACTTTCATCTCCTATGACTATCCGTGCCTATGACCATTATAATATATGTATATATATACAAGTATAATATATAAGTATTACAGATACGGGCAAGCACAATGTCTCCCAAGTCTTATAGGAATATCCGGTCAGTCATTCGGGCACTAACTACTTCCTGTTAAACCCTTTGATGTCGTTAATGCACAGCCTCATGTGATATTCTGCCTTTAGTACAGGATATCCACTAGAGCCTTTAGCCTGAGAGAAATAAAGTGCGATCCAATAAAGTTTTGTGACTTCAAAGTTAACGAGCACATTTTAGGCTTGAAATTTATTTTAGCTAAGTACTTGAAATATTCTGAGTAGAGGGGCTTGTGGCTAAGTATTAACAGCCATAAGGGTCGATCGATCAGGTTAAGCTACGCTTGCCGCGGTTGGTCCGTAGATGGGTGACCATCTTCACATACCAAGACCCCTCCGTGCCTCGGAAAGGGTCCCGCCTGTCATTCGTGCATCTTTGACAGTCGTTACGGGTCGTCAGTAGCCCGAAAGTCTAACAACCAGTCTTACCAAGGGGTATCGTATTACCCAGTAACTGGGTTGTGGAGGTCAGATAAGCAGTCGCTCCATGTAAAATACTGGTATTCAGCTGCATCCGGTTAGACTGGAAGCCGACCCCAATATAGTTGGGAAAAGGAAGATAATTTCAACAATATTCCATAATAACTGTCGTTATTTTTCTAATGCTCTAATAAAAATGATACATATATACAGCGTGTAACGGAAGGGGGGTATCAACCCTGAAGGAGGTGAATGTGCCCATGAAACTTAACAACTTTCTAACTAACAAATTTTTTTTTCATATTTCGACCTATGTTCTTTGGGGAAAGTTGTTGAGTTTCATGAGCACATTCACCTCCTTCAGGGTTGATACCCCCTTTCTGTTACACGCTGTATAGTTACAAAACAAAACATTATTGGAATACATTGTCATCAGAATTTTGGATCAGATTATCTCCATTACATCCCAAAGCTTAACTATCAAAACCTCTAGAATTTATCTTTACAATTCAAAACACTAACTTAACAAATTACAATCTGCGATATCGTATGTAGCAGGCAAGTCTGAAGCAGTAAATAAAATAAATTAATAAGCTCACCACTCGGTAGTTAGGTTTGTCTTATCGTAAGCTGCGTCTGCGCACAAAATACGACTGGCTAGCGCGCCCGGGGCCGAAATAAAATAATATTTATTTAATTTACCGAGATGTTTATCTGTTAACGTTACTGTTTCATAGAATATGGACTCTATTGTATTGTGATCGTAATATTTGATGTCAATGGTTTTAATTTAGTGTATTTTGCAGTTGATTATAAATTTTGTAATCTAGTGCATTCAACGCGAAGTGCATTTGAAGCAGTAACATTTTTATTTAAAACAATTTGTGTTTTTGTCTTTTAGAATTTCATTATTATGAATGAAGTATTTGGTAATTACGATAAATTAGCAAATATCATTTAGAATGTGGTACTTAGCGAATCGTATCCTAGTAGTACACACGGATTTAAAATGACCCGATCAGTCCTTAAGTCGTGTTAGACCAATATTTTTCTCAGCCTAGGTTCAATTAAAGCCTACATCGAGCGTGGTGCGCATGCATCGATGGGCGATAGCGCAGAAGGGCGTAGAGGGCGGCGCACGCGCACATAGGACGCCCACGCTCCACGCTCCACTGCGACTAATAAACGCAGTTATGACGCCGCGCCGGAATTACCATACCAAGATGGTCAAGGAAAGTTTTTGTTTAATATTTGCGTAAAATCGATCTATGGGAAGTGGGAGGGGCGTCTGTTGTATAGGGTTTTTATTTAAAACTTTTAGAGCTTACATTTAAATATGATGTATGGTGTCGATAAGGGGGGCTTGTGGCAAAGTAATAACAGCCGCACAGGTCGATCGATCAGGTTAAGCTACGCTTGCCACGGTTGGTCCATGGATGGGTGGCCATCTTCACATACCAAGACCCCTCCGTGCCTCGAAAAGCACGTTAAGCCGTTGGTCCCGGCTGTCATTCGTGGATCTTTGACAGTCGTCACGGGTAGTCAGACGCCCGAAAGTCTGACAACCAGTCTTACCAAGGGGTATCGTATTACCCAATAAGTGGGTTGTGGAGGTCAGATAGGCAGTCGCTCCATGTAAAATACTGATATTCAACTGCATCCGGTTAGACTGGAAGCCAACCCCAACATAGTTGGGATAAGGCGAGGCAGATGATGGTGTCGATTCTTAGTGCGATGTTTTTCTAACTAACCCTAACAACTAGTTCTATAGGACCTTAAAAAAGTAGCCAAATATCCGTGTACCTAATATATACAAGTGTGTCGTTATGTACCTTCTAAGAGACTCAAAAAATATATAAGTTAGAAAAACTAGATATGAAACTTAAACTAAAGGCTTCATATAAATTAAACTGCGGATATCAAATCTTGCCAGAAAAACCAAACATAAAATGCCACCCACCAAAGAAACGTTTACAGGCTTAGCCAGAACACTCTTAACCAATAGGTACCTAAATAAGCTTAGATATACCTATATTTTTGGTTGAATTTATACTTTTATACCACAGTTATTGGTGAAATTATTAGAAACGACAATAGCCCACAGGCTTCATTGCTAACTGGCAACTGAGAGGTCGTAGTGTCACGCCCTGGCCTGTTGAACTATTGTTGTGGACTACTAGCTTGAAGATGTTGAGCTGATACGCATATTATTCTAAGGTACAACTAGTTGCTCTATAAATAGCTAAAGCTGCCAATAAAATCTTATTGTTTGTCGATGGAAACCCACAGCTGCCTTTAACAAAAATGAAGGGCATCATATAATTTCGTTTTAATATTTTGATAGGTCTACACTGTCTTCCCATACCTATTAAAACTGTAATTCGATAATAATGTAAATGCCAAGTATTTTCCAAAGAGTAACCGTGGAGTTTCTTGCCGACTCTTTTCCATAAGAAACGGCCAATTGGAACCGTGCACCCAGCTTCTGACGTTTCATGAGTGCCCATGTAGGTTTATGTGGAATAAAAAAATTTGATTTTGAAGTCGAGTGAACGATGAATTTGGAAAAAACCAAGCATACCCTACCCATATGAGGAGTAGTTTGATTAAAGATCTGTGTTACGGAATCAAGCTTTGCAACAGGAGAAAATTAGGTACCCCCCCACACATATTACCTCATTTTTCATTTTTATTTAATTTATTGGTGTGATTTTTGGTACATTTTAGATGAAATCTTCTTAAAACAAATAATTAGTTCCTCAAAAAATCTACCTTAAAGGTGTACACTCCTTCACATAATTAGTCATTTTTATAAAAAAAGAATAATCAACATACTAAAATAAAATAATTACAACAAAACACAACATAACTTAAGACTGAAAAAACAACCAAAACATTAACAATTGATTATACATACAAATAATGAATGGAAATAAATATAATACAATGTCAAAATTAAATAAATATCAATGTCAAATAACATACAATTTATCATTAAAGAATTCTTCAATAGTATAGTAACATTTTTCCAATAATAGATGTCTTAATTTGTTTTTAAATTGAATTATATTGAAGTCCTTAATTCCATTTGGTAATTTATTGAATATTTTTGGGGCCATGTAAAGTATGCTTTTGTTTATCCAAGTTCTGAGTTGAGCTGCATGATTTTTGACAAATGCGTGCACTGACTGGACAGGTCCGCTCAACCTGTGTGATTCTTTACTCAAAAGACCATTTCAGACACCAATCTACACGGTCTTCACATGATCTGACCAAGATTATGTCTGGACTTTAAAAGAGACTGTGACCTCTGAGTTTGTTTCGGCCTTTCTTCTCAGAGAAGTCACAAAGGAAACGCCGACCTCATCTAGTTTTTAAAAAAATATGATATACATGTAAAAGTGTTTGTACAAACCTACTTACAGGAAATAAATCATTTATCATTTAAGGCGGTCTTTGATGGTCGAACGCATATAAAACTCAGTAAGGGAACCAAATAATGTGTTTTGACAACGTTTTTAAAACTAGCAGCCGGCGTATATTAATACTTTTAACAGTGAAGCCAACGTAGCTCGCTACCTCACTGTGGACCAATTAGTTGGTCGCGAGCTTCTATTTGCAAAGCCATTTAACCGCCAATTTAAACGTTCACTTGCTTTCGCTAATCTAATAACATTTATTTTTCTGGCTTGCTTAATAACGTAAATTAAGAGCTGTGTGGCTTTCTAACTTACATTTTTTGGGTTGAGTTAACTTTCCTGGTATGTTGTTTGCTTTTTTTTTTGTTTTTTTTTTTGTCAAGAATCGTGTATATCCATCCTTCTGTTGTGCCCTTGTCCTAATTTATTTGGGATCGTCGCAGTGCATATTTTCTTTCATTTAATCTCTATTAGCCTTTATCTCTGAATTCGCTTCCTTCTTTTCCTAGTTTTTTCTTAAAATACCTACAGGTGTATTTCCAGCCAGCACAATGACAGGTAATAAAGGAAAGGAAATTCCAATTAATAATTGAAAATGCGAATAAAAATTAAAAGGAGCTTCCATATTCCAGATTCATTACAGAAAGGAATTCTGGGAAAACAGGGTTCATTAACGTCGGTGCAGGACCGAACAGAAAAAGGGCAGCTGTGTAGGTTGCGTTTATAATTAATTTTCACAAAACTCTAGTTCAAAAACATAGCTTAACCTGATCGATTGACCCGTGCGGCTGTTATTACTTAGCCACAAGCCCTCTTTTAATGTATATTAGTAATATATATTACTAAATACCTAGATATTGGAGTTTAATTGTCTATCGTAGGAATTTGGGCCTTACAATAATATGCAATGGTACTTCACTGGCTCGGCGACTCGAAATGCATCTTGACTTCCGCCTCAGGAATTCGTTACTTTTACCTGTACACCTGTACCGTCGTCGGTACTATAGGAGATTTTTTCCCATTTGTGAGACAGTTTGCAAACAATTTAAAAATTAACCAGTATAAACAAAGATGATGAAACAATTAAACATAAACTTCATTTCCAGTTCCACATACATTATACAATTGTTCGTAATAGTATAAGTAATACTCGTTAAGATTCATTAAAACGAAGGGCCTATTAAAGACAGAAGCTATTTGTTTTTTCAATTATTTTTATAGACCTTCGTTAAAATTACGAGTATTTACAGTAATAGTAAATATGGGTCGGTGATCGCGCTCGTAAAAAAGTTAATTTATCTTATTTAAATTGGCAATTATTTACAACTCTATCAAGTTAGGAATAGCCAGTTGTGACATTATTTAATTGTAAAAAAAGGTATATTGCAGATGTTTTCATTGAAATGTTATAACTTCTTGGATATACGAGTACATACCTAAGTGTAGTATCCGAATTCTTGGTGTGAGAACATTAATTTGATGTCCTATTCGACCAACACAGAATTGTTTTATGTATACCTACTAGCCAAACGCACCTGATTAGTGAAAGTTTTTTTTATCTATTCCAATTTAATTTATTTAAATTTCTTTGAATCGGTATACGTAAAACTCTTCACTTAGGAATCAAGTAAAGAGTAAAAAAAAAAATCATAGTTTTTGTGACCGGGCGTTATTCATTCACGTTGTATAAATGTAGGCTTAGGTATAATCAATACAAAAAAAGGTGAAGTGGAGTGTGTCTTGGTACCTGTTATCTATATATAGGTAAGCATAGTTTCAGCTGAAAATTACAATAACAAAATAGTAGGTAGATTAAAATCAGACTATATTATCCAGTGATAACATAACTTTATATTCTTTCTTCACATTACAATTATCTCGCGAGATCATAGAGAGACTTTATTATTATAGAGGCTACAAGTTACTACAATAAATCACTGCAATTCACAAAACGTTTCCACTTCTCAACCGATACGCAAGAGTACTAAAAAGCTAAAAAAAAAAGAATAAAATAAAGCTTCATTATAACCTTGTTAAAGAAAGATACATGCTGGCCATAAAAGTCGTTAGCGTTTAAATTGCGAAGCGGCTGCACCGACCGAACGCGCCATTACCCGGGTTTGTACCATTCTGCAACAATTAGCTGATCTATGGACCAGTTTATAGTTTCGCGCGCTTTTATTCGACTCCATCTATATATTATTGCCCATAAATGCTCACCATTGAATAAATTAATGTTCTCTTCTCCTTGAGAGAAAGGTAAACTATTATCGACAATGATTTATCGCCTCACATTATCACGAAACCTATCTAAAAATACTAACATCGGATCTTCGCTAGGAAATATTGCCTTCCATGTTATACCCTCTAAGTAGACAATCTGAGCCTCTAAACTATCAAGACATCACGTTTTAGTATGTTGTGGTGTGAAAATAATTGTAGATATAGCGGCGGGTGCCTTTACAAAACTTAGAACAAAGAAGTTCAGACGTCGTGGTTTACTTTCAGTTTGTATGACGAAATGACTTCACAATCACTTGAAACTAATAATTAGCACCTGCAGTTTAGATTAATCAACTTTTTCTCAGTGTTTTTGTCAACTTCACAAGTTTTTTTTTTTTTTTTAAGATTTCCTACTGCGCAAATACCAATTGTCGATTACCCAGTGGTAACTGCCGTGATTTACGAGTTTAGGTCGTAGCTTCGAACCCAGACAGGCATCTTACTTTGTGTAAACTATTTCATCACCACTGCTCTTAAAACGGTGAAGGAAAACATCGTGAGGAAACATGCGTGTCCTAGACCCAAAATTTGAAGACATGTGACATCTACCAACCCGCACTGGACCCGCGTGGCGGATTACGGCTCAGTCTCTCTCACTGAGAGGAGGACTGTGTCCAAGCAGTGGGAACGTTATAATGCTGATTATGTAAACACAAACGAATACTGACAGTTTTTTTAAATCACAGCGCTAAAGTGAATATACCTAAGTGTAAAAAACCTTCACTGGTGTACAAAGCAAACCAATAAAAACAGAAAAAAACAACCATCGACCAAACAGTTGTCTCATCCAAATGCGATCGTAAGCCTGACCGCTTTTCCAACGCGCCGGTTAAATGTAATAAAACTTCGTTACGTAGATAACTCGTATTATTTTCGATTCTCTGTCGGTGTCCGTAATAATCGACATCGAATCATAGTGCGTCGGAAAATGAAGGTAAACTATGGAATCCCGTTGTTGCAGGCGTTGAGAACACTTAGATCAATCTAAAGCTGAAATAACTTGAAAAAGTTAAGGACATCTGAAAATACAAAAAAAAAAATATGTTAGAAATACATTTACTAACTGTAATCTTCGTAGTTCCCAAGCCAACAATGCTCAAAGTGATGGGAGACGTCGTTCTAAAAATGTTGTTGACCACTGAAAGTTAAGATTGCTGTCATCAAGAAAGTTAGTTGTTCGTCATCTGGCCATCAGTATCGCTTTAGTGAACTCGGTCTTGTATCAACTCGGATTTTTTGTTGAAGATAAATAAAATTTACAGAAGATAAATAAAATTTACAGAAGATAAATAAAATTTACAAGAGGGGCCCGTGGCTAAATAATAACAGCCGCACAGGTCGATCGATCAGGTTAAGCTACGCTTGCCGCGGTTGGTATGTGGATGGGTGACCATCTTTACATACCGAGACCCCTCCGTGCTTCGGAAAGCACGTTAAGCCGTTGGTACCAGCTGTCATTCGTGGATCTTTGACAGTCGTTACGGGTAGTCAGAAGCCCGAAAGTTTGACAACCAGTCTTACCTAGGGGTATCGTATAACCCTGTAACTGGGTTGTGGAGGTCAGATAGGCAGTCGCTCCGTGTAAAATACTGGTATTCAGCTGCATCCGGTTAGACTGGAAGCCGACCCCAACATAGTTGGGAAAAGGCTAGGCAGATGATGATAAATAAAATTTACAAGCCGAGCTTTTTGTGAGCACCACTAAAAACTTACATAATTATCAAAATACTTAGGTACCAAATTGATTTGGACAAAGTATCTACTTACGTAGCGAATATTCCGTTGTGGCTATGACAAGTTAGCACAGACGCCTACTCTCCCAAAAAGGATGAAACTCGTAACGCATAATTACCTAGCAATCAAATACTTTACCTTTCATTATAAGCTTGTGCTTATAAGGAAAGTTCTTGGACACGGATTATTGAGGACAGTCCTTCTGCTTGTAAAGGACTGCCCTCAAGAAACCGGACCAGCCTATCACATAGCCCTTATTTAGATCAAGATTTTTGTCTTGCTATTAACAGCATCGCCTAACTGGGACGATATTATGTTGGCAAAAACTGAAACTAAAATAAAAACTACATTTTAAGATCAATCTTCCGACTTCCTCGGATTCGACCAATAGAATTAAAAAAAAAACTAAAATAAAACTAAACTCTGATCAATTTCCCTCGTTTTGAGATTCCACCACCAGCACGCTAATTGCGTAACACACTATTACTCTCAATTTGAATAATTTTGAAGCATATTGCTAATCCATCGCTCCATGGGTTCTGAGAATTTGTCTGTTCAACAACGTAAATAACGCAGTGAATGTTGTTGAACTGTCAAAATGAAACCCATTGCTACTGTGTGTGTGTGTTATGCAATTACCCTGCAGAATCAACAAAAACAATATAAGCTACATGTTTTATTTGAAGGTGGACAAAGCCTCCAACAAAAAATGGTACAGACGGGACGAAGCCGACGTCGTGCTAAAACAAACTCGGCCCGCAGCTGTGGGCGTGCCGGCGCGATGGTAAGGCACGCGCCGCCGATCCCCTAGATTATTTCGCTATACCAATCGATGCACCTTTGCGAAACTAACCCGTTTCGAGCTGACTTTGTAAGTGTGTCGCTTACGCTTCCTGCAATGTGAGTAGATAAAAATCATGGACGTTTCCAGAGCCAATGCTTATATAAAACATACCACTATAAATTATAGACAACTAGCTACGCCCCGCGGTTTCACCTGCATAAGTCTCGATCCCGTAAGAATATCGGGATAAAAAGTATCTTATGTCCTAATCAGGGTCATGGTGTACCCATGTGCCAAATTTCATCCAAATCCGTTCAGCCGTTTTAGTGTGAAAGCGTAAGTAATCAAACAAACAAACAAAAAAATTATAATATTAGTTTAGATATCGATTATTGGGACTAGAGTTCTGATTGATCTAAGTAGGTATTTGTTTCCTGGACTGTCCCACTGATGAGAAAACGATTTCTGTATTTTCTTCTACACCTCTCTTTTCCTCTTTCTCTTTTTCAGACTCATCTCTGAAAAAAATTATCCAGGTCTTTTCGATAACGATGTCGTGACTTGTTGAAGGTCCAACACATATTATTATACAATGTTTCAGTTACAGTGACTAACTTCGTTCATGGAATCAATGTGGTGGCTAGTAGGTAGGTGGGTTAAATAAAGGCGTACAAACAACTAGGCAATAACGATAAGCTTTCATATCACGACTTTATACACAGAATATTCAGAAACAGTTTCACTGAGTTCAGTGAACAGCATTGAGGTAACACTACCTATACAGTTTTGTAATATTATTTGTTTAACATAATAAAAATAATAGTTTATTTATTTTATTTACCTAGGAATACGACCATCTGTTCTACCACAAAGATAGCTGATGTCACTCGGAAAGCTGCCACGCTAAAATGGAATTGGGTTGGACACATCTGCCGTATGTCAGACGACCAATGAGCCAAACTTACGATCCGAAAGGTCCCTCTTAATGGCAAGTGACATCACGGTAGGCCCAGACGGAGATGGCGGGACGAGCTGGACTCCTTCAACAAGAACTGGTCCTTAGCAGCTTTAAACACAGAGGAATGGAAAGAGAGGAGGGAGGCCTTTGCACTGCAGTGGGACATCACGGGCTTTTAATAATAATTATGATTTATTCACTTAGACAACAATGATTCATGACTGCACGGTTTGGCATACATAGTTATTTAGATACATCATCTACCGAGCCTTTTCCCAACTATGTTGAGGTCGGCTTCCAGTCTAACTGGATGCAGCTGAATACCAGTATTTTACATGGAGCGACTGCCTATCTGACCTCCACAACCCAGTTACTAGGTAATACGGTACCCCTAGGTAAGACTGGTTGTCACATTTTCAGGCTTCTGAAAATGTGACAACCAAAAATGTGACTGTCAAAGATCTACGAATGACAGCCAGGACCACGTGCTTTCCGAGGCACGGGGGGTCTCGGTATGTAAAGATGGTCACCCATCCACAGACCAACCGCAGCAAGCGTAGCTTAACCTGATCGATCGACCTGTGCGGCTGTTATTATTTAGTCACGGGCCCCTCCAGTTATTTAGATACAAAAAACATAAAAGCTATGTTAGTGTGTTACAGTTATAAAATAATATTGTGCATCAATATTTAACACGTAGGTAATTTAATATATTAATAAATTCTCCCTTGCGTAGTCTGTGTTTATTTTTCAATTAGCAATTTAGTAACTAGGTATGCCGTTTTATATGTCTACTAACTAAAAGCTAGTATAAAAATAGTATACATTTTATTAGATTTGTTTAGTTAACTCCTGTATTTTTAATATTTTTATAAGATAATTAGCATTTTGCTCTAGGCAAATGATGATACGGAGATTATTATGTAGGTACTTAAAACTATAAAGATTCATAGAATTTTAATGATAAAGTCTATTCAAGCGACCTTTTCATCATCTCGCCGTGCAACAATATCTTCCATTCACTAATCCTAATAACATCTTATTCCACCAAACTTATACACAGAATAAGTCTTATTCTGATAATAAATTTTGGATTTTTGACAGTTTTTTCATACTAATTGACATCTGACAGGTCTGTCAGATGTCAATTTTATTCCACGGATAAAAGTTATCTGACTTTGGCAAAATCAGCCCTAAGTAATCTAATCTGTAATATTATACGTAAAGACAAAATATTCGATTTTTTTTAAATTAAATAACTCACTTAAACGTAACGCATAAAACCGCATGAATTTAAAAGTGGTCGTTTTAATAACTATTATTAGAGCCTGTCTAAAAATGACAGTTAAGATAATAATCGTTTTGCAGAGGGCGCTGGCGAGCCTTGCGGAGTCATTTAATTAATTATAACCTCACATTTGCTGATACGCAAGTATTAATCCAGTGTTGCAAGCTAAAGGAGCTAAGTGCAATCACTAATCAAGATGCAGGTGCCTCCCAGGTGCGTCGGCATACTCATTTAGTTAAGTGCACCTAGTTTGAACGCCGTATCACCAATGGAGCAAACAAAATTAGCGTTTTGAACACTGTTTGCCAGTTAATTAGCAATCTGTCTATATCTAACATTCGCACCGGCGCGGGCGGCTGCCTTTAAGATATTTAATTAGTTCTAATAAAGGATTTTCTAACTATTATATACACTTATATTATAAAGAGGAAAGATTTGATTGTTTGTTTGTATTGAATAGGCTCCGAAACTACTGGGCCGATTTGAAAAATTGTTTTACCATTAGAAGCCGACATTATCCCTGATGAACATAGGCAAATTTTTACCACGGGAAAATGCTTCATTCCTACGGAAAAACGGGTAATAGGATTTAAACGGCGGGAATTCCGAATTCTACGCAAACGAAGTTGCGGGCGGATGCTGGTTTGCCCGTTACATATCGTTTACCCGTTACATATCGTCTATTGTATTAGCGCCCCTCGTGCCTTCTGATCATTAGATAATTATATGAAACTAGCTAGCCCGGCTGCTTCACACGATTTTCACGACTTGACAAACATGTAGATTATTATATGTGAGTTTAATATTGATGTATTACATACATAAATGCTGGACGAGAAGCACAGAAGCGGTCGAAGTGGTGGTGATTGGGGGAGGCATATTCCCAGCAGTTGACGTCTTTTGGCTGAAATAATAATGATCATAAACCGTTCGGAATAATTTTTCTAAATGATAGTGAACACCGCATCAAAATCCGTTGACTAGTTTAGAAGAACAACGCGGTCACACAGATAAACACGAAGTGACTTTAATTTATAATAAGAAGGTATAGATAACCAACACCCTCATTTTCTTAAAGTTTTTATTTACATGGTTAACTATAACTTTTATAAAATTAGAACCTGCCTGAATTTATAAGTAATCATGTCTTACCATTTCGCAAACAAGATAAAAATTTGATTAGCAAAATCTTGTTACACGGAAGTGTACAAAAATAAACTAGAAAGTGCATGGCCAAAACGCATGAATTAGATCCGAAGTAAGTAAATAATATTTTTTTCTCACGTAAACTAATACTTATAAGCGGAGATCAATATGTCCATTCTCTGAAATGTTAATAGGCAAGCTTCAATTTCCAGTTACATCAATATCAAATCAAATCAAACGATTATTTGATAAAAATACACTGTTTTGATTAATGTGAGATCTTATAACATAAGTGTCATTGTATTCTGCCTGCACGCAATCATCTGTCACGAAATTCGAAGTTTTTTATGCTTTTCACTCAAACGGAACCCCATAAAGACAGACCGGAAATCAAACGACGTTTCATTTTACCTCACAACCGCATACTGGGAAACAAAGCTCAAAGAATTTCAAAATTAAGCCGTCTTGCAGGAGTGATGAAGACGTTCCACCATACGTCAGCCGCAACTCGTGTGGAAATCGAATTAAATCAGTCACTGGCTGAAAACAATCGTGCCTTGGCACGAATGGACAACAATGCCTGTTATTAAAAAAAAGAATGGTGATAAATAACGTATAATTTGTTCAGTAATTAATGCGAGACGGTGTGACGGGGCGTGAGTAAAGCTTCTCGTTTCGCATGTAGAAAGCCGCGTCTGTCCGCATACTGGTTTAAAGTTTCGTCGATAATGTTACGATAAGAACGTACTCATTTGTATAATTAATTGTGACTAATTGAGACGTATTTAAGTGCACAAAATGTGTATGTAAATTAAATTAGCGGAGGTTCAGACAATTAGGGGTTGAACGGTTGAGTATCGAGGTTGCGTATTTTATAACGAATTTAAAACGATGTGTTGTTATTGTCGGTGGGCACGCGAGTCTAACTGGTGTAGAAAAATCTCATCTGGAATGAAGCCGCAGACTGGCATGCGAATTGAATTGCATTGTCCGGTGTCACACGGCTCAGTCCTCGCCGACAATATTCAATATATCGCGCCCTAAATAATAAAGTGATGTAACTCAAATAAGTTAAGTAAGTTTTTGGGATTTTCTGTAAACTAGTTGCGATTTCTAGGTATGTAGGAAGGTGTATATTGGCTCCTTATTATTAAATTTTATCAGTCCAACTTATTTCGTTTCGCAATTAAAATTGAAATGAATCGTTGCATTTTATTAGAGGAACTAGCTTGAGCCAGCGACTTCGCCCGACTGAGTGTATTACTGAGATTCAAACACTATGTGCTAATCCAGGTTATAAACTATCTGTGTGCCAATTTGAATCTAAAGCCATTCAGCCGTTTTTGCATCAATCCAGAACATACCTCCAGACAAACAGACAAGAAATTATAAAAACTATATTTTCGGCATCAAACTCGTTTTTTTTTTAATATTCAAAATACAGTTTTGATTTCGTTACTATTTTATTATATTTACTATTTTATTAGATTAAAAAGTTTGTAAAACATGAAAGAAGACTTATGGAGAAAACTAACCCAAAACTCTTTTTACTACCCACCTAAGTATGCAAACAATACAGGAACACCCGAGTTATATCCTCGGGTTCTCTCTATATATATATATCTACAACCTCGATATATATATCTATCTATCGAGGTTGCACAATTAAACTATATGGAACACGTTCCTCAGTTACAATTACAAGCAAAATAACAACAACATAAACATTCACAAACACAACGAAAATTATTATCTATATCCTAGAAAACGTGACGCAATTAAACCTAACATCGTATAAAAATACTAAATGAAAGATATAAAGGTTGTGTTCATTAGATGCGCAGCGGCACGTGTACGCACAATCGTCAGTTAGGGCAGTAACAGACAGCATGCGGCATTCGTTACTCCGACTGACATTCCAATAGAGCCTGAGAAGCCGCCAGCTGTCGCAAACCAGCCTTATGACCACACTTGTAATACGTACTTTATGAATGAACTAGCGACCCGCCCCGGCTTCGCACGGGTGCAATGCTGATCACTACATAGTATAAAACAAAGTCGCTTCCCGCTGTCTGTCTGTCTCTATGTATGCTTAAATCTTGAAAACTACGCTACGGATTTTGATGCGGTTTTTTTTTATAGATAAGAGTGATTCAAGAGGAAGGTTTATATGTATAATACATGCATAATATAGTAGAGAAACACTGATAATTTTAAAGCCATTATTTCTCGTAAAAAGTATAGGATAAAAAAGGTTATTGTGGGTTATCCCTAAGGGATAGACATATACCATCGCGGACTTTTTTGTCGAACTTTTTAAGGTGTACAATATTGTAGTACATTATTTTGATATATCTCGAATGGTTCAGCCAGCGTTTACAATGTAAGCGCAAAAAAATGTGTTTATTTACGACATCACATTAGAAACCTCTAAAATTATCAGTGTTTCTCTATTATATTATGCATGTATTATACATATAAACCTTCCCCTTGAATCACTCTATCTATTAAAAAAAACCGCATCAAAATCCGTTGCGGAGTTTTAAAGATATAAGCATATATAGGGACAGACAGACTGGGAAGCGACTTTGTTTTATACTATGTAGTGATGTGTCGAGTATAGGCTAATTAATGACATGATTACGGCTGATTTTTTTTCTTTTTTTAACATCAAATGTGGCAGGACTTTTCATAGTCTCCATCAATTCCATGCCCTAAGTATTGTTTAAAATAAAACCTCACATATTCTGCCGCAGTAAGCAAAAAGGACGAATATTGGACAAAAATGTAAAGAAAAATAAACCTTACTAAGCAAAAGAGGCACATCCATTAAGGCTCATTTTTCTCCATTCCCTTTCCTCAGATGTGCTCCTTTTACTTACGGTGGCAGTATTATGGAAGTTCGCGACAAGCCTAGCTTAACCTGATCGATCGACCTATAGAGAATGATGATGATAATGAAAGTTTATTTATGTCTCTTTTCGAACTCGAAACTAGTCGGAAAAACCCCAAAACAAACACGTGTGTCTGTTCCTTTAAACATGTAAATCCAGCAAATAAAATCTATCTCCTACCAGAAATCTGTAGTTGCATTGGTACAGACGCCAGCACATCAAGCTACTACAATCTGTCAAATTTCTTTAATAGATTTTCAACTTTATCGCTGAGACCTAAGGTTCAAAGTTGATTGGGATTTGAGTTTCGGGTAGTAATAAAAAAAAAATTGGCTTAACCCTTAAATGCATAATGTTGCCATATGGCAACAAAGTACGTCATTTAATTTTTTTAAGAATGTGATAGCTGTGAGTTTCTGATGGCACCTCTTTTTGTCAGAACAATATACAACGTGTAACGTTAAATGCGCAAAACCTCTTAAGGGGTCATTGTACTCATCATTATGAACAACTTTTACTATGGGACCAAACCGGAAATCGCGAAAAAAAAATCAGCTGTTCCCTACATTTTGACGAGTTATGCGAACATAAATGTAGGGAACAGCTGATTTTTTTTTCGCGATTTCAGGTTTGGTCCCATAGTAAAAGTTGTTCATAATGATGAGTACAATGACCCCTTAAGAGGTTTTGCGCATTTAACGTTACACGTTGTATATACTCTATGAATATTAATATTATTGTATAATTATTATATATTTACTATCTAAATTCTATAGATAAATACCTATACAATAGCATTTTTTGCAATACGATAAAATAAATCATGCATTTAAGGGTTAAGTATAGGCTAAAGGTGGTAGGTTAGGAATGTCAGGATAGGATTTTAAGGAGGTTTAATGTTTTATTTATGGATCGGGAGATTCAACGATGATTGACTTGATTTGACTTTTAATTATAGACATCTAGTTCGACCGTCTTTGATAAAGCAGGTGCTGATTTTACGACAACGATGCCCTGCGGGGAATTGCGTAACACACTAACAGTAGGAATGGCTATCTCTTTGACAGTTCAACAACATTCATTGCGTTATTTACGTTGTTGAGCCGACAAATTTTTTGAACATTTGAAGCAATGGATTAGTAATATCATTCAAAATGATTCAGATTGAGACTGATACTGTGTTACGCATTTAGGCCTACTGTCTTCTAATATTAAACTAAATTAATGTTTGTACTTTTAACGGACTCGCGTAGGTTGCATGTAAGCAACGAATGTATACGAACGGCGAACGCAATGAATGTTGTTGAACTGTCAAAATGAAACCCATTGCTACTGATAGTGTGTTACGCAACTACCCGGCTGGCTGACAAGCCAGAGGAAAAATGTCCAAAGGAAAAATGTATAAAAAAGGTTATTAATTTAAAGATCTTAATAATTACGCTATATAAAAGTAAAATTAGACTAGAATCAATTCTATTTTATTGTAATTTTTGACGTTCAAAGTGACTTTTATGTGCCTATTTGAAATAAATTATTTGACTTTGACTTTGAAATAGTCTTTTAAGTTTTATTCATTAATCCTGTCATACAGTTAGCATCACCCCAATGCTAACATCCATTAAAATTGAATACCAAAGATCGTGCCATACCTGCTCTCTATTAAAAACTAGACTAAAACGGTAAAACTTGTTCGGAAGTGATACTAATATAGGATCTGTGAAATTTGAACGAAATTAATAATAATAATAATATTCCACAACTTTCACACAACGCCATCTAGTTCCAAACCAAGCAGAGCTTCTGCTATGAGTACTAGACAACTGATAAACATACATATATATTTCTATTTACATACATATTATAGATAAATTACACCCAGACAAAGAACAAATGATCGTGCTCATCACACAAACATTTGTCGTGGGTGGGAATCGAACGCACGACCTTGCGTATAGTAGTCAGGGCCACCGACCACTAGACCAACAGGCCTGCCAATTACGGAATGCAAATCCGTTCTGTTTTAAAATCCGGATTTTTAATAACGGATTGTTGGTCCAATCCGGATTATCCGGATTTTACGAATTTTTCATGAAATTAAACAAATCTGTTTGTTAATATGATATTTGTTATATTTGAGTAAATAGATTAAATTAAAATAAAAGCACTTGAAAATCAAATCATTTTCATAATTATTTGCTTCATTCAAACTATCATCATGAAATATAATTTATACCATAATTATGGTGTTATTGCTATAATATATGTACAGACGCCAGCACAAGCTACCTGAAACTCATCCCAATCAACCTTGAACCTAATGCTAATAGCGATAAAGTTAAAAATCTATTAAAGAAATTTGACATATCCTCATACATGGTCTCCGCCTCGTCGTCGAGGCGTGACGAGGTCGGGGCGTAAAACTGTACGACCCTAGCGAATACCTTCCGGACATTCTAAGTATAAGGTACGCCACCCTTGTGGACACACTCTCGATCTTCACCACGTTTCTCAAAAGGGACCTTATCACTACATAGTATAAAACAAAGTCGCTTCCCTGTCTGTCTGTCCCTATATATGCTTAGATCTTTAAAACTCCGCAACGGATTTTGATGCGGTTTTATTTAATAGATAGAGTGATTCAAGAGGAAGGTTTATATGTATAATACATGCATAATATAGTAGAGAAACACTGATAATTTTAGAGGTTTCTAATGTGATGTCGTAAATAAACACAATTTGCGCTTATATTGTAAACGCTGGCTGAACCATTCAAGATAGATCAAAATAATGTACTACAGTATTGTACACCTTAAAAAGTTCTACAAAAAAATCCGCGATGGTATATGTCTATCTCTTAGGGATAACCCACAATAACCATTTTATATCCTTAACTTTTTACGAGAAATAATGGCTTATTTAAGAAGCAATTTTAGGCAATACAGCATTAATCCTTATCGAATTAAGTACCTTAAAAACATTGTGCATTTTATATAGATCATTATGGCCCTTTACAGCATGTAAAGGGCAATAATGATACAATAAAAAATATGAATTATTCATACAATTTAGATGAATATTTTCGAAGATATTACAGTTTTAAAATGCGGGCGTTACCGGCCGGGCAGTCGGCCGGTGGCGCTTGAAACTACCCAACGAATTTTCAACTTTATTACTGAAGCATAAGGTTCAAAGTTGATTGGGAAATTTTGACAGTTTCGGGTAGCTTGATGTGCTGGCGTCTGTACTACAGTATTGTACACCTTAAAAAGGTCTACAAAAAAATCCACAATGGTATATATATCTCTTAGGGATAACCCACAATAACGATTTTTTATCCTGTACTTTTTACGAGAAGTATTGGCTCTAAAATTATCAGTGTTTCTCTACTATATTATGCATGTATTATACATATAAACCTTCCTCTTGAATCACTCTTTATCTATAAAAAAACCGCATCAAAATCCGTAGCGTAGTTTTCAAGATCTAAGCATACATAGAGACAGACAGACAGCGGGAAGCGACTTTGTTTTATACTATGTAGTGATCAGCATTGCACCCGTGCGAAGCCGGGACGGGTCGCTAGTGGACGATAAAACAGACACCGCCATCACTTACACTCGCGAGACGCGACGCGCGAACAGCGAATTTGCTCATTTAGATTTTTTTGTCACAATTTCTTATTATTCAAAAAATCCGGATTTGAAGTTCAAATCCGGATTTAGAAGTCTAGTGAAAATGTGCGGATATCCGGATTTTTCGGATTACGGATAGTCCGGATTGCATTCCCTACTGCCAATTCAACCTAATAAGTCCCCTCCTACATATCCTTCCTTTTTAATTTTTGTTTAACAGTTAAATCTACTGTAAGTACTAGGTATCCTTATACACGATGAATTTACATATAATAAACTAAAGTTGCTTTTCGTGTTCATCTGATCGCGTTGTTCTTCTAAACTACGCAACGAATTTATTCCGAAAGGTTTATTATTTATCTGCCGCGCTCAGAGACTTCACTTAAAATTAATCAATCATTAACTTTTATTAACCAACATATCTTGGCACAAATGTCAACAAAAATGTTTTCAATCTGATATATTTTTGACTGACTGCGTTCCAATTTATACTTGTCAATTAAATTTAATGATTTATTCATTTTAAGTAACGACTCTGAGTACCAGGGTATGTGTAGGTACAATAAACATAATATATCAAACGTAAATATAACAATAAAGAAACGATGATATATCAAGTCGCAAAAACCGTGCGGAGCAGTGGCGGATCCCTAATTTAGCATAAAATTAATCAAAAATCAAAACTCTTGCGCTAGATACAGCACTTGCGTAGTTTTAATACTCCGCCAACAAAGTCTTAAGTGAGAGCCCTATTTTACTTGTTCTGCCTCAAATCTGGAATAACTTTGCATAGCATGAATCGCAAAAAGCGCTCCGTACGTAAAAGATGCATGCATAACTGGCCAGCGTCCTGATTTAATAGAATAGAGGGCCATAGATGTAGAGACACACGGCGCTCGTACTCGCGCGTATTTCCGTTTATTTTGTTCTAGTGATTCGTTGGTTTTATGTTGCTTACATTGATGGCTGCATTGCTCATATTAATAATAATAAATAATAATAATAAAACTTTATATCGGACTAGGTCCATAATATTGTTAGTATTTTGGTGTTAGCATGAATAATGCTTATAAGTAAATAGGTTAGCATTGTTAGTTTTCAGACAGTAATAAAATTATTAAAATTATTTATTCAGACCTAGGACTGTCCCCACCCAGTGTTCCTGAAAGGGGCAGTCCGCTCTGGCAGCGATCATTTTTAGAATGCTGTTGTTACTATCGTGCACGACTCATAATGCGAAGCATTAGAGTGCTTTACGAACGATTTTTTTTTGCCGCCTTTCTGCAACTACTTCTATTGTTATACTCCTGCTAGTACACAGAACCTACTTAATTTATACACCATTGTATAGATAATGTTATGGAGATTAATTCTGTACGTTTCAAAAATTGAATTAATGCAATAGAAACGAAAAAAAACATCAAAATATTTCTAAAAAACAATTCCGTCAATGAAGTGTGAAACCTGAAAACATTTTAACATTATTTTTTTTTATACATTCGTTTCACCCATACGAGGAACCCTGAAAATGAACCATGAAAATGGCTCTTGTATTCGAAGTAGTTTCATTATAATTATGAATCGTGCACTTTTGGATTTTCCAATGCTATTTTTTTCCTTTTTTAACCTTCGCTGTCCCATTTCTGGTCAAAGGACTCATAAAGGGCAGACCTCGGCTTCCTGAAAAAAATAACAAATGATTCATCCTAATGTTGTAAAAGTGTTTTGGTGCGGGGAAAGGGAAGGGAAAGTTTTGATGCGGAAACTGCAACAAAACGAAAGCAAACTATTTTCGGCGTGTTGTGATCTTAAGATCACAAGACACGAGCCGTAACGCCTACTAACAGATTTGAAAGTACCTACGTAGGTACCTAAGTATATTCAGGGACTTGTCCATAGCGAAAAGCAAATTCTATTTACTTATTTCGTCTGTTATTTCTAATAACATCAAAATCCACTTTTAATCCAGCAGAAATGTACAGAATTCTAAACAAAACATCGTCGTAAGTTATGGTGGTAGGGGTAGGGTCGCGCGTGCGGCCTCTGTGGTCGTTTTGCGGCGCGCATGCGTCGTGACCGCGCGCGCGCTCTCGTCACGCGTCCCGCCCAGCGCAAGCGCACACCACTATTTTATCGCATTAATTATTTGGAAAAGGATTCCCGAAGAGCCAACATTCTTGTGAGCTTGTCAGCTGTGGGAACCCAGCTTAGTGATTAGATTTTTAGTTTAATATTAATAGAGAAATGATGTAGAAGATAGATTTTAAAACTTTAAGACGACACGGGAAGTCTTATTGTGGAGGCTAATAAATTTGTTCCCGGTGTTTTTCTTCACCAATAGTTATTTATTTCAATTTTAATCATTCATAACTATCAGTATAGTCTTTAAGTCCGTTTTAATTTAAAACCTAATTTTAATTAGAGCAGCTATTCTGTAAAAATCTCTCCGTGAAAACTTAGGTGAAGTGAGCGTGGAGTGAGCTGTCAATAGTGTCAATCCCTAGCATCCAAACTCACTTCACCTAAGTTTTCACGGTGAGATTTTTACAGAATAGCACCGCTGGTGATCTAAATACCTATCCTATAAATTAAGGTTTAAGAATATACCTACTAGCAGATGTAATAATTTTACTAATTATAAGACGATTGTGGATACGATATTTGGAGTCACAGAGAGAAACTTTGGCTAGAAACGTACCTGAGTGAAGTATGGAGAAGAAATGGCAGATTAGAAGGTCCTTTGTAAGTATAAATAACTGTCAGATGAGGTATGCAGAGCATAATTACTTTTATTCATAAATGTTGCTTTAAGTTAAATAGTAATTAAAGACTGTTTAACCATATATTTTTGACGTTTACGTCGTCACTTAACTTAGTCATCGTTTACTTTGATTTGCTCGTCGAATCGTTGAGCTCCTTAAGTTCTGAGTTGAGCTGCACGGTTACTGACGAATGCGTGCACTGACTGCACAGGTCCACTCAATCTGTGTGGTTCTTCCCTCAAAATACCACTTCAGACACCAATCTACATGGTCCTCAAAGATCAAAGATGATGTCCGGATTTTTATATACACATTGACATTGATGAATTTTATATAAACAATGACATGGATATTTACTTTGTATAGTATCTTATTTTTTATTATTATTATTGTGAGTGTGAAGACTATGTGGGTCATTTCTTTTTTCTTTTTTCCTTCTTAGTTAGTTTTAATCATGGTCTGGCAGTTTGAGTAATTTATGCGGCCTACCCAAATGTCCTTTCATTGGTATTGTTCGTCGAATCGTAAGGCTCCTCAAGTTCTGAGTTGAGCTACACAATTTTTGACAAATGCGTGCACTGACTGGACAGGTCCGCTCAATCTGTGTGGTTCTTTACTCAAAAGACCATTTCAGACACCAATCTGCATGGTCTTCACATGATCTGACCAAGATTATGTCTGGACTTTAAAAGAGACTGTGACCTCTGAGTTTGTTTCGGCCTTTCTTCTCAGAGTAGTCAGATAGGAAACGCCGACCTCATCTAGTTTAAAAAATATGATTGACATGTAAAAGTGTTTGTACAAACCTACTTACAGAAAATAAATCATTTATCATTTATCATTTATTTATCATTTAAATAAGTAAACCCCTAAATATCTACCCGAAATAGGTAAGTAATAAGCAAAACCACAACGTGTAGGTAGTCATAACCACGCTTGCACGCTTGGCTTTACAAGGTGTAATTTAAATAACGCAAAACCTCATAAGGGTTCATTGTAGGTACTCGTCATTATGAACAACTTTTACTATGGGACCAAACCTGAAATCGCGAAAAAAAAAACAGCGGTTCCCCAGATTTTGACAAGTTATGCAAACATAAATGTAGTGAACAACTGATTTTTTTTTCGCGATTTCTGGTTTGGTCCCATAGTAAAAGTTGTTCATAATGATGAGTACAATGACCCCTTGTGAGGTTTTGCTAACTGCGTAACTGCCTCGTGTGCCTCGTTGGACAAAGTGACATTAGGTTTTCCATTAGGAATTTCTTAGTAACAGTCCGGAGTTTGGAAGTTGGCGGTTTAATACTTACTCCCGTGCCTCGGAAAGCACGTAAAAGCCGTTGGTCCTGCGCCTGATCTCTCCTCGGTCGTGTCGGATCGCCGTCCCATCGGACTATGAGAGTAAAGGGACCTGTGTTTACGCACACACTTGTGGTCTAAAATATCTCCTGCGTACCTGGCTAATCGCTTGTTCACCGTAACCGAGATCGGTCGGAATTACACTTAAAATAATTTTATTTGACAAATGAATAATGTCTACCCATAGTCATTTATCTTTTATTTTCAGCATGCCTTTCAATATACTGTACATTAAATCACTTTAACAATATAATATAAAAAATTTACAATATAGTCAGGGAATTGAATTGTTAAGCAAAATACGTCAATTTTCCGGGTTACAGCCATTTAATACAACAGCCGTGCGATTCTGTAACCATCTCACCGTGAAAGCTTGGTTGAAGTGAGCGTGGAGTGAGCTGTCATTCGCTAGGGATTACCACTATTAAGTGCTCACTTCACTTATGATTTCACGGTGAGATTTTTACAGAATCGACCGGCTGTCGCTTTACTTCATGACCACTGCTCTCAAAACGGTAAAGGAAAACATCAAAACCGAGTCCTCGAACGAAAATTTTGAAGACGTGAAATGTACCGACTGGGCCCGCGTGGTGGATTACAACCCACTCCCTTTCGAAGAGAGGAGGCCTGTATCCCAGCAGTGGGAACATTATAAGCGGATTATGCTATACAGCTGTCAAATAATGACAGTTTATCATCTGCCTAGCCTTTTCCCAACTATGTTGGGGTCGGCTTCCAGTCTAACCGGATGCAGCTGAGTACCAGTATTTCACATGGAGCGACTGCCTATCTGACATCCATAACCCAGTTACTGGGTAATACGATACCCCTAGGTAAGACTGGTTGTCAGACTTTTGGGCTTCTGACTACATCTACAAACAATGACAGTTGTGATTTGAATATACTAACAATTAAAGTTGGTAGTCAATTTGCTTAACAATATTAATTTCATTGACTTTATTTTACATTACCTATATGTAGTAGGTACACAATAAACCTACCTATATGCTACATACAATAAAAACGAAACTCGTTAAATACCTCACGTCGTGTTTAGAACGTTGCACTGCATAACATTGGAACTTCAACGGATATCTGTTTACTTACGCCATTGAACGTTAACATGAGAGCTTTCACCACAGATCAGACAGTTTTGGTGTTTTCCCATACAAACTTTATGTTCTAGATAATGAATTCCGGGTTCCTAAACGCAGGCATAGAGAGGTAAAAACAAATAGCTGTAGAGCGTGCGTGTAATTCCCTTATTATTGATTGTAGGAATCGGTTAGGGTCTGTCCATAAAGGAGAATTAAAGTGGATTTTTATTTGCTTTGGAATTGCCAAGACTATACAACGTGTAATGTTAAATGCGCAAAACCTGAAAATAGTTTGGTCAGAATAACGAGCAGAATTAATTGAATCACTTTTTAATATAGGTCACATTTAAAAAAAAATCTTCATGAAAAACGTTGCCGTGTCTATTTATTAATAGGTCAAGCAAGCTAATGTCAGCGAGGCGCAGCGGCCCGGTGACGACTCCTCCCTCGGTAAAGCGTCGTCGCAGACGCAAGAAACGATCAGAATGGCCAGTAAAACTAAAACAGCACATAAAACCTTTACAATTTTTTGAATGACTTATTTTCTTTCTGAAATAGGTCAATTGAATTAAAAATCAGTTGGGGTGTCTGAGGTTTTGCGCATTTAACGTTACATGTTGTATTATCTTTGGATAATATTTTGAATTGATGTGCATTGAGAACTCTCAAAATTTGAAGACATGTGACATCTACTAATCCGCACTGGGCCCGCGTGGTGAATTATAGCCCACTCCCTCTGACAGAGATCAGCCGTGCGATTCTGTAACCATCTCACCGTGAAAACTTCGGTGAAGTGAGCGTGGAGTGAGCTGTCATTAGAGATTAACACTATTGACACTGCTCACTTCAAGCTCACTTCACTTATGATTTCACGGTGAGATTTTTACAGAATCGACCGGCAGGCCTGTGTGCCAAAAGTGGGAACAATAAAAGCTGATTATATTCTTGTCGAGTTGAGAACTTTCACATTTGAAGCAACTAAGAGGAAGGCATTGAATTTCAAACATTTTACAACTTTTTCGGGGAGCAAGCAAGTATTAGGTATGTATATTTATTAGTAACGGCCATATAGGCAATGGTTTTACTAGGTATTGAATGATGTGCCGGGGGTTGCGGAAGTACCTCATATAACATCTCTTGCAGGACGGCTAAGTTCAGCAGCATATGCTGTAAGAAAAATCCGTCAATTTACTAATGTAGATACCGCGAGACTAGTCTATTTCAGTTACTTTCATAGTATCATGTCTTACGGTATTTTACTATGGGGACGGGCTGCAGATATCGAGTCTGTTTTTATTCTGCAGAAAAGAGCCATCAGAGCAATATATGGCCTCCGCAGGCGCGATTCTCTAAGGGAACTGTTTAAGGATATTAATATCATGACGGTACCTTGTCAATACATCTATGAAAACATCATGTACGTAAGGAAAAATCTAAATCTTTTCACTAAAAGAGGTGACAGACACACCTATAGGACCAGAAATAGGGACCAATTAGTTCAACCAGGTTTCAGACTGGCTAAAGTAGACTCATCCTTCATGAGGTACTGTTTAAAATGTTACAATAAAATACCTCCCCACATACTCCAACTCAACGAAACTAAATTCAAATCTTACATAAAACGCACACTATGCAGCCAAGCATATTATAAGTTGGGGGATTACATCGCTGACAAAAATGCTTGGTTCACCGCTGGTCCAGCTCCACAAGGGCGCATAAACTAATTAATTAGCATTCGAAAATATAGTTGTGAGCTGCTGAAGATTGAAAAAACTATCTTTGAATTGTATAAATTCTATCTCTTAATATTGTATAATTGCATAACACACGTGTGAGCACTATGCACCTAAACTCTAAAGCTACCATTTACTGGGTACGTCTTTCATTGACTTGAATGTGCCCTGGCGGCTGAGGGTATGTCATGCTCACTCAAATGTCTCGCTGGTGGTGGCGTGTGTGTTGGATCATTGAGTTCCCTTCAAAATGGTTGAGCTAAATGGTGCTGATCCATACGTCATGTTCGTGAACGGGCGCCGCCAGTAGGGACTGGTCATCTCTTAGCCGCCACGGCTTATTTTAATTTTAATCTAAGTATTTTCATTTCTGAATTGTTATTTTTTTGTTTTTGTTTTTATCTTTTTTAGTACGGACGCTTTTAACGTGCACGTCTTTCTACATCGTTCTCACATGTATAATTTCAACTTGAATGATGTAACCAAAATTTTGTAACAATTTTTATGATTTAAAAGAGTGTCCGTGGAGTTTCTTGCCCGTTCTTCTCCACAGGTACCTACGCTTTGGAATGGGCAACTAGCTTCATCTTTCTGACTGACCGACCCCTTGACAATTCAAAAGTGCCTGTAATTGGTTTACTTGAAATAAATGCTTTGAGTTTGAGTTTGAGTTTGAGTTTGAGTATCGTTCGTCCCCGCGACCCCCGACGTAGGCGAGAGAGGGAACACCGGGGTGGTTTTTAATCAGTAAGAGTCTGACAGACCCCGCCGCCCGCCCCAGGGCGGCGGACATCCATGAGGATTTTCCACCCCGAACCAAAAAAAAAAAGGTATTGAATGATGTAATCCAAAATATAATAACTTTCAATAAGTAATAACAGCCACACGGATCGATCGATCAGGTTAAGCTACGCTTGCCGCGGTTGCTCCGTGGGTTGGTAACCATCTTCACATACCAAGACCCCTCCGTGCCTCGGAAAGCACGTTAAGCAGTTGGTACCGGCTGTCATTCGTGCATCTTTGACAGTCGTCACGGGTAGTCAGTACCCCGACAGTCTGACAACCAGTCTTACCAAGGTGTATCGTATTACCCGGTAACTGGGTTGTGGAGGTCAGATAGGCAGTCGCTCCATGTAAAATACTGCTATTCAGCTGCATCCGGTTAGACTGGAAGCCGACTCTAACATAGTTGGGAAACGGCTAGGCAGATGATGATAAGTTTTTTTTTTTTTTCAACTTATACAATCGTATTTTTTTTTTAAACAAAAAAAATACGTCGTCCTATTTGCACAATTTATTACAAAACCAATAAATCTCCCTCAATAACTATGTACTCTTCGCACATCTCTGTTACATCATTAAGCCTATAGACGTGCGTAAATTCATAATGCTAAGTTATTTGACATTGTCATTACTTTTGATTTACACTCACTCGGAACTCGGGCCCGGGTGGTCTACGATGACTTGTTTTGATATACCTACCTACTCACATACCTACTTTTAAAGTCAATTATCAATTCAGCAGATATAAAACGTTAGTGCTTTCGTATAATATTTCTGGCTTTTTTAATTTTTATTTGAAGCCATTCCTATTTTTTTTTTCTTTTCAATAATTAAATCAACCTATAATCATTGAGGCTTTATATCTATATGATATTGTAACTTAGCTAGCTAACCCAATCCAGACTACGTACAGACGCCAGCACATCAAGCTACTACAATCTGTCAAATTTCTTTAATAGATTTCCAACTTTATCTCTACAGCATAAGGTTCAAAGTTGATTGGGAAAGTTTGACAGGTTCGGGTAGCTTGATGTGCTGGCGTCTGTACCTTTCATCAATTTAAAAAGACGACTATTTGTTTTTGCTGCTAGCATAATAAGCCCATAATGTTCCCAATGCTGGGAAACAGGCTCCTCTCAGTGAGAGGGAGTGGGCCGTAATCCACCACGTGGGCTTAGTGCAGGTTCGGGGTTGGTAGATGTCACATGTTTTCTAATTTTTGCTTCTAGGATATGGTGGTTTCCTCACGATGTTTTCCTTCACCGTTTTGCGAGCAGTGGTGATGTACAAAATCAAAATCAAAAGTAATTTATTCAAACTAGGCTGAGAATCAGCACTTTTCGAACGTCAAAATTACAAAAGACAGTCCCCAAAAACGCCCGCCCTTCACCACTTCCTAGTGCTTTCGCTGGGAAGAAGAAGTGGCGCAACAAACTCCCCAGTAGCACAGCTGTCTGTTCAGTTAGAAAATACTTGACTGAATACAATACAAGGTATGCAAAGTAATTAACATTACAAGACACAGAACACTAAATTAAGTTATTTGCCATATGTCAGCTAGCAACGCCAATATACCAAGAAATACAATAATACCAAGAAATACAATAACAAAGTGAAGCCCTGGTCAGGGTTCGATCCTACGACCAAAAAGTTGTGGGATTAGCTCAATTTTTCTTGAATTAAACTGCTGATTTCTTCTTAATTATTGTATTTTATTTTCCGTCTTTTTTCTAACGTCTTTCACCCAATTCTCTTCCACACCTTCATTTGTTTTACTGCTACATCTAACTTATTAAACAATCATTCACTATCTCTTTCACTCCTTGACTATTTCATACATTCATCTCTGTCACTCGTTTATGCTTCACATCTGTCATTCATCTTCACATCTCAATTCACTATCCTGTCATAACGTTCCATTCCTACAACTCGGCCACTCTCCCCAAAAAGTTGTGGGATTAGCTCAATTTTTCTTGAATTAAACTGCTGATTTCTTCTTAATTATTGTATTTTATTTTCCGTCTTTTTTCTAACGTCTTTCACCCAATTCTCTTCCACACCTTCATTTGTTTTACTGCTACATCTAACTTATTAAACAATCATTCACTATCTCTTTCACTCCTTGACTATTTCATACATTCATCTCTGTCACTCGTTTATGCTTCACATCTGTCATTCATCTTCACATCTCAATTCACTATCCTGTCATAACGTTCCATTCCTACAACTCGGCCACTCTCCCCAAAAAGTTGTGGGATTAGCTCAATTTTTCTTGAATTAAACTGCTGATTTCTTCTTAATTATTGTATTTTATTTTCCGTCTCTATACTCGTAATTCGCGGTCGTTACCCCTGGGCCACCACTGCTCTTTTGGTGCTAATCAAATGTTCATCAAATTTCTAAAATCTCCATATAGTTTTACAGGAAATCGACACTGGTAGACATACAGGCAGACAAATACCAGAACATTTACAAAACTTCTCGACAAAAAAAATTAAGCCTCTAAAAGGAAAATTACGCATTTAGATTTTGAAATGCCCGTGCCAAAGCTAGAACTTTTTCGGCGGAGTTGCGTTTACATGGCTCCCCTAATTTACAACGCTTTGCCTAGGTCAATCACTCAACTACCCTTTAATAAGTTTTGTGCTGCGTTGCGGAAGTGGTTGTAACAAGAATGTTTTTATTCGATAGATGACTTCTTTCAAAAGTGTCCCTGTAAATTTTATACATTAAAGCACAGATATATTTGACTGATATCTAAGTCATCATCTAACTATGTTGGGGTCGGCTTCCAGTCTAACCGGATGCAGCTGAATACCAGTATTTTACATGGAGCGACTGCCTATCTGACCTCCACAACCCAGTTACTGGGTAATACGATACCCCTAGGTAAGACTGGTAGTCAGACTTTCGGGCTTCTGACTACCCGTAACGACTGTCAAAGATCTACGAATGACATGCGGGACCAACGGCTTAACGTGCTTTCCGAGGCACGGAGGGGTCTCGGTATGTAAAGATGGTCACCCATCCACAGACCAACCGCGGCAAGCGTAGCTTAACCTGATCGATCGACCTATGCAGCTGTTATTATTTAGCCACGACTGATATCTAAGTAAATACATAAATTTCCAAAATGTAGTTATAAATAGTTAATATAGTAGTAGGGTCAAACACAAAATATGTAATTCATCATTTCCAAAAAATAAAACCTCACATATGAGTTTGAAAATCAACCTTTATTCGTGTAACAGTCTCTTATAATTCTTAATAATATCGATATAGATCAGTCTTACATATTCTTTCGAAAAATAACAATTTTCATTTTTATAAGGCCACAGAAAAGACCTAATTGTCTACAGATAAGAACATACACCTTAGTATGTCATCACGTTTTATGATTTGTTTACAGAACTTAATTTATAATGATCAAAATAAAAACACGTTCGTTACATGACAGAATAAAGTTTGAAAATTCAAGTATTTTAGAAAATAAGAAATGATAAAAAATTGCTCACAGAACGGACATCTTTCCTGTAGAAATTCCAATAAATTATACTTTCTTGCACCTTCATAAACTTTCTTTGAGAAACTTTATTTTCTCTATTAAAAGATCGAATAGCTCTCATACGGTACTTTGCCATTTTAGTTTCAATCACAAGTATTTTTTGTTTAGGTACTTATTTTCGATTCTTAATTTTCACGCGTTGCGTTTCACAATAGCATTCCCAACATTAATACGCAAACATGAAGGACTCGACGGTGGAGTATTCTGCTCAGCGAAATGCAAAGCATTTTTACTATTTTTTTCCTTCTGACGTCTTAATTTGGTATTTTCCTTCCATATTTTTCTGATTTGTCGTTGTTCTCTAGGGGTGCAGTCTTTAATAGTTTTAATTTTGCCTTATTCTTTTTTTCTCCGATATCTTTCCCTATCCTGTCTTCTTTTTTCTTCTAATGCTGCTTCATCCATTTTGGCATGTACAAGACGTATACCGAGCTTCTTTTGATGACGGCTGCGCCTTTTTTTGTCTTCCTCAGAAAGCTGAATCCTATTTGTACTTGCCCGTGGCATCGTAACTGTAACAACATTTACATCATATCCACACATTTTAAGGATCCATGCTTCCAGTCACACGAATGTCTTTTACAGAGAAAAAGATGTTTCAGCCAGAGTGAAACTTATTTTACGCCTCTTCTGTAGACAACAGCATTTCCTGTACACACATACATCTACAGGAAAGATGTCTACAGGAAAGACATAATGTAAAAGAAAAAAGATATCTTAAAATATTTTGAGATTAGAATGAAACCATGTTGGATTTTGCAAACCTATCCCTAATGCACATAAACGCTTACGATTTATATAATTTTTAATTATCTACTTACCAATATATACGTAACACAGAAAAGATCTTCAAAACACGACCAAAATCTTGTGTATCCTTTATTAGCAGTATTTTTTCACCGAAGCAGACGCCATTTAAGAAAATTACGAACGAATGAGCGACATTTGAAGCAGTGATGCCAACATAACCCAAAAAATATATTAGGTGTGTTCGAAATATTTAAAATTGTGTGAGTTTTACGTGTCTACAGTAGAAGACTACAAATATTAGAACAATATGTTTATATGTTTTTATTCGTAAATATGGATTGCTGATTTTTTGATCTACGCTTATATGAAAAGTTGTTTATTTTTTACGTACATTCACATTAAAAGAATGTATTTATTGTTCCTGAAATATTTTTAAACATTTATCAAATTGAGGTGCTAAGCATCCGAACAGTCTACAGTAGGAGACATTTTGCTATAAACGAAATCAGAAAATTAATAAATTTATTCTTATAAATAAAATAAGATCAAATATAGTATGCCGACAACTTAATCTTAAGTAATAAAAACACAAACATGCTCTAATAATGTACACCTGGAATTTATGTAACCTGAACACTTTTTCACGCGTTTTTGTGTTTGACCCAGTAGTATGTAGCTATAATAATATATTGTACTATTGCATGCTAATTATTGGCCAAATGTGTGTTACTAAATATTTTATTTTAAGAACTTCATGTATCTACCATATTTGATGCAATAAATGAATTTAATTGAATTGAATTGAAAAAATCTAGCCACACCAGTGTGAAACGCCCCTACTTATGATTACAAGGGACTCGTGCAAAAACGAACAAGTGTGTAGGCCTGTAAGTGGCCGCAAAGTGCAAGCTTACACAGCGCATCGGTTATAGCATTGTGTGCACTGTGCAGTTGCTACACTGACATGTGTGTATACTGCACTTGATGACGTCATAAGGACTTGTGCAGAGGTAAGATAACTGTCGGTAGATAGGTTTAAATTTTTTTTCTATCATAATAACCGAAAAAGAACTCAACTCAGGTGGATTGAGAATCATGTACTAAATTAATGGTTACAGTTTGCGCACTGGTTAAAAAAAGATCCTGTATACTAATAATAAGGCTGAAAAGCTGGCTATTTAACACCACGCTAGAACTCATAGGAGCCGAGTAAAAAGAAAAAAGTCAGACAACGCTAATCAAAAACGAAGTAATAATAGCGCGGGTAGGCGATGCGATGCGACGGGGTGAGGCGCGGGTAGGCGATGCGATGCGACGGGGTGAGGCGCGGGTAGGCGATGCGATGCGACGGGGTGAGGCGCGGGTAGGCGATGCGATGCGACGGGGTGAGTCGAAGGGAGAAGAAAGTTCACACGGACGAAGTCGCGGGCAGTAGCTAGTTAATAATAATTGCTCTATTAAGGACCGCTATACATATCCAGAACATCTTTCTGTCTCTGTTATCTTCAAACGATTGACAGAAACAGAACGATGTTCTAAATATTTATTTATTTATTTAAAGTTTTCGAACACAAAAAAGGTACAAAGGCGGATTTAAGCCTTAGGCATTCTCTACCAGTCAACCAAGGGTGGTGAAGAGATTGGGGATTGGAATATTCTAAATAATATAACATAATTCTAAATAATTTAGCGCTAAGCGTGTTTAGTGATTTCACTCTTTAAGTGGCAGTGGACAGGGCACACTACTCGCAGAACAGATGGCCGATGGGGCCGAAAGGTTCTGGAGTAGCTACTGCGTACCAGAACCAGAAGACGTAGCGTTGGAAGGCCTCCCACAAAGTGGACCGATGACCTTGTGAAGGCAGCAGGAATCCGCTGGATGCGGTAAGCTCAGAACCGGTCGAAGTGACGGAGCTTGGGAGAGGCCCATGTCCAGCAGCAGGACGTCTTTCAACTGAAATGAATGAAACTTATTTAGTGATTTGTGGTACATACAAGTGTTTTATACTCACATACAACACGTTAAAAAAAATATGGCGACGTTGCTTGCAGTCCATTCCAGCCTCTATAAATCGGACCACATCATTAGCCAAAATAAATATCTAAGTATTCTCAAGTACCATCAATATGAGACTCAAATTGAATCGTAAGCTAACAGCTGCGATAGTCCCCTCAGGCGCTGTCAATCAACGCCTCAATAGCCTGCAACAACAATTTAGCGGACAATGGACACCTCTATTCGTAAGCTATTGCACGGTATAGTTATAATTTTAATCACTGTGAACTTGAGCTCACTTTGACAACCCTAACGCTACCCTACCCCTTCCCTACTCCTAAAGTTAGTACTCGGAATACAGAATCAAACAGAAGGCGCGAGAATAGTTTCATGCCACTCAATGTGGCCAAACTAAAATTTATCTTCTGTCCTTCTCTTAATGAACTAGAAAAAAAAGATGCACTGAACTCAAATATAGTTTAGTCTTGTGAACAACAGAATCGGCACCATTGTTACAAAACCTTTACTATATTTTTTTTCTAATATCTTTTTTTTTATTAAGTACCTCACAGAAAGTGTGAAAAGTGAAATATTCTCCTCGGGAATAAAGGGGTCTACGTCTTAGGAGACCTGCCGTGCGATTCTGTAACCATCTCACCGTGACAACTTGTTACTTGGGTGAAGTGAGCGTGGAGTGAGTCGTCAATAGTGTCAATCTCTAACATCAGCATGACTCACAGCTCACTCTAAGCTTACGTAAGCACCTTAGTTATCAGGGTGAGATTTTTCCAGAATCGACCGGCAGTAATCGAATCTGAAGAATATAGCCTCCGTGACATAAGTTATTGCTTTATGGGACACCTGAGTGACTATCTACTATAAGGGTCGGTTGTTTCAAACGGTTGGTTAACGTAACATACGTACGTCAAATAATAACGATTACGTAATCGTTATTATTTGACGTAAATCTAGGCCATAATTTTGTGAAACAACGCTTTTTCTGGTTTGACGATAGTTAACGGCATTTTTAACGGATACGTGTGCGTCAGTGGCCGTGAAACAAACCGCCCCTAAAGGCATTTCCTGACCGACTTAAACTTTAAATATCTAATCAATCACACTAATTTTTGAAAGAGCCAACTGTCGATGCTTTGAAAGAGCCAACTCGAAAACTGACCCATTCAATATTGTAATAGATATAACATTGAGCATGTCATGGCAGTCTTTTTGGGATATAATACTTACTGTAAATCTTCCAGACCACAAAAACGTGCCATCAAAGGCATTAGAAAAAAAAAGAGATAGAGACCTAAGAATTTCACTTTTTTTTTTCAAGAATATTTGAGATTGATTATATTAATATAGTATTTATGTATCAGGATTTTTTTTTTGAAGATATTCATTTCTGTCTGATCAGCTGCGATTTTATAGATACGTAGGTCGTTTCTAGAAAGGTTTTGTGATAAACGTTATCTGATGATTGACAATCAGCCTTTATAAGAGTAGTATCTGTTGTCTCAGGTTTGCGAAGATATTTATTTTGTTTGTTTCGCGCCTTCTGGTTTACTCTGTATTCCAGGAACGTTAGTATAGTTGATATTACAAACACGTTGCATATCTTCTCTCTGTTCACAGGATTCTGGGAACGGAACGTGAAGTGCCGACAAGGTGTTGTCGTTATTTGAAAATAGAAGTCTGAAGATTGGAGATCACTACTTTTTCTATTTTACACACGCTTTGACAGGGCTTTTGTGGAAGCTGGTGAAATTGCAAGTTTGGTCAATAGCAACAGAGATTACTCTAGCAAGATATTATTGGATTTGCATTGATTTGAAGATTTAAATATTTACGGGGTTCAAAAGCAGCTGAAAAGGGGTGTACACGTACACATTTCACTAAAATAGTTAAATGTGTAGCAAAATAAAGCTAGGGCTGACAAAATTTTGATTACTGCCAGTCGATTCTGTAAAAATCTCACCGTGAAATCATAAGTGAAGTGAGCACTTAATAGTGTTAGTCCCTAGCGAATGACAGCTCACTCCACGCTCACTTCACCCAAGCTTTCACGGTGAGATGATGACAGAATCGCACGGCTGTTTAATAAAATTAGATAAAATATAGGTCAATCACCGTGTAGAATAGCGTACAAAGCAGAGCCTTATAAAACTAAACTTTGGGTGAAATAATATTTTGTTTCAAGAAGCAGAGTTGAAAAGTAAACTAATCCACACTAGAAGTCAACTTATATTTACATAACATCAAGCACTTACGTAATACAGAAACTCCTTTAAAAACGTTTACCTTAATGGAATAAGGCAGGAAAGTAAGGCCAAAATATAAGCGGTGAAGACAGTCCGCAATCGACATACCTAATCTTGAGTTGAAGAACCAAACGAACACTTCTAGTTGTGTACCCAGAAACCGCAAACAACTTGTGTTGCTAAGTTTAAAACAACAAAACTTTATACAGGTTTTTAAAAAAACATACAGGCGCGAAGGATTACCAATTAACGTAATCATCCATTACCAACAATGGTACGACCATCGTAAAGTTTCAAACAACTATAATAATTAGTAAGAATGAAACTGTAGAAATGTTCCAAGTTACCAATAAAACGAGTAGCACTGCACTATTACTTTGCCAACAGATAGGCAATACCTCCTAGTCATAACCAGGCTCCGTTCCACAATATATCTTAAAATATTCGTATGTAAAACTGTCGAGACTATCCGTCTTCAAATACCGCCGTCGCAGCGATAATCATAAACTTGGGACACACGACTAGTTTTATGAACCACCTAAAGCATTGCTCTGCGCCTTCCTTACTATTAAAATTAAAATATTTCATATTTCTCGTAACTGGTGAACGTACGTTGTGCATTATGATTGTGGGACTGTAGCTTTAGATGTATGACTGAGGAAAATTCTCGTAGGCATTATCATGGTCTGCCTAGCCTTTTCCCAACTATGATGGGGTCGGCTTCCAGTCTAACCGGATGCAGCGAAGTACCAGTATTTTATACGGGCGACTGCTTATCTGCATGACCTCCACAACTTACTGAAATGTTAATACGATACCCCTTGGTAAGACTGGTTGTCAGACTTTCGGTCTTCTGACGACCCATAACGACTGTCGAAGATTCACAGATATCACAGAGGGGTCTTGGTATGTAAAGATGGTTATCCATCCACGGATTAGCTGCGGCAAGCGGAGTTTAAACTGATCAATCGACCCGTGCGGCTGTTATTACTTAGCCACAAGCAAATTCTCATAGGCATATATACATACAGCGTGTAACGGAAGGGGGGTATCAACCCTGAAGGAGGTGAATGTGCTCATGAAACTCAACAACTTTCCCCAAAGAACATAGGTCGAAATATGAAAAAAAATTTTGGTCCTCCCTTACAAAACTGACTACCAGCTGATTGATTTACTATGGGAAGGCCAAATTTTTTTTTCATATTTCGACCTATGTTCTTTAGGGAAAGTTGTTGAGTTTCATGAGCACATTCACCTCCTTCAGGGTTGATACCCCCCTTCCGTTACACGCTGTATATACAACATTATGTTTAGTATACTGCAAACCTGAATATAGTTTGTTCGGAATAAGTAACTGAATCGATTCCAATAGTTTTTACACCATGTTATATTTTGCCCCAAAAATATTTTAAAATGGTAAAAACTTGGACACCGAGCGACACTAAGTCGACACGAAGTAAGTAATATCCGCAATCATATGCGCACAACACACGACACAGCCGGTCGGCCGACGCGGGCCGGGCGGTGCGTGTTATGTGGTAACCAAGTTTTTGTACGGACAATCAGGTAACATAAAAAGCTTATAACTTCGTGATTTTTCATGATACAGTTTTGAAATTTTGTACATAGAATCTTTACATAAAAATACTAGACACGTGTTTCGGGTTTTCCATATACTAAAAATAATGTTGTATACATATTATATGTTTGAACAAATATGCACTAACATAGGCTTCACCATTTTAAAACGGAACTTTTAGGAGTTATTGGGGAATAGTTGAAAATAAATTAGAACCGCGCGAGGAAATAATTCAGTCAGTTGACTCAGTTATGAAGTTCGATCGAATTGAAGATTCTTTTTTTTTATACTTTACTGCACACACTTAAAATGCAATCTCCTCGTTCCATTTTCAGTCGATGTTAAACGAGTCAAATTTATTATTTATGTATCAGTGAATTAAATTTAGGTACGTATCCGAAATAAAATTTACTGCTAACATTTTATTATATTGTTTTTTTTTGTTAGTTTTTTAAAAATGAAGCTGATAAAAGCATGTTAAAAAGGGAGAGAAACATCAAATTGAGAAAGAAGCAACTGACAATCAAATGAATAGGTATAATTCAAAGACCGTTTTCAATTAATGTCACTCTTGACAAAAAGCACATAAAAAAGCCAGCCTGGTTATTCATCGCGTGGTTCAATAAATTAATCAAACAGCCGTGCGATTCTGTAACCATCTCACCGTGAAAACTTGGGTGAAGTGAGCGTGGAGTGAGTCGTCAATAGTGTCAATCCAATAGTGTCATCAGCATGACTCACAGCTCACTCTAAGCTCACTTCACCTTAGTTATCACGGTGACATTTTTCTAGAATCGACCGGCTGGTATTATTTCCGACGGCATTAAGAAGCGATCACTAACCAGCCATCTTTTTTTGGGGATTTTTTTTATATAGTGATAAATGTTTTTCTATCTGAGTGGCGATGAATAGAAACTAGTTAAAATGCACTTCTAATTCTGCCTCGAGGACCACGTTATAATGACTGGTATGGTGATGAACGAATAAGTGGGTAGGCACTTCTACTAGTTGTAACTTAAATAACGCACAACCTCATAAGGGATCATTGTACTCATCATTACGAACAACTTTTACTATGAAACCAAAACAGAAATTGCGAAAAAAAAAAAAATAACTGTTCCCCACATTTATGTTCGCATAACTCGTCAAAATATAGGGAACAGCTGATTTTTTTTTGCGATTTCTATTTTGATCCCATACCTAGTAAAAGTTGTTCATAATGATGAGTACAAAATCTACCTTTCGCTAAAAGTTGGAGAACTCGGGCTGGGAAACGATACCCCATCCACTTTATTCCCCAGACCTCGCCCTATCAGACTATCATTTGCTTTGAGCCCTGAAACAACATTTGCGGGGTAAACAATTTAATGTTCTCTCTGATGTGGAGGCGGAGTTGAACAACTTTTTCGAGGCACAGCCATCACAGTTCTGGGCGAAAGGCAAGAAGTCTTAGATGCTAATGGTGATTACATCATTGACTAAGCTTTTTGTATTGTAATAATAATAAAATATACAACGTGTAACGTTAAATGCGCAAAACCTGAAATTAGTTTGATCAGAATAACGAGCAGAATTAATTGAACCACTTTTTAATATAGGTCACATTTTTCAAAAAATCTTCATCAAAAACTTTGCCGTGTCTATTTATTAATAGGTCAAGCAAGCCAATGTCAGCGCGGCGCAGCGGCCCGGTGACGACTCCTCCCTCGATAAAGCGTCGTCGCAGACGCAAGAAACGATCAGAATGGCCAGTAAAACTAAAACAGCACATAAAACCTTTACAATTTTTTTAATGACTTATTTTCTCTCTGATATAGGTCAATTAAATTAAAAATCAGTTGGGGTGTCTGAGGTTTTGCGCATTTAACGTTACACGTTGTATAAAACGTAAACCAAGTGTCTCATTACTTTGCCCACCTGATACATTGCGTTTTACTTTATTGAGCAGACAAATTTTTCGAACATATGAAGCAATGGATTAGCAATATCCTTCAAAATGATTCAGTTTGCGATTGATAGTGTGTTACGCAATTAGGGTGCAGCCGGTCGATTCTGTTAGAATCTCACCGTGAGAAGTTAGGTGAAGTGAGTTGTTATGCCATCGGATGCTAGAGATTGACACTAATGACTGTTCACTTTAACCTCACTTCACCCGAGTTATCACGGTGATTTTTACAGAATAGCACTACAGCCGTACGATACTGTAACTATCTTACCGTGAAAGCTTGGATGAAGTGAGCGTGGAGTGAGCTGTCATTCGCTAGGTATTAACACTATTAAGTGCTCACTTCACTTATGGTTTCACGGTGAGATTTTAACAGAATCGACCGGAAGGACATCAAAGATTGGTTAGGTTTGACGTCAAAGTAGGCACACTTCGCTATTAGAAAATAATTTTCATAAAGAATTTTTGTTACGGTCACCAAAATATATTTGAATAAAAAAGCGTCCGTTGGTAAGGTGTTACACTTAGGCCTGGCGCACACTGGCGGCACGGCACGACAGGGGATCCTTCGGCATCCCTACATGTAAGCACACACTGGCCGTAACTATGCCGTGACGTCCTTAAGCATACCGAAGCGTGGTTAGACATGCCGAGGCGTCCTTAGGCATGCCGAGGCGTCCTTAGGCATGCCAAGGCGTCCTTAGGCATGCCGAGGCATCCTTTCTAATGAAAATACGCGCGGGGCCGCCGGGTTCGGGCGAGCGCTGTCTTGCCGCGGTATCCCGAAGACTGCCAAAGCGTTCCAAGGGATGCCGAAGCGTTCCGAAGGCTGCCGACACGGCATGCCCTAAGCATACCGCGGTATTTTATGTGTACTGACGAGCGTTAACATTGAAATTTCAACTTCATTTCCATACTATTAAGTTATATTTTTATTCGTCGCCTAAAAATACCTTGCCATGCCGTGCGCCAGTGGGCGCCGGGCCTTAAACTATACAAGTGTCATTGTAGGTAGATACTTATTTCGTTTTTGAGTCATGCTTCAATAAACTTTTACAGATATTATTTGTGAGTACACTTAAGCGCTGGTCAAAAAGCCACCCGATTTTATCTAAGTCAACAAAGAACACAGGTTAGGAAAGGTGCAACTGAACAAAAAATGCATTGTGGTCCCGTAAATAATTCTTTCAGCGGGCAGTTGAGTCTTTAGAAAAATCTATAAAGATGACAGTTTTTGTCAAAGAAAAAATGCATCCGAAGCTAAAGACTCAACTGCCCGTTATAGTTCTTCTTTCCATAAAAACGAAAATCCGTTGGTCTCGGGGTCGCAAGCGCGACTGCTGAGCGTGGGGTCCTGGGTTTTATTCTCAAGTCGGACATAGTATTATTGTGTTTTCCCATTGGAAATTTCTTGGTAACGGCCTGGATTTTGGAAGTTGGCGGTGTGATACCCCCGTGCCTCGGTGCGCACGTGTCGCCGTTTTCCTGCGCCTGATCTCTCTCCGGTCGTGTCGGATTGCCGTCCCATCGGACTATGAGTGCACCTGTCTTCACACACACTTGTGCACGATAAGTAATATCTCCCGCGCCGAAGGCTAGTCTCCGTTGAGATTGGCTGCTGTGGCTGAAATACGGTCTGGAGGACTTTAACTTGCTTAAAAAAAGTTAATATCCTCCTGAGTCCGCCATATTTATACCTCAAGATGTCGGAAAGACCGGTTGTCCGGTTGTGCTTTTTTTACAGGCTCCAAATTTTTACAGGGTGTTCTACTCGTGAATATGAACAACTTTCACTACGGGACCAATAAAAAAAAAAAAAAAAACTTAATATTTAAGTACACATATAAATAAATAATAATAAAATAAAAAAAATTTAAATACTTTAATTCAGACCTTGAACCTTGAAGTTTGTGTGTGTGTGTATGTTTGCTACTTCTTCACGCTCTAACGGCTGGACCACTTTTGATGAAATTTGGCAAACATTAGGGTTATAAATACTCTATAGCTAGTATTGGGCTATCAACTGCAAAAAGAATTTCTCAAATCCGACTCGTAGTTCCAGAGATTAGCTCGTTCAAACAAACTCTTCAGCTTTGTTATTATAGATAATACCTACCCTACACAGTTTACGCATCAGATGAAAACTGTAATTAATTCGTGGTGTTTCCAGCTTCTCCACCCACAAAAATGCCAATTGCGTTTAGTCCGAAGCGATACGTCCGATACAGGGTGGCTGATATATCTACCTTTTTCATATTTTCCTCCCTCCATTTACGAGGGACACGGATCAATAAAATAACAACATGAGAAAAACTGTTCCACATACTTTATAAGGTACGCCTATATTTCCTGAAGAGTTCAGTAGATTATGTATAGTCGACCTCGTAGTTGCCTTATCACTTTTGACAATATTTGCCACTAAATTCAAACTTTACTTAGTTTGTAGGGAGGCAACCGTCTTGGCGCCTAATACGCCGAAACCCGCTTACCAATCAAGGTAGAGGACATTTTGGGTCGCGGGCGCACAGAGTGGGGACTCTGTCCGCCCACCAAGTGACTCCAGGGAAGAAGTTGGCACGGTGGTCACGTGCTGCCGTGCATAGCGAGGCTCAGGGGAGGCCCCTTTACAGTCTCCCCAGGGATGTGCCTTACAGGCCTTGCACAGGGGGGGTTCCGGAATTGGTCTATTAAGAGGATACGGGACTACCCCTATGTGCTGATGGTGATCACTGGGGTGGTTTTAGTGAGGTAAAAATCTCACACTCCCCAATCTCCCTCCCCGGAGGTCGGGTGCCTTTTGAAGGTTCCCCCCGAAAACATAAAAAACAGTACCCTTAGGAGCGGAGCAAAAAGAAATCAGAAATACCTAACTCTTAGCGAAAACGAAGTCAAAACGAGGGCAGGCAAAGTGTTGCGAAGGAGTAGGTCGGGGAAGTGGCAGTGGGCTGGCCATGTCTGTCGAAGGGCCGATGGCCGGTGGAGCAGACGAGTCCTGGAGTGGAGACCGCGTATCGGCAAGCGTAGTGTGGGACGCCCCCCAGCTAGATGGACGGACGACCTAAAGAAGGTGGCTGGGGTAGACTGGATGCGGAAGGCGGAGGACAGGGTGTTGTGGCGCAGTCTGGGAGAGGCCTATGTCCAGCAGTGGACTGCGATAGGCTGAGTTGCTTGATTGATTGAGGTCGGGGAAACAAGAAATTTCAGGCATACAGAAGCTGGTAGACAAATAAAGAAGATACCTAGGTATACCCTAAGAGGGACCCGTGGCTAAGTAATAACAGCCGCACGGCCAGGTTAAGCTACGCTTGCCGCGATTGGTCCGTGGATGCGTGACCAGCTTTACATACAGAGACCCCTCCGTGCCTCGGAAAGCACGTTAAGCCATTGGTCCCGGCTGTCATTCGTGGAGCTTTGGCAGTCGTTACGGGTAGTCAGAAGCCCAAAAGTCTGACAACAGTCTTACCAAGGGGTCTTACCTATAATGTTAATTACTTTGCATACCTGGTATTGTATTCAATCAAGTATTTTCTAACTGAACAGACAGCTGTGCTGCTGGGGAGTATGTTGCGACACTTCTTCCCAGCGAAGGCACTAGGAAGTGGTGAAGGGCGGACGTTTTGGGGGACTGTCTTTTGTAATTTTGACTTTCGAAAAGTGCTGATTCTCAGCCCAGTTTTAATAAATGTATTTTTGATTTTCTTTTTGATTTTGACGCGCAAACTATTTAGCACATGATTCTAGACAGCGCAGAATTTTTTTTAGATTTAAAAAAAATAAACTGCAGTTTCATAGAGAAGTGCAATATATACCTATGCGGTCAAAATGTATGGAACAGCATTTCTTTTTTTATAACCGACAAACATTTTCAACGTACAGACGCCAGCACATCAAGCTACCCGAAACTGTTAAATTTTCCCAATCAACTTTGAACCTTATGCTTTTGCGATAAAGTTGAAAATCTATTCAAGAAATTCGACAGATTGTAGTAGCTTGATATGCTGGCGTCTGTACATGGCACATGTATTTGCCATTTGACACAGGTTGCGCGTCGATGTCCGTGCCATCCTGTATTTAGGTTCAATTAATCTCCGAAAATCGTAACTGCGGTCATTTATAAATGAAAAAAATTAAGTACAAACCATTAAAAAAAATATTCATAAACACATTGCAACTTAACTGATAAGTTTCAGTCTGGCTGGACACACTGAAAATTCGTGAGCATTAAACACACTCTATTTTTATAAATAGCAACGCTCGGAAAATTAATAATTTTCGTGATGAAAATTGTGAAGTCTGAATAAGTTATGGCTCAACCACTTTTAACCAAACTAACATAACATCACCTTGTTTCCCCAAAAGGTTAAGCAGAGCTGAACTATAGGCTATACTAGGTACCTACACCTATATTTCAGCAGTTAAGTCCCAGGTTAGGAACATCTCATTTAATTACTAGATTAAATAATAAATGTTAAGTTTTGAGATTTTTTTTTTTTTAACTTACATCATAGATGAAGTATAAGGCTCCCGAAGATAGACGCGACGCCGACGTGACGGCGTAACGCCATTCTGGTAGAAGAATTTCCATGAAGTGTTTATAAAAATTGTACTACCAGAGCCGCGTCGCGCTGACGCGTCACGCCTGTCTGCATAATCCTTAATGATACTAAATTTAAATTAATTCGTATTTTATTTCAGAAACATTAAAATGTCAGCTATCACACAACTTAGTACCTACATCTGTTTATTATTGTAGTATACATTTTTTTTTATTATTCAAAAAAGTACAAAAGCGTAACACGAAACAAAATATTTCATCTATTTTAGTGAGGTGAATGTACAGAGGCATTTTAATTTAAGACTACGACTCCCAAACTGAGACATGCTCTTATCTTGGGTAGTCGGCGGTCGACCGTTTTATATGTCGTATACATATCACCGCCTTATTTTGTGCTAAAATTTTACACATAAAAATTTGATATAATTAGCATCTTTACCAAATAATGTGGTTGTGTTTTTTAAAAATTCAAATTAGTGGAGCGCCGTAAGACATAAAAATTGTAAAATCTCGGAATCCAGGGCCAGTCAATGAATCTCCATAAAAACTGTTCGACTGCATTGTTGAAAGCTCAAATAAAAAAGTTAAAAAAAAAAAATTGGCCGATCTTGATTAAAAAAAAATTATAACAACAATTTACTGAAAAATGAGAGGGACAAGAGGAAAAAAATGTTTAAAGTAAAGATTTAAATTTTATAAGTACCTAATAAATTATATTTGCATAGTAACTTTAATGTTAATTTCTTAATATTTAGCAAAAAAATAACGAGTTACAAAAAAAAAATATATACAACGTCTAACGTTAAATGCGCAAAACCTGAAAATAGTTTGATCAGAATAACGAGCAGAATTAATTGAACCACTTTTTAATATAGGTCATATTTTTCAAAAAATCTTCATTAAAAACGTTGCCGTGTCTATTTATTAATAGGTCAAGCAAGCCAATGTCAGCGCCGCGGAGCGACCCGGTGACGACTCCTCTCTCGGTAAAGCGTCGTCACAGACGCAAGAAGCGATCAGAATGGCCAGTAAAACTAAAACAGCACATAAAACCTTTACAATTTTTTTAATGACTTATTTTCAATCTGAAATAGATCAATTGAATTAAAAATCAGCTGGGGTGTCTGAGGTTTTGCGCATTTAACGTTACACGTTGTATATTTTCAACTATACATTTCTACATTATTGTTCATTATTGTCGTCGTCATCGTCATCGATCTCATTGATGTGGATTGTAGGTGAAGGATTAGTACAGCTGTTACCATTGATTTATTCCACTTTTATATATTGCGACAATATTCACTTTTGTCTTCACTTATCAAATTTAAAATGGTTTTCTTGAAATCAGAGGTAGTTACATAGCTGATTTGCTGTTTTGACGATTTCGACTTTCTTTTTTCCTTCATTTCATCCGCTTCTTTTTCACTTAAAAAACACCTACTTTTCCAATCAAAGCCAATTGAAGTAGCCTTTCGAAGCTTTTTCTTAGGCAGAAAACATGCTGATGTGATGTTTTCTTTTTTTAAATGATCACTTATGCATCCTTTATTGATATATTTTTGCCTGCATACTGAATGCACGTAGACAAATTCGCGAGTATTAAATACTGAGACAATCCCTCCGCTCTTTCTGCAGAAGTAGCTTTCAGCATTGATATTCCTCTAGTTAGCTTTACAAGTTCTCCTAGTTCGGAGCTTAATTGAGAACTAGATCTGATTTTATCGCAAATGAGGCAATAATTACTTTGATTGTCATCACTATTCGATGGTTCACTCATTTTGATAAGAGGCTGTAACAACAAATATTAGTAATATTAATAACTAACGCTTATATCATGATTAATAATGAATATTATTCAATTTAACTATAACATTCTAACTTTCAGCATCGATTTATTATAAAATAAACGATTAAGTATTTGAAATTGTTTTCATAAGCGAGTAACAAAATAAAAAAAAACAAATACTTACTATCTATGCCACTATTTTCAAAGTTTGTAAAACACAGTTATGTTCAGTAATTAACTTTTATCGTATTTACTGCATAATAATAAATATATATCATCATCTGCCCAGCCTTTTCCCAACTATCTCGGGGTCGGCTTGCAGTCTAACCGGATGCAGCTGAATACCAGTATTTTACATGGAGCGACTGCCTATCTGACCTCCACAAGCCAGTTACTGGGTAATACGATACCCCTTGGTAAGACTGGTTGTCAGACTTTCGGGGTTCTGACTACCTGTTACGACTGTCAAAGATCCACGAATGACAGCCGGGACCAACGGCTTAACGTGCTTTGCGAGGCGCGGAGGGGTCTCGGTATGTAAAGATGGTCACCCATCCACAGACCAACCGCGGCAAGCATGGCTTAACCTGATCAATCGACCTATGCGGCTGCACCTGCAGTCCCTTGAGGCCCAAGGACAAGTTTGTAATAGTTCTCCTTTTCAAAATATAACGTTAAACTAATAAAAATAAAAGAAATCTCCGAAAAATTAATAATTATTTATTTTAATAATTAAAAAATTGAGATCGGGCAAAATATTTTTTTTAACATTTTTCTATATGCTGTTAAAAACACATTTCAAAAATTTTTATGAAGATTCATTGACTGGCCCTGGATTCCGAGGTATAAATCTTACGGCGCTCCACTAAATACTAAATTTTATTTTACTATTTCAATATTTTATATAAATATTTATCTTCTCAAACTACCCGCGTTATGACAGTTGAAACTTTCCGATCTCTTCTGGTGTCCCGACGACTTCAAAGCGGCGTTAAAGGAGAAATAGACATAACGATGATGAATCGTGATAGAAACAATCAACGTCATGTTTACGTCAGCCCCAACACTAACTATCAGCACAGATCTCTCTTAATCCTGCAAAACATGCACGTTTCGTTAAAGGTCCTTGGGATCGTGGCGCTCATAGTACCTAGAATGAAACTCCGCTATTTTCTTTAATCAGATATCATTTAAAAAAAAAACAGTTTTATATTAAAACAAGCCGTGTGCCCGATGAGATTCCCCATCTGAAAAAATGACGAACATCCAGTCGCTACTTTTAACCTCTTCAGGGGATGAATTATCAAAAATCTTATCTTATCGCATGAAAGCTGTATGAAATTTTATACCAGAGTTCCTTTATAAAAGGAAAAAAAAAAAAAAAAAAAAAATAACAAAAAAAAAAATATCTTCTCATGCTTCTTGACCCACCGGTTTAGTCATATGCCTTTAACTTATCAAACATTCTTGGAGATCGGATGAGAAAGCAATCCAAGCAGAACCTCTATGGTGCACAGAAAATTAAATGATCGCCATCTAGCATGACAAGTTTTCCACCAACACCGTTACAGACAACATTACATATAAAAAACCACCAAAAGCACAGAACTTTCCAAAATATAGCCGTACATTGATCTGTAGACGCGTGCCCATAATTGGAACTAAAACCGCCATCTTATTTTTTCCATAAAACAATAATTGAATAAATGTTTATCAACAGCGCGCCCCTGGCAACGTAATTCGAGCGCCAAAAGATCTTTGTAACACTCTAACTTAAACCTAACTACGTAAATTATTATATAACTCCACTCTTCCTACATCCTTAGCACAAAGGGTACGTCACACAAAATCAGCGTGTTTACGATGAGATTTAATCGTGTGTAGTCCACACGGGAGTTGGGAGCTCTGGTCTACGGCGTAGCTCCAGGTCTACGTCCGGCCGTTGAACCCAACGTGCCGGCGCCGAATTCGCATGCACCCTTCTGAACTTAGTACACCTTAACTTGCGCAGGTCAAAGAGTAATGTACTCGATTCTATCCCTTATTTTCGTAGACGATAATTGTTATAGAAATATGAACGTAGCCAGACTACATACCTCACGATTCGGCGTAGAGGTTTATCTGTTGACATAACTTTACTGAATAACAAAGGAGCAGTTCATTTCATCGTACATCTAAATTCATATTTTATTAGTCTGCTAATCACCCCAATCAAAGCGCCGTCTAACAAAGAACGCTATGACAAACATTACTTATCACTACGACTGTCCTGAAACCATCGATTGTGAGTGTGTTCTAATCGTTCATTTTTATCGAGTCGGGCCTCGGGCGTGATAGATTATCCTTTAGCTTCCTTTTTCCTTTTAGAGAGCGTCGACCGTCGGCTACGAGGGGGCCAGGGGAGGAGACGAGGGGGGCACGAACCGCTGCACCGAACCGCCAACGTCATTGCCCTGTCAACTCAACAATACTAAGCAGACGATGTTACGTATACCGAACAATACGAAATAGGTGCTAAACTAAAGAGGGATCACTGAACTCTTTTGTGCATAACACAAAAACACTTTTTGTTTGACAGTTTTAACCAACAACGACGGCTACTTGCATACGACGCAAAAACTATCACAATACCAGCAAAAACTGTAAGCTTCAACTCAGAAAGTTGTCAAACTCATTAATGAGGTGTTAGCGGCAAAATATTTAATTACAAATTGATTGCAAAGCATTAGATGGCACGTAGGTATACTAAAAACAATTAGTGATAAGGGATTAATTAGTGTTTCGCGTTAATGTGATAAACAAGTCAACAGCTGCGGTGCAATGAGGCGCGCCCTCTAGCTTCACTTATAATAATATAATGTCTAGACTTCAGACTACAGTCATGCGTCACCCTCGTTCACACGCAACGCTTTGAAAATAACCGCTCTCCGCCTTTTTGTGCGCTTCCAGTAAATATAAATGATTATCGCCGTACTTATGTATGTAGAGATATGAAATACTACGATGGGGACTTCTCGTTCATATTCCATTCAAATTGTAAGTTAATGTTATTATAACTAACAATAAGTACAAAAATCTAAATGTACGGGTACAAATAAACAGAAGGTATTTTTTGTTTCACCATCTATTATAGTATGTACGTTTGATCAATATTTAGTAGGACATAAAAAGCAGCGCATAACTCAAAAGAAGCAGTAAAGAAAAATAAACTGCACATCCATAAATGTTATGCAATGACATGAAAGTAAAAGGATTAAGTAAATGCACAAAAACGGTCTTATGATTTAATCATTAAAGCATAGCACATTCTATTTTATGCACTCTGATCGTACTCGTACATACGTATTCTCTTTGTGCACACTCTTAAATCGAACTGCAAATGAAATGGTAAAACGGTTAAGTAGGTAATTTTCGTATAATCAGCCTGACATTTTCCCAATTAAAGGCGTTTTCCTCTATACAAAAGAACGAGCATTGATTAAAAAGATACCTCGCCCCGCGTTGGCGTAAAAAGGGCAAAAAAAACCCTGAAACATGCCTTATTTTGCATGTAAAAGTGAAAACAATACACGAAAACAAAGTTATATAACTTTTGGACTCTTTTACATCCAAATATTCTCTCCTAAAACAAACACTGGACAAAATATATCTTGTCTTTGACGCATTGGGATGCGTCATAACAAATTTCTGGAGCCGTAGCTAACTTGGTGCAAGCCCACGAGACCGGCGGAAGGGGGGGAGAGTGGGGTGGGCGCCCCCACCACCCTCTATTTCCCACGCAACGACCTTTGTGCCTCGGCGATGCACTTTGACAGACTTTACTAATTCAATAGATGGACGCTGTGTGGCACGGCTCTTTCCGTTACATAATTATAGACTTTGTTTAGCTTTGCGTTGCGTTGGATAATGAATACATAGTTTATTAGATAGAACGTTAATCAGTGAAGCGTTGAACATTGTAATCATTTTGTAATTTGCCGATAGAGCTTTTTTATGTAGCTCACGCAAATTACATTTTAAAAGGTTGATAAGTAAAAATTGTGTTATATGGATAAAGTAGTTTTCAACTTAGTTTTCTATTTTTATGTAGGTACCTACTACTATCAGCCTGTGTAAATTGAAAGCAGACTTCAACAAATTATATAAGTTGCAACGAGAGCTATGAAGAACTTTTCCAAAAAAATATTGGCCAAAAACATAAATAATGATCTCTAAAACCAAACACATAATATACACCTATATTATGGACACCTCCTATCAACATAAAACAAATATTTAATGAAGAGCACACTAATTAGCAACGAATTATAACAACGAATAATCTAATAGTCGTATCTGCAGCGATGTTATAACTTATTTGTTCTAGTAAATTGGTGTAACTACGACGTACGACACACGGGAACGGTGCGACGCCGAAATAGGTACGGCTATATTGTAGGTAACACGTGCGAATTGACTACATATTTAATGTATTCGGTTATCTTATACCTTCAAGTTATCTAAGTATTTTGTTACTGTATTAGGTGTAAAACATTGTAGGTATATTACATCTAATTTAGATCATTAACGTCATCAACCTGCCAGATTTCTAATTTATTTAGAGTACCTATTAAGGATAAAAAATAAGTAACTTTAATTTCAAACATCAGCCGGTCGATTCTGTAAAAATCTCACCGTGAAGTCATAAGTGTAGTGAGCACTTAGTGTTAATCCCTAGCGAATGACAGCTCACTCCACGCTCACTTCACCCAAGCTTTCACGGTGAGATGGTTACAGAATCGCACGGCAGGTTTATATGAAAACTAGCTGCGCCCCGCGGTTTCACCCGCATACGTCTCGATCCCGTACGAATAATGTTTTAAACCTGGTTATAAACTATCTGTGTGTCAAATTTCATCAAAATTGGTTCAGCCGTTTGAGCGTGAAGAAGTAACAAACACAGACACTCACAAACTTTCGCCTTTATAATATTAGTGTGATTTGTTTGTCCAATATTACAAAGGATATGTAGAAAGGTTTTATCAAAGGAATTTCGACCAATTGGTCGGAAAAATAATATAAAAAAAATACAAAAATGGGTAGATACGTTTTCGCAGAAAAAACAACTTGGTGACGACGAAGTGTCAATAATCACATACGACTAAACATTTTGACGTGTAAACTGAATACAGACATAAAAAGTTATTTCAAAGGAGCAGAAGCAACATCGGAAATAGACTGTTGATTGGAATATTCAGATAGGAAATTGGAACCGGGATCCACAGTTAGCAGCAGCTCATAAAAAGCAATGATGTTTTATTCCTACAAAAATATTACTGGGAGTGCAGTTAGGTTGTATCTTCCGCTGTATTGTGTTATTTTTTAGTACATCATCTATCACCGGTCGTGATTTCCTAAAATCTTCTGCTAGTATTAAAACGTCTCCTGCCGTGCGATTCTGTAACCATCTCACTGTGAAAACGTGGGTGAAGTGAGCGTGGAGTGAGTCGTCAATAGTGTCAATCCCTAGCATCAGCATGACTCACAGCTCACTCTAAGCTCACTTCAACTTAGTTATCACGGTGAGATTTTTCCAGAATCGACCGGCTGTAATATATTTGATTTCTAATCCATTTCCTTTCAATGATTGTACAAGATTGCAAAAGGACGGTACCTACTTCAAGGTAGATGATAGATGAGATTTCTATTTGAAAAATAAAACCTTTCATGTTTTAGATACAAAAATTTCAAAAGCAGATGAAACAAGACCATTTCGACGATCAACAACATATGTGTATGAGTATGTGTGTATGAGTTCGACAACATATGTAATTATTAAATCCCCGTACCACGTTAAAAACATTATACTAACATTCCAGTTCGCAAAACTTCAGCAAACCTTACGAACACCAATTATTATTAGGTATAATATCAAATAAATTGTGAGTGTCCCCCATACCACGAGACTATCAGAACAAGGTAGCGACAAGCATCGTTTGCGCGGTGGGTTCGGGTGAGGCTCGATCCGTGGGGAGGCTCGCTTGTTTTGGTCTGTTTGGGCCGAGGACGGCCGCCACACAAAGACGACGACCGATCCGCACACTAATTCAAAGGAGATCGATAGTGCACCCACCCAGTATGCCCTTTCATGCAGAGCTCATCATGCGCCGCTATAATTAAAATGTTTTGCTCTCGATAAGTATTTGGCGTCGCTAATTATTATTAATGCTGTTTCGAATTTATATGACGAGTTTACAAGTTTTTTATTCGTGGCGTTATTGGCGCCCAACTTATTTTTTCATGTTGGGCGCCAATAATAAAGACTTTCATCTGCCTAGCCTTTTCCCAACTATGTTGGGGTCGGCTTCCAGTCTAACCGGATGCGGCTGAATACCAGTATTTTACATGGAGCGACTGCCTATCTGACCTCCACAACCCAGTTACTGGGTAATACGATCCCCTTGGTAAGACTGGTTGTCAGACTTTCGGGCTACTGACGACCCGTAAGGACTGTCAAAGATCCACGAATGACAGCCGGGACCAACGGCTTAACGTACTTTCTGAGGCACGGAGGGGTCTTGGTATGTAAAGATGGTCACCCATCCACGTACCAACCGCGGCAAGCGTGACCTGACCGATCAACCCATGCGTCTGTTATTACTTAACCACAAGCCCCTCAGTAATGAATACATTACACATTAAATTATTTCAGTAAGTTATCAGTAAGTTTTAAAATGTTACTACAATATGGTAGTATATTTAAATTATTGATGCACGTTGACCCCCCGGGATCCCGCAACAATAGACAGTGAATTGTGTCTCTTTAGTCAAGGCTTGGTAGATTAAAACACTAAAGTTTAAATTACGATATAGAAAGGTATGTTTTTTTCACAACTGTACCTATAGTCGTTAGAAAAAGCTATTTTAAAGTAGTTACGTCGAATAATAACCAGGTTTCTAACAAGTGCTTAGCCTGTCAACTTGTTATTCTAACAAATTACCTGCACATTGAAAACGTAGAAACCACCTGCTTTGTATTTACTCAGCATTACAAGTAAAATGGAAATTTCTCGTAGGTATCATAGTAATATTACAAAACGTAATACAAAATGAAAGTGTTTTAGTGCAGCAGATTCATTTCTTCTAAGAACTTTGAACGACCTTCGAGGAGGGTGGTTGTTCAAGTTTCAGTTTCAGTTGCAGAGGGCGCTCTCCCACCCGTCTCGGAAAATTTGCATGATTAAACGCGTTGCTAAAAGAACGCAAGTAAAGTAGATTGAACTAAATTAAGTAAGTAGGTACCTATAGATACAGTACAGTTACAATACAGTACACATACAGTACAGTTACGAAAATGTAACTATCATAATGATGAAAGTAAAACAACAAAACGGAATACCTAATTCTCAAAGCATTACAAGTAAAATTGACATGTAAAAGTGTTTGTACAAACCTACTTACAGAAAAATAAATCATTTATCATTTATCATTTAAAGGCTAAAATCCAATAACGTACAACAGAACAGGTATGTACATCAAATTCTTACATCGATACGGCAATAAATTAAAGGCAATATTGGCAACATTTTGCTGTTCCAAAATTGGAATCCACAACAAAGGGACGTCAAAGAAACTAGCAAGTGTACGCGTGCAAGCGGGGCCGGGCATAAAGAGTGAGCGCAGTACGGCCGAAGAGCCTCGTGCGTCCATTACCCCCCTCCCAGTGGGGGGACTGGGGGCTGCCGAAAGTGCGGGGTGGCAAGTGTCTCGCTCACACCCAAAGATGCATCGAGTTTCTGGACGAAACCGCACTGCCGCTGCATATAATGGTAATGAATTTCGTCTCCATTTTATTTAGTACGTACCTATACGTTAGCTATTGATTTCTCTTGAAATTTCGCCATGTTTTGCACGCCTTTGAATCTGTCGGAAACTCGCTACATTCGAAAATCTGGCAACGTAATTCATGTTTCAATTACTTATGCGAGTTTACATGGTAGGTACGTATTGACTTATCATCATGTAAATATGTGAAATACGCGCTTTGACGTGGAGTTGCGGACACCAGCCCGTTGTACTATACTACCATCTTATAAGGTACCTCGTACTTGTATGTACCTACAAGTCATACCAGCAGGCTGATTGCGTAACACACTATATATGGGTTTCATTTTGACAGGTCAATAACATTCATTGCGTTATTTACGTTGCTGAGCAGACACATTTTTCGAGCATATTATTATGGAGCAATGGATTAGCAATATGCTTCAAAATGATTCAAATTGAGAGTAATAGTGCGTTACGCAATTAGGGTGCTGCTGAGCTTCCTAAAATAACAGTGGCTTTTCCAAAATAATATGTAATTCAATCCTTGAACACTATCCTTGTCTCCACACAAATGACATCAGTACCTACCTACCTACACATACTCCTATTTTGTTAAAGTACCTACCCCAGTCACGACATGCCCCTGCACCGATAAATCGCATTATGGCCCACGTGTAGGGAATACATTTTTAATCTTGTTTCCTTTATATCATGCGGCTCAGAAAAGCAGTAGGTAGCGGTGGGTAGGGCATCACTGAAAACTACCTTCCTAAATACAAGAACAGCCGGTCGATTCTGGAAAATCTCACCGTGATAACTAAGGTGAAGTGAGCTTAGAGTGAGCAGTGAGTCATGCTGATGCTAGGGATTGACACTATTGACGACTTACTCCACGCTCACTTCACCCAAGTTTTCACGGTGAGATGGTTACAGAATCGCACGGCTGGACGGAATATACGAATTTTCTATCATACCTACTTCTAATCTGATTAAGGTAACGGAGATAGAAGTTTCTATTCATTAAACGTATTGCAAGTATCTACTTGCTATCTCACAATGAAGCAAACGTGCTAGACTAAAATGGAGTGCACATTCAACATGTAAACATATCATCAACGTTACCAAAAACAAACACGTCAAAACAGCGCGGTAACGTTAATAACGCTCACGTTGCCATCCATAGCTCTTTTCATTCGGCACGAGCCGGTGCAGGCTGTGTCAAAGCACGTAATTAGTATTTAGGAAGGTGGTAAGAAAGGCGAGGTCGTGGGCCAGACGTCGGGTATCGATCCGACGACCTACCCCACGCTCTACCTCCCAAAAGGGTGGGAAGTGGGGAGCCACGCACATCGAGCCACCAATTGACACACTTAAGGTAATACTTGGCACTTACGATGTCGCCTCTACGTACTGATGGCCAGCGGAAACAATACTGCTATGCCAAACTACTTCAATACCGAAACATTTGCCAGCTAGATGAAAGTAAAGGAATCGGGAACAAAGAAACTGCGAGTCACTTCAAAAAATAATCAGATAAAGCGAATCATATTGCATCTACGATTATTGTTAGCAGAGTAGCAGAGTAGTTGAAAATTACAGAAAGCTCGACCCAGTTGGCGCTGAGCCCGCCCGTACATCGGAACATCGCGCACTTGCTTATAGAAGATATGTATCTATTTTATTTAACCTTGGAGAACTGTAAACATATTATTCTGCATTTCTAAGACTGCAACGTGATTAGTGTATAAGAAAGTGAAAAGTAGAGGTCGCTCACCTTACAGGCAGACATGAGTAATGATCTTACCTATCGATATAAAAATTAGTAAACTACCCACAATTTTATTTTTTTGTTCCTGCAATGTAGAGATATATCTCTTGAAAATAATTTGTTACCGATCTCTTGATTGAAGCTACAATTAGATTTCACTCGTTAAGCCACTATGTTTTGATAAAATTCATCAGCCTTCGCTTCCAAAGTTTCATCAATAAATAATTTATTAGACAGAAGATGTGTAATTAGTACCTTCTTTGAGATTCGGGATTTTAGGTACCTACGTCTCTTTATACATCCTATTAGGGAGGTTCTCGGCATAAATACCATTACCTAGATATATACCTACCCTTCTAAAGGTATGACTAGATAGATAAAGCCGCGTGCATATAGCTAAGACACCTTAACCGCCGTCTGCATATTCGCAAGCCGGCGCACAGGTACCTTTGTTTCAGCAAATTGTAATCATGTCTTGTAATAACCATCCATCCAGCCATCTTGTCTTATTTCTAAATATCAAGCTTCTGCTAGGCGATAATGTAGATACATTCATTATAGTCTATAGATAAAGGTATGTACAGACGCCAGCTCATCAAGCTACCCGAAACTGTCAAATTATCCTAATCAACTTTGAACCTAATACTTTGGCGATAAAGTTGAAAATCTATTAAAGAAAGGACATTGTCCAGAATCGCCCTGTGCAACACAAGTATCGGACATACACGATAATTAATTGTCTATTTTATTATATTAGTTGCAAATACTTTTCTAACACGGACTAGCTGCATGACAAAATGAACATTATAACGTATTTTACGCCACTAATAACATTAATCGCCGCCATCTTTGCTAAACGTCATGTCGTGCCGAAAAAGATTAGGGATTAGGCTTTAGAAAAAAAATGCATACCTACCTATTTAGGTAGGTAATAAAAATAGCTAAATGTATTAAGATATTGTTTTTTAGTTTCTTAAAAATCACTCGGAGCTATGAAAAACAATACCTTATGGTTCGATTATAACCTCAAAATCTGATACTTTTTTTTAAATATATCTATTCTGCAGCTAGTCCGCTATAAAAATAAGTTCTTAAAGGAGTTTACTAATGATCGACAATACAACACATAATTTTCCGACGCTTTTGGTTCCAGGGCGAACAATGTATGGGCGCAGAGCAATGTCCTTTGACAGATAGTAGTAGCTTGATGTGCTGGCGTCTGTACCTACTTATTTTTTTTTTTTTGTTATTTGAGTAGGTATTCTGAATATGAAACAAACATCGCATAAATATTTTTGTGTCGCACAGAGTTCGATTTAACTTTCATGTAATTTATTAAAATCACGAATCCACCCTACTTAATTCTAACCACATTCAATTCCTTTTATCTCGCTTTTCTCAAAACTAAATTCTCTGTTCTTTATAAAGGCAATTTCCGCAAAAGGAATTACTGGTGAAAATAAGCAGAGCACGCAGATTGTCCGGAGCGACGTCGCGTCGGCGCTGCACTTTGGGTGAGGGCCGTGGAGGCACAGACATCGGGGTGGTGGGTGGTGTAAAATCACCCGCAATCATTTATACCCGAACTGCCTGCAGAATTACTAGCCGTCACTAAATTCACGACACCACCCTCTTGCACCAACTTTATTATGGCTTTCTCTTACAGTATATAATTGAAATTGATAGGAATTATTATTTCTTTGGAGTAATAAAGGTGGATTCGGTTGCCTGAAGATAGTCTTTGTTTGCTGTTTTGATGTTTTGTTAATTACTGCTCGTAGTTTGGGTGGGGAGGTCCTTTGCAGGTTTTTTTACCGTTACGTAAAGTTATCTGCCTTGAACTCAATGTCTTCCGTCTGAATGGTGAAGTTTGAAATAAATTTTTGATTACCTCCTAGGTAATCAAAAATTTATTGGAGGTGAGCTACTATTAAGGATATTTGATTTGAAAAAACAAAATACTTTTGACAGTTGAAAACCTGGAAAATAGGTACCTACTAGGTGCTTAGCTGGATTTTCTTTGTCTTAATTCCAAAGCTAAAACTTTACTAAGTAAAAAAAAAAACTTCATAACAACCAATTTAAAGTAGACCAAGGAAACTACCAAGCAGCGCGTACCTAAGAGTAAGTTTAAGTTTTAATACTAAAATCTTAACATAACGTACCTACCTCCTTAAGTATACATCTACCCTCCATCTATATACTGTTCTCCACACAAGTAGGTACCTACGTAGGTACGTTTGCACATTGACAGCATTTGAGAGGCAACGCGAGGCCACGTGGTGAGATGCGACGTAGCTATTTGTGTCAGGAACTGTACCCGTGACCCACTTCGCAAACACCCCTATTGTCGCGTACTAGCGAGTAGCGAGTACCCGACACTGCCGTATATTTTGGTCTAGGTTATGTCAAGTTATATTGCCGCCATTACAGTGTTTTATGTTATCCTTGGTAATGTGGTGGAAATGCGATGGAAGTTAAATAACAGTGCCAGTTCTTTTATAAGATTGAAAAAGTCAAGAAAATATGCAGTAGGTACCTACCTTCCCAGCCCCGGCACCAACTTAAAGTCAAAGCATGAAATCAACTTGAAAGTCAAATACCTAATTTATTTCAAATAATACACATACAAGGCCCTTTAAGTACATACAAGGCCCTTTTGAACGTCAACATTTCCAAGAAGATAGAATAATTTATTCTAGTTGCCCCTTCCAAAAGGTACCTAGGTACGTAGTTTCGTATGCAGAAGAATGGGCAAGAAACTGCACAACACCAACACGTAATGAGGCATTGTCCGGCTGGCATTGCCAACCAACCTCCGCGATTATTTTATAAGATGACGGGTGAGTTAATTACACTATTTCATATTTAGAAGATTAGAAAAGAATCAGCTGGGAGAGCTGAATCGCGCGGGAGATGATGTATCTAAAATACGTAGTCTCATTGATAGAAGTAAGTATCTAATTATTATAAAATACGTCTTTTATCATCCCGATACTGGGAGCTCTTATACTCTTATTCATATATTCGTACCTTCACTTCTGGCATTGGTTGCAGTCATTTTGACGCTGCGTAAACTCTGCTCTAGCGATCCGCAACGGAAATACAGCTACGCAGACGCGGCGTTAGCGCACTGTATGATTATTAAACGCACCGAATACCCACAAAGCCTGCCTTGGATGCGAAGTTGCCTTATTATTTCCAAACAACTCTTAATTATTTTAAGTTTAGCGCCGTACCTTAGGTATTTATTTAGGTGTTGGTAAAAGGAATGCAGTCGACACAACTATTTCGCGATATCAAAGAGTATATTCGAACAATTTATAATTAAATCAACGTTCTAAGGGTGACATAGAATGACTGTATACCTGTGTAAATAGGGGGTAATGTAGAACTGCCAGAGTTTTCTAGGTACCTAGGTTATCTACTACATGGTCTACAGGTTGATAATTCATCATAATCAGTCTACAGCAGTGCACTGCTAGACTTAGGCCTCTCCAATTGCAAACCATTCAGCTCGGCTCTCGGAAACTCTCATTCAGCTGCTACCGACTACCCTGCGAAGATCGTCGCTACACCTAGCCTGAGGGCGTCCTACCTTAAGTTTGATAATTCGCGGTCTCGACTCCACTCTACCCCAATTGTCATCGGTTCTACGGCTAATATGACCAGCCCATTGCCACTTCAGCTCGGTTATTCTGTAAGCTATGTCGAGAAATTTGGTTCTCTGCCGCATCACGTCGTTCCGGATTCCATCCCTCAAGAGAGATTCCAAGCATAGCCCCTTCCATAGCTCGCTGAGCAACCATGAGTTTATGGACCAGCCGTACCGGTAGATAATTGCCAACATGAAATGGTTGCGAGATATGATTAAAGAGAAACTAATACTGTGCCCGATCTGTGAATCCGCCATTTTAAAAAAACAAACTTCTGTTACTACTTTGAAAATGGAATATCCTTCAAATGATTCGCACGGCTACACACTTCCGTTATGTTTCGCGCCGGGGCCGGGGTTCTATTATTGTCCGGCCGTTTTTGTATCGGTTTTGCCAGTTTTGTTTGATTGGAATCTCTAGATTGGAGAATAAGAAGAAAATGCTATGTCACAGATGTAAAATTGTAGCGGCATCTACACCGCCACATGACAACTGCGTATCATAATGACGTCACGCAAAATCCTGCATCGCGCAAGCAGTTTACCGCGCAACCTAATCGTAATCCTAATCGTAGACTAAGTCCCGACATAAATCGTCAGGCCCAGTCCGATCACTATCTATGGTACGTCGATCCCTTGGGTTAAACAGCTAAATACTTAGGTGTGATCTTCGACCACCACCTTACCTTCAGACGGCTCGTTCGCGCGCCACATTCGCTCTCAGTAGGCTACGCTTCATGCTGACCGCCCGCATCAAATTGTCACTCAAGTGCAAATTGTGCCTCTACGCCGCGGTCATCCGTCCCATCATGACTTATACTTGCGTCATCTCGATCCATCATCATCATTGGCATCCTTGTTCCATCCACTAGTGAGTATAGGCCTCCTCCCTTTTGTGCCATTATTCCCTGGTCTGTGCGTCTCATCCAGGTCTTGCCTGCCTTGTTAAATCTACCGATGATCGATAAAAAACAAATGACATATTAGTCATAAGATATTAAGCAAGGGAAGTAAATGCCTGTAAATGGTATATTTGAATCAACGATATTTTAAATAAAGAGGTATGTAGCTACTAAAAGTGAGGTTCACGCAATATGAAAGTATTATGACTGAAACTGAGATACTGTCACAGTTATTCATTTATTTATTTATTAAAACTTTATGCACAAGTAAAAATACTATACAAAAACGGACGTAATGCCTGAGGCATTTTCTACCAACCTTAGAGTGAAAATCAGACAGAACATGGCAGGTTCACACTTAAATTTGTTTATACAAGTGATACTTTTTGGTTTCGACCACAGACATATAAATATGTCTGTGGTTTCGACACTTTCACTTCAGTAGGGCAAACAGAAAGGGTATGTTACCCTCGTGGACCGATAGGACAAAAAACCGGCCAAGCGCGAGTCGGAAACGCGCACGAAGGGTTCCGTATCTATAAAAACGGCAAAAAAATGTCTGTTGTATGGGAGCCCCCTTAATTATAAATTTTGTTTTTTAGTATTTGTTGTTATAGCGGCAACAGAAATACATCATCTGTGAAAATTTCAACTGTCTAACTATCACGGTTCATGAGATACAGCCTGGTGACACACGGACGGACGGACAGCGGAGCGGAAGTAATAGGGTTCGTTTTTACCCAAAGGGTAAAAACGAACCCTACAAAACACCCGAATTTTTCACGACTTTTATATTTTAGCATACAAAATTACACGACTACTACAAAATCGTGGCAAGACGCACTTTTACGAAGAATGCGCTTGCGCCGGTACGTCGGAGCTAACGGTTCAAATTAGCATTCATAATGGATGGTTCGCACCGACGGCAGTGTCACGATAGCCTCTAATTGTGATATCTAATTAAACTGAATATCATCATAATTGCACGCGGCTCACACCGGCGGTGGTGGTGATCAGACCGGTAAATTAGACGCATTCATTCACTGACTGGATAATTGATTAAGCTAAAGCGGATTGAATATTTTTATATGGAGCCGCCCCTGGTGTCGCTTTGTTTTATTTCCAAAATGGCGGCCAAGCATGAAACCTATATAAATCGATAGCTGATATTTTCTGTTTGTATTGATGTCAGCTATCGATTTACAATATTTCATGTGTGGCCGCCATTTTGAAGAAAAAAAAAAAACGAAATGGCGGACAGGTAGGTGTGTCACGGACCTTGTTATACCACGGTTCGATTCCCACCCAGGACAAATGTTTGTGTGATGAGCACGATCATTTGTTCTGTGTCTGGGTGTAATTTATCTATAAATATGTATGTATTTAGAAATATAGTATGTTCATCAGTTGTCTAGTACTCATAGCACAAGCTCTGCTTGGTTTGGGACTAGATGGCGTTGTGTGGAAGTTGTGGAATATATTATTATTATTACCTTCAAAGCCCTTTACGTAGATCAATTCTTATACATTGTTATTCATAAATACAGCTTTCTGATACGGACCATTTCTAGATATTTGGTTAAAAAAATACAAGAGTTCGTCCTTACAAAATATATTTTTTAATTAAAAGTTGTGTCTAGCACAAACATATTTATGTACATTATTACAAACTAACAATGAACTATACAATCAGAATGGATGTAATGTATGTGTCTTACACATATAAATAATAATATACTTTTATAACACTATCCCATTAGTTAATACGAATTAATAATAACGTAACTCTTGGCTTCAAGTTTATAGTCAGAAAACTAGCAACTACTATTATAAAAAGCCCCTAGGGTCCATGAAGTTTCTTCAGCACTGATTCAATATCGATATCCTGAATATTTGTAGAATTAAATAAATACTGAGCTTCTGGTTTCGTCTTCTTGCTCTCGTTTAAAGCCTCTTCAGAGCTATTACTACCTTGCAATCGTTTTCTTTTCTTCACGTCATTCGCTTTATCCTTAACTTCTACGTTTTCCTCTTCTAAAACTATTTCTATCTCAGTTATTTTTTGTTCTTTACTGCTTGGACTATTTATCTTTAATGGTGTATCCAAACTTGTGAGAGTAGAATCAAATATTTCGAAGCACTGCACCTTGTGATCTTTCATTGGCGTGTATAGTTTATCTATATTTGATATTGAACTTACAGCTACTTCTGTTTCTCTGAAACTATATCCTAATTCCCCTTCGCATTCCGGATCATTACTGTATAACATATTGAAGTTTGTTGCTCTTAATCTAATTGCTACTCCGTCATCTATGCACACTTCCATACTAAACTTATCTTTTAATTTTACAGGCTGTTGCTTCAATCTATCTTTGGAGTCACTATTACATTTGATATAATTATGACTATCTTCATTACATTCATAAACAGATAATTCAAATTCGTCATCTGATTCAGCATCTTGCACTATATGTAATTCACTTGTAACACTTGCGTTCATTTCAACACTTTTATCTAATATACTTTCTTCGTTCCTTGATTCAGTAACCTCAACATGAGTGGGACACGCTGTCTCTGCAGAAGGATCCAGCAAGTCACGTTCTATTATTTTTGCAGTTTTGATGTCAAATCCTCTTTTGATTAAATCCCCATGCAAAGAGCCCACATTATCATTGTAATCGTCTTTACTATTAACGGTAGTATTGATAAACTGTTGTATTTTTAATATATCCTCAATTTCGGCTTCTTTTGGCTTTGAGTCTTGGGATCCGTCATCGGACCAACGCAGCGCTATTTGTTCTGTATCAGAGTCAAGGGGAGAAAGTCTTGCAGCTGTGTTCTGATCACTGGTTACGTTTTGTTTAACACCGGCGTTGATGTCTGGAGATTCGTGACCAGAACTTTCAGAGTTAAATGTTTTAGTGCAATGCAGTTTTCTGGGGGTCGATGATTTTCTACGCGACTTCGTTGGAGCAGGAGTTACGATAGGGGTTATGTGAATAGTCTTTTCTCTTGAAGTAATTTTTTTATTAGCTTGTGATTTGTTTGGCGAAAATATCTCTTTTTTCCATCTAGCTCTTTTATTCGTATTTTCTTTCGTTGGTGTGGGACGCCTTGGTTTTATTTTCATGAACAAATTTACTTTATCTTTTTTCATTGGAGATTTACGTTTTTTAACAGATTCTAATTTTTTCTTAGAAGATTCAGATTTGTGTGTTGATTTTAGTTTATTTTTTTCGACTTTGTTTTTCGGTGTTTTCACATTAAATTCTGTACTGGTCTCAAAAGAACTATTCGGAATTATTGTATCGCTACTAGATGATGCAATCTCGATTTTATCATCTATCATTTTTTCTTTAGTTTTATTACCTACATTACAACTACTAACGTATGACACATTCTTCGTACACTTTCTTACTGGTCTAGAACTCTTTTTGCTGGTTGCTGCTGTTTCTTTGGGCACTTCCACATGCTTTACAACCTCAACCTCCACCTCCTTCGATGATGTCACTGGACATTCTAAATCTGTGATTCGAAGGTAATCTTGGTCATCTGGCTTATAGTAAGAGCCACCGCTAGAATAATCGGTAGGCCGCGATGAATATGAAGAAGGCGTAGCCAGCAGTTTTGGAGTATCAAAGAAACGGGGCGTAGGAATACTCATAATTTTAATATCCGATATTGGTTCGTCTGGCAGCACAGAATTTAAAAATTTCGGCGTTTCCATTTGAATATCATAGAGAGCTTGTTTATAAGGAGTTTCTAGAAATTCTGATATATTTAACCTTGCACCAATTTCATTTTGCAGGGATAACCTTTCTGCTTCTGGAGTTTCATTAATATCTTCATTATTTGATTTATTCTGATTTTGATTGACTTCAGGAACTTTTTCTCCTGGTTCTATGTAAGTATTAGCAGCCACTACATTGAATGTTGGTTTGACTGTAACTTTACTTTCAGTGTGTATTTCCGTTTTCGCATACTGTTCTTCCTCCTCTTCTAGTTTCCGTCTTTTCTTGGATTTCTTAGGTTTAGGAGATATTTTTCTTTTACTACGCGGCTTTTTTTCTGCGTTTTTATCTGCTGTATCAATAATTTTATCTGCTTTGTCAGTAGTTTTATCCACCTTATAAGTAGTTTTATCTGTTTTATCTGTTGTTATATCGGCTTTATCTGTTGTTATATCGGCTTTATCAGATTTACCTGTAGTTTTGTCCACGTTATCAGTAGTTTTATCTGCGGTATGCGTGGTTTTATCTCGTTCAGACTGAGTGCCTGCAACTTTTTTATTCTTCGGTCTTCTAGGTCTGGGTTTGGGTTTTGCTGGAGGCTGGCTAGCATAACCACTCGCTGTAGCTAAGGCACGCAAATCAGCGTCCCAATTGTTTCTCTTGTTCACCACTGGTTGCTTATCAGTATCCACTGTTAGGTTACTGTAATGACATGAACCTATTTTATGAACTTTAACATTGCTCATATCAACGATGTTATTTTCGTCATTCCCTGTTTCGGAGAATATCAAATTAGGACTTCTAGCGACGGTAACCTCAACGGGCTTATCATCAGTTTCGTTTGGAACGACTTCATTGACTGTCTCGTGTAATATTCTCCTTGGAGTTGTAAAGTCCAGTACTCTGATGTGCGAATTTCTGCGAGGTGTGGAAGATGACTTCCTCACGGGCGGCAAGACTTGAGGAGTATTTGTTTGAAGAGAACCAGCAATAACATTATCTTTAGGAACAGATGCATTCTTTATCATATCAACTGTTTTCACTAAACCAGAATCTGGACCAGATTGTTGTTGATCTATTTTTGGTTTTTCATCATCAGGTTTATTGGTTTCTGCTGCACTACATGACGAAATATCAATTACGAGAGGACCAAGCAATTTTGGTGAAGAATCAGATTTTGTCACTTTCTGCAACTTGTGAGTTATGACCGGTTTAGATTGAGACTTGTTTGAGGGGGGACCTGAAAGAAATAATGCATACATCAGACTTTACTGCTGACTGCAAGCCATAATTACTTTACATATTTACATAAATCGACATCTTACCTGAAGCGGGCACAACTATAATAGTAGGCATTGCCATAATTTCATCTTTCGTGAAATTGTTGTTCACGATAGGAAGCTTTTGTTTGTAAGCCGGTGTTCCATTTATAACAATCGTTTGCATCAATGGTGTTGAAGTAGTTGCTTTAGTAGTGCTCATTGACGGAAACTGCTTGTCCACTTTTATGTCCGAAATTATTTTAATTTTTTGGTCCTTACATTTAGGTTTTATTCTCGGATATGGATAGTTTTTATACTGAAGAGATTCTAATTCAGCGCCTTTTGCTACCTCATTCAAATTGTTACTGAAATCGGTATTGGTATTGTTGGCTACTGAAGCCCTGAAAATATAGAAAGTGGAGGAACTTAATTACCACGCCCTATTAATATTCACACGATTCATTAAATAGCATTTTAAGTGGAAAAATATCCAAAAATAATATTGCAAAATTCAAAAAGCATCTCAGAAGAACTTACAGAACTGTTGAGTTTTCCGACGTGCTCGAATCTGGCACAGGAACACTCCGATTTTCATTACCTATAAAATAAATTAAGAAAAAACAATAATAAATTAAGAAAAAAATATGACACACAAGCTATAGAAACTGCACACAGGTATGACTGACAGAGATGTCGCTCTACAAAGCCAAACTTTCTTTAACACTTCTTTGTACAGACGCCAGCACATCAAGCTACCCGAAACTGTCAAATTTTCCCAATCAACTTTGAACCTAATGGTTTAGCGATAAAGTTGAAAATGTATTAAAGAAATTTGACAGATTGTAGTAGCTTGATGTGCTGGCGTCTGTCCTACTTTGTTTTAGAGATGTTAATATGGGACCAACGTCGTAATCGCAAAAAAATATTCAGCTGTCCCGTTGGATAAATTTAAAAGCGGAAGATACGTTACTTGACCACAGCGCGCGATCCTATTGACCCAAGTCCAATGGACACAGTTGCACTCAATCACACGCTGACCGTCGACTAAACAAGGCATGTCGATACAGCGCAATAATTTTAGTTTTTATATCTACGCATCAAAATGCTCATCAAAATGCGCATCAAAATGCCTTCTTGTGTATTTAGTAAGCGTTCTAATCACTAAAGGAAAAATAAAACACACGAGATTACTTTTCACGAGTAAGAGAGCAACTAGCTTCGTCTTTCTGACTGACCGACCCCATGACAATTCAAACGTGCATGTAATTGGTTTACTTGAAATAAATGCTTTGAGTATGAGTACAGCCAAAAAATTTGATTATATTTATTGTTTGCGCGGGACTCTCGCTAACGCTACTTCAATGTCATTCATAATCGTAAACATTCGGCGGCTAACGCGGTTGCGCTCGCACGACTGTGCCGGATCCTATCTCTATTCTTGTCTATCGGTAACTCTAAGTATGCAACTGTGATCACAGGTGTGTGTTTCGTTGCGTGTAGTTGTGCACGAAGCCCAGGTTTAATGATTACGATGTTACAGCGTGTAACTTCTACTTTTAAACTTATATAAGACTGTCCAATACATTTTGATTGAGTTTTTGTGTGTGAGAGATATTAAGGTTTTGTGTGGGGCAGCTGACAATTTTTTCACGATTACGATATTGGTCCCCATGAAGTAAACAACTTTTTTTTGGTATACCACACCCTTAACACATTGAACGCCATGTTGGTCACTGGAGATCACCACTATACTTTCCATATGGGCTGACGCCGATTCGCGATTTCGACGAATTTTACACATTATATTTTATTGGCTTATACGGTTCAAAATAGTCAAAAACCCCCTCAAAATAATTATTTATTATTACTATCCAAATTAACAAAATAATTGCTGTCGCTCACACCGGTGACCCACCACGGCGTTCAAAGTGTTAAATATTACCACACATTTCTGATACACGCTGTATTTACGGCCGATAATTTATATTAAAATATAGATACCTCCAACTCCCGATGCGAAGTCTTGGAATGAGGTTGCATTGGGGATACTTTTGTTAAGACTTTCAGCTCGAGACTTGTTCTTACAAACTTTCTTTAGGATAGTGTTGAATTCTTCAATCTTCTCTCTGCATTCTGGTGTATCGGCGGGTTTGGCCTGCAGAGACAATGCCATAATTTTTTTAAATGCAAGAGTTTACAATATTTTGAAATGACTAATAATAAAAGTGGGTATATTACAAAAAAGAGTAGGCCACACCCTCCGATTTGATGATTAGAGGGTATAGTATACTGTATCATGTGAATAGACAGCATTATCGTGATAATGTGCTAATCTTGACATGCTGTAGCAATCAATCTACTTGTGTTGTGATTGATTAGAAATATTTTCCTTTAAAACTTTCCTTGTGAGAGAGAGTGCAAAGGACCATAACTGTTCAGTATTCATCAATATTCAAGCATTATTATTTAAAATAAGTGTTATTGTGTTTTCCATCTGCAATTTCTCAGTAGCAGCCAAAACCCTAATTGCGTAATACTCTATTACTCTCAATTCGAATCATTTTGGAAGCATATTGCTAATCCATTGCTCCTTATGTTCGAAAAATGTGTCTGCTCAACAACGTAAATAACGCAATGAATGTTGTTTAACTGTCAAAATGAAACCCATTGCTACTGATAGTGTGTTACGAAATTAGCTTGCCGGTTGGTGGCAATTGGCTCACATGAGACTTAAATATAACTAGGAAAATGTGGATGTACTTAAGGTACACTTCTGTCTGACTGGAAAATACAATGATAATGTCATGTTATATTATTACTTAAAATAGTTCAACATATTGTGAACATCAAGTACATATAGTATCCAAAAAAGTGGGTTAGTAAAACTGGTCACTCTCAAGAGTTGTTTACAGAAATGCATGCAAGTTTTTCTCCTTCTGGCAAGGCTCCAAAACTTACTAGTGTGCAATAGTACACAAATACTGACAGAATAATATATGTTGCCACATAAGTATTATTAAATAACCCAGCAGGCTAACTGCGTAACACACTATCAGTAGCAATAGGTTTCATGACAGTTCAACAACATTCATGGCGTTATTTACGTTGTTGAGCAGACACATTTTTCGAACATATGGAGCAATGGAATAGCAATATGCTTCAAAATGATTCAATTTGAGAGTAATAGTGTGTTACGCCATTAGGGTGCAGACAGTGTAGGGCGTAGTCAACTATAATTTGGTAATCTGGTTACTAATTACGATTAAAAGTAGTTAACTAAGTACATGTAGTAATTATGATTACATGTAACTTAACTAGAGTAATCAAACTACATTAAGTAGTTGTTAATTTGATTGCTGTAATCTAGTAGTTATAATTACTGATTATTTAAGTTTTATGAACTTATATTTTGCAATTAAATAAACATGTAATGTGTAGTAATATGTGTTTTGGAATATGGCTGCATAAAAAAAATCAGTTTTTGCACATACCTATGTTTATTTTCACGAAAAATCAAATGCAAGGATTAAAGTCGTAGATATTATGTACCTATACTTATCAGATCTTAATTACTTTTTATTGACATGTAATCAAAAAAATAAAATTACTCAGAAAACATCAACTTAATTCAAATTACTTGCTAATCAAATAAATAAACAAAAAAGGTTGATTGGGTCAATCATTTAAATGAACTTTTAGTACTAAACGTTTTTCGAACATTTCATCCGATAGCCTGTGGGATTTGGGATGATTTATCATAGCTGCGTATGAAAACAGTCTTTCCACTGAAGCTGAAGAAGGTAATGGAGTATTGAAAAAAAGATTCATAAAAATGGTAATGGAGTATTGAAAAAAATATTCATAAAATATTATGAATATTTTTTTCACATCTGGATATCTATGAAGACAATTTAGTTCTCGATCCATATCTGATAAATAACAAGAAACAATCAGATCTGCTTTTGACCTCTGGACGCGGCATACATCTTCCTCAGTGTCTGAAGAAGAGCTATCAAATTGAAAAAAGTCATCTTTGTTTTGTTTATTTATTGCTGAACTGCGTTCATGTTCTTACATGAACGACTATCGCGCCTGATTGCTTTTTTAATGACGCAAAGTCATTTTAAATCTGTAGTTATAAAAAGTAATCAAGTAATCGTGATTCAACTACAATAAAATTAGTAGTTAGTAGTCAACATTTTTAACTACATTTATCGATTTTTTTATGTAGTTTATAGTTATGATTACTAATTACTTTATGTAGTCGTAATTAGTAATCAGTAGTTAGATTACATTTTGTCCAATACTGGGTGCAGATTGTCACACGCAAACATCGCTTTTATGCTGAATTATTCACATGACTTTTCCTTTTCAGTTATTTGATAATGGCTACAGATTTTTTTTTTTTTACTTTAGTCATGCTGATGATAGCTAACACCATGGAAATAATATTATTGTACCTACAATAATATAAAAAATTATAGCTTAGTACAGAGAAATTTAACTTAATATAAATCATGTATAGCCACCTAATTGTGATTGAAAGTCAAAGGGGCCCATTAGTATTGTAAAATCACAAAAGGTAGAGCTCAATGGAACCTCAAAAGGGTTTGCTTTAGGGTAATTACATGCCGAGGATGCCTCACTGTGACTCATCGCGGTCGCGTCAACTACATGTAAAACATATGCATGCTAATAAACACGCACGCACATGCCAGGCATCGAGGTAAGCGGTCAAGCAGCCCGCGATGAATCGTAGTAAGATATCCTTCGGCATGTGCGTGCGTGATTATTAGCACGCATTTGTTTTACATGCAGGTGAAATTGAGGTAGTAAGCTAAGGCTCACTGTGAGGTGTCTCAGTGAGGCATCTTCGGTGTGTTACTACCCTAAGCGAATCATATATGTAAACTCTAGAGGTAGTACTTTGGTGACAAAATATACTTACAATTGAACTCAGAGGTAATGAAGAATTGTCACTAGATTTTATTTCAGAACAGTGAGTATTAGAATTCAATGTATTCAGTCCATTGCCACTATCATTCAAGGCACTTGATGATTGCTTTGTACTTTCACTTAATCCTATGTTGGACTCTGAAATAGTTTCCTTTTCAAGCACTCTAACATGTTTTTTTCGAGTTGCACCATGGTTTCCTGGAAAGAAAAGATTTCATTTTGAATACTTCTGACAATCTCTTACTGGTGTCTCTTTATTAGTTACTAGCTTCTGCCCGCAAGTTCTTCTGTACGGCTCCCAACACTGTCGCATCGTATTGCCTGCCCATGCTGCCACACATGAAGCCAAGAGCCTGATAATTTATTTTTATCTTATTTTATTTACTTTTACTAACACTAGGTTAAGAACATTGTTACTAACAAATATATGGAAGTCAAATTCTGAAATAAAAATTTATTATTATTATTACAGTGAAACCTGGTTAATTGGGCCCTGCATATGTGAGAAACCTCTATTATTGATCATTACAATGAGGTCCCGACACTTTTGCATTGATTAGATTTCAAAGATTTTTTTCGATTTTTACCTCTATAATTAGGACTTCGTAGCTCATTAACATCTATAAGTGAGACAACTAATGAGGTTTAGACAAATTATGACATGCTTGTTTACACTATAATTTCTTCCATACTTGCTTTGTTTATCAGTACTATCTAAGGGTTTGTTTTTGCTCTATAATAAATAGTGTAGTCCGATAGGAAATGCCGACTTCATCTAGTTTAAAAAAAAATATGATTGACATGTAAAAGTGTTTGTACAAACCTACTTACAGAAAATAAATCATTTATTATTTATCATTTATAAGACAACTGTGATGTAAACCTGCCTATTTGGGAAATTGGGTAAATGAGAAGCCTCTCATCATCATCATTTGCCTAGAATTTTCCCAACTATGGTGGGGTCAGCTTCCAGTCTAACTGGATGCAGCTGAATACCAGTATTTTACATGGAGCGACTGCCTATCTGACCTCCACAACCCAGTTACTGGATAATACGATACCCGTAACTGTTCCGTACCCCGTACCCCGTACCCGTAACCCTTAAGTATTCTGACTACCCGTAACGACTGTCAATGATCCACAAATGACAGCCGGGACTAACAGCTTAACGTGCTTTCCGAGGAACGGAGGGGTCTCTGTATGTAAAGATGGTCACCCATCCAGAGACCAACCGCGGCAAGCGTAGCCTAACCTGATCGATCGACCTGTGCGACTGTTACTATTTAGCCACGGGCCCCTCAAATAAGAAGTCTCTATTAGTGAGAAAAAATTCTAGGTTCCTTGAGACCCCAGTTAACCAGGTTTCACTGTACAGTGAACTCGATTAACCAGAATAATTGTTGTTGTTAGGGATTTGGATAATCGAAAATCCAGATAATTTAATATATGAAGAAAAGCAGGTTTTGTGCATATGTAATATGTAGTACATACATAATGTTATGTGTTTATTAAAAACAACAAATACATATCAACGAAAATGAATGTTTACTAAGAAATTATTAAGAGATACATTTTTCAACATACGATGTATGCACTTATTGGTTTTGGTTGATCGTGGTTGATAGTCCAGATAATTGCGAATCCATATAACTGAGGGCCAGATAATCGGGTTTCTACTGTAGTTAATTTTTTCTAGCATTCTTTCTGATCTTTTTTTGTTTGTTCTCAACTCCTAAGGGTCATAGCATGATGTTGAAAAGCCTTCTTCAAGAATTGAGCTATCAAATGCACAAAAAAAAACAAATCCAACTGGTAGTTCAAACAAACTTTTCCGTTTATATTAGTATGGATATTTTGTAGACTAATATACAGAGTCCCATTAAAATAGATGGACAAATTTTAACACAACGCTCAGTAGGTCTAACCAAAGATATCCAAGCAAAAAAAAAACACTGATTAAAGTGATTTTATTTTGAACCTAAAATAATAAATTGTTAATAAAATAATTAGTTAATGAAAATACACTAATGTACCGGATTAGTGTATTTTCATTAACTAATTATTTGTCTTGTATGTATCTAATGTGTTTTTCTTATATATTGCTTTACCATTGTGCTTATTTTGGTGATCCGAATGATTGCTAAAATTTTGTCAACCTATTTTAATGGGACCTTATATAAATTTTAACCAAATCAACCTCAGTAAATTATTACTCATTCAGAGGTGAAAGTTGAACTATCAACAAGGACAAATTATTATCTTGAACTTAGAAGAATGGCAGTGGCAAGATTATAATAAACCACAAACCTGGTAAATCTTCCAAGGCGGTGGTTTCCACAGAAGTCTCCAAGCCACTTGTTTCCACAAAGCTTGCTGATAAATTTGATTTCTGCTTATTTTTGCACGAACACCCTGATAAACTTGATGAGCTGCAGAGTTCGCAAACATTTTGTTTGGAAGTTTGTAATGTATTTTGTTTGGCTAGGCTGAAAAGAGAGAAATTACATGTACTTTAAGAGTAAAGTAAAAAAATAACTATCTTAAAACTGCAATTCATCTGAGCATCATATGTATGTTATAAACATTTCATATATAACCTAAAATTAAACTAAACTTTAACATTACAATTTGTTAAATATCCTTATTTGACTGAATTTAACTTTAATTATAATGGGACAGGACAATGGTGGAACCTATAAATGATGTAGATTATTGTGTGAACAAAGTTACCTGGTGTTTTCAATGGAAGTGTCTTGCATTTGTATTTTGTTAACATCTGCATTATTCGCAAGGAACTTCACTACATCTAACAAAGTGGTACATTGCACCAGCTTCTTCCTCAAAACAAGAGGTTTACATGTTTCCACTGAAAAGTTCAACATAGGTAATTAAAATATTAATAATATTATTGTAATACTATGCAACATAGAACTAAGATTTGTGTTATCTTTTATGAACAAGCCAGTCTTGCATTGTTGTCAAATTATAATCAGTAGAGGTAAGTAGACAGGCAATCTAAATCCTCACCTGGGCTTCTAAAAGTATTATGATCATCAATCAAATTACTAAGCTTGGTTACTCTTGCACATGTAATCAAGCAACCTGGCTTTTAACTGTTCATAGTCTTGTACAGCCCGACAAGCCTCAATTTATATTTGTCTTTAAAAAGGCCTATGAGTGGCCTATTCAGCTTTATAGCTGCCAGCCAGATAAAATGTACATGTTATCTGACTGTAATGATATTGAGAAAGGGGTGCTCATCCTAAACTTCATACTAATTCTGAAGATACAAGTTGGGTTTGTGGATTCTGTCTGCCACTGATTTCACATAGGACATACTTTCTTCTATGACCCCTCTGCTCCTTCGATAAGTTTGCAAAAACAGCAACTTTCTACTTGGCATTGATAACATAATAATTCAAATGGAACCATGGATAGCTTTAGCCATTGGGTTACAATTTTTTGTTCTACTAGTAAGTAAGTATGTCTGTGACATAACAGAAATTGCGTGTTAAGTATAAATGTTTCACTAGGTAGTGTCACAGGCAGACAAGCACATCAAAGATATTATGAGGGGCAAGCATTCATTGCGTGAACTAATAAAAACCAACAATGAACACGAGAGGAAAACCTCACTGTACTAACCGTATATTTTTACAGCCCTATATTCTGCCAGAATATTCCTCAGTGATGTCATAAATATCCTGTCATATTCGTTTCTAAGAGCGTCCAAGTAAGGACTCGCTTGCAGAAACTCATCATAAGCAGTCATAAGCTGCTCCTCAGCAAGATATCCTAAAACACAAAACAAAGAACACGATCATCATCCCGTCCGTTAATTGGGATCGCAGTGTTCCCGCCAAATAGCCAACATACCAAGAACTAGTTTAGCCAAATCTTGCGAAGGAAATGGTGGTAACGTCATTTTTACACGAAATATGAACACTGCACGATTTAATTCAATAAGAACAACATTAAATTCAAGGTAAATGATTAACAAAATCACAAATAATAAACAGCAAACACTCGCTCCAAATTCATCCACAAACACGAACGAAAATTCACAGATGCAAAAAGAAAATACAACTTATCAACACACTGAATGAATGAGAATAAAGCACAGACTAGAAACGGTCGTGGTGAAAAACGATCGCCCACTGCTGAACTTCTTCAGTGAAATAGAGCTGCACCCAAGGAACATACTGGTGCCGATTCTGTTGTTAACAAACTAAACTAAAAAGTGCAGTGCATCTTTTTTTTTTTTTTTTTAGGAAAAGGACAGAAGAGAAATATCTAGTTTAGTCCTGTCAAATTAAGATACCTACTCCATAGACAAGTTTAGACGTGATTAAAAAATTGGCTACTAAAAATACGTCAATTTACGTCAGGTGCCGACTAATTTGACAGGACTAAACTAATATTTTATCTTCTGTCTTTTTTATAATGAAATAGAAGTAAAAAGATGCACTGAACTTAAATTTTGAGTTTGTGAACAAGGGAATCGGCGCCAACGTGCGTTTCTATGTGGTTTACAGGGTTTTGTAGTAAAACAAGGAACCCTTACAGTTTCGCCAAGTCTGTCTGTGTATCTGTCTGTCCGCAGTTTAACTCGGAGGCTCTTCTTGGTATTAAAAAGCTGGCATGGCGAAGGGTGCGGTACTACGCAGCGAGTAGCGCACTTCAGAGCCGCCATAAAGTTTAAAATGAATTTATAATCACGCCTACAAAGTTGTGAGGTAAAATCTAGACAAAAAAAAATTATATTTACTCATGTTAGTCTCTGCTTTGCGTACCTACACGTAAAGGGGGTAAGTATTATTTGTTTTTACTTGTCTATACTAGTGTGTGGGATTTCATTTGAGAGGTCTCTCTAAAATTGGGGGTATGTAATGAACATTTTTTCTCAAGCCAATTATCTTTTTTTTATCAGTACACGTACCTACTAATGTTGGCATGAGATGCAGCTATTAATATGTTTTCGCATGTATGTATGTACATACATACATAAAAGAAAATATGTCATGTCCTTCTTTGCCTCAAAATTGCTCATGTGTTGGCTCATATAAAAGCATACAAATTGTCTGCCCAAAAATTCATTTAACTCATCCCTGTTCAAGTGTTGGCACGAAGAAGCATTTATAAACACACGACTTAGATCACGTTTAGCTATTAACCCGTGAGAAGGCGCGCCTAATTTTCTTACACGAGTAGGCGCGTGCGAGCAAATTGCTCACACTATCATAAATGTTTATATTTTTAGTGTTTCTATATTCATTGGCTTATAATGTATTTAAATAAATAACACAAGGTTTAGTAAGTAAGAAAACAAGTATTTTAATCAAAACTATTAAACATAATAGCAACTTCTAACGCAAATAACAAAACAACCTAGTATTAATTAATTTTTTTGGCACGTTTCATAAAAATCACAATAAAAACTGTTCCATAACAAAAACTAAAAAGTGTTATTCAGCCATTAAATCTACACTAATGTGCCTCTCGAAACACACTGAACACATGTATTTTACATGTTCGGTGCAAAGTAATTGCTGGGCGCGTGATGAGCAAATTGCCGCACGTTGGTACACGGCCTCCACAAACGCCTTGCTGCGCGGTCGCAACGCCACTGAGCGGATCGAGAATTGCGTCAGGGGAGAGGGGATGAATATTTAGGAAGGTACTTAAGTGCTTGAATTGGTGTGGCATGGGAAAGACAAAAAATTTTTGAATTAGATTTTTGTGTGAGCAAATTGCTCATAGCGCGCCTTCTCACGGGTTAACAAAAAACTAGGTGCATCATAACTTTGTATAATCCTCTTAATCGATTTCGATAATGGCGACCCTTTGAACATTATAATTTCCTTCCTGTATTAAGACTTACCAAGCTAATAATTAATAGCTACAATAGTATATTGTCTAATTAGACCATATTGTCTACTCTTTTACAACTTAGTCGATTTTTAAATCGTCCATTTTCAGACATCTGACAGCAGAGTGACAACTGACATTGGCACTAAAAAATTGTAACGCCAATTCGCCATATTTGCTAATGTGGAAGCCATTTTTCATTATCAGTTGTTAACGGGTTTGTAATTTTGTATTAGTTCATTGGACCTAATTTTTTAAATTAATTTTTCGAGTATCAACAGTGTCGTTTGTTTTCAATAACCATGAGTACCACGGCATCAACACCGCTGTTTGCTTGTTCGCGTTGTTTCTCCAGACACCCTTTCGAGGAATTATCAACTGGTGAACAACTTTGTAAGGTACGTACGTCACAAATTATTGAATTTAAATACGATATTGATCGGATCACTGTTTACTATTTTTATTGTTGTTTTTTTTTGGGAACGGGGATTACGAGTGTGCGTCATACTTTACTGTTATTTTGACGTCAGAAAGTGACGCGTTTGTTGTGTGATATTTCAGGAATGTCGCGGATCATTCCCAGTCGTCAAGTGCACGTACTGCCGTTCCGAGTTTCAACAAACAAGGTCAGTGCCAGCTGCCAATCCTTGAAAGAACTGCGTAATAAGGTGTACACTTTTATTCAAAATTACTTTCAATATTTATAATAACTTTCACCCTGATACAAATAACATCGTCCTCACTTATCAAATCAATCAGCTGACATAGCACAGACCTATTATTTTCTGTACTGCTCCAGTTTCAATATTTATGATAATACTTATTCTGTCAATCATTAATTATAAAGAATGCTTATTGATTTTTATTAGTATCACATTACATTAGTTTACTACAAAAAATGTTATGATGCACTTTATTTTTGTAGCAAGTCAAACACTTCATCAATATGTAAGAAGTGCGAGGCCAATGTAAAGGCCTACGGCAAGCCTACAGCATGTGAATATTGCAACATCATTGCTGCATTTATTGGTAAGCTTGTTAATCTATGTTTGCATTGTATTTCTGATTATGGGTAACATTTGTGCACAGCTTCCTGTAAATACTATTTTGAGTCTCATTGAACAACATTATAAAAGTTTTACTACAAATAAAATTTTTATAAAGTTTGTCAATGAGACAAGAAAAATAGAGATAAAAATTTCAATAAACAAAAAAAAAATTATTAAAAAGAAAACTTTGAAGATGGAAATACAAGCGTACACCAAATACAAACAAGCAAGTGCACAAATCTTATTTACACATCTTCCGTCTTTAGGAATATCGTCTCCTTTTCAATTTGATGGTACTCTCTTAAATTACTCCAGCCAAGTAGTTGGCTTATCACTTTGAGGGACACTAGTCACCCATAGGCACCCCATAGACTGAATGAGACACAATATAAGTATTATTGTTCATAAAACTTATATTGTCTCTTTCAGTGTCTTTCAACCAATTAAGCTCATTAAGATTGTAGTATCTATTAATGAATTAGCAATTCATAAAAACAAACTTACTACTTTTAAACAAGAGACTGAAGGTGTGTAAATGCCCTTTTGCCATAAAACTGTAACCCTAGTAGATATTGCAGAATATGTTTTGATTACAGTTTGAAAACTATGTACTGACACTTCATTAAAAATTAGGTAACAAATGCCAACGCTGTGCTAACTCCGAGCGCAAGTACGGACCAGCTGTCACATGCGAGCAGTGCAAACAACGCTGCGCTTTTGACCGCCATGATGATACTAAAAAGGTATTAAATTCAATAAAGTGTCTTTTCTTTAACATAACTCTTAGAAAACTTTACAGATGTTCTAGAAACGGGTTAAGTGATTTAATATTGAACCAACTTGCTAGATGTGTTTTGTACCTAAAACATGTGGTATTTTTAATGTCGTATTGTTCTCTGCTGTCGACCATTAGCGCCACCTAGTATCCTTAAAAACCATAAAACAAAACAATTATATCCCATTGATCACAGACATCCCAATTAAAATATATTCTATGTTCTTGTTCAGCATTGAACTGCAATATGTCGAGTTTATTCATTGACGTTACATAAACTACATTATGTGCTAGATTGTTCAAGTACTGACCTAGAAGCTGCCTGATTACAGTCAAGGCTAGCCACGTGAACAATGATGTAAAAAAAAATAGAATGTTTTGAAACTGCAGCATTTCACATTAGATTACAGATCTTGGTCATTTTAATTCATTAATTGATTTACTGTTTCAAATTGAAATAAATATTACAAGAGGTCTGAAAAATACAAAATTATAAAAATATACAATTTTATAAATATACAAATATACAATTTAATATGGTCAAGAGTCTGTGCATGCATGTTAAAATAAATGAGAAATAATAAAATGTAATGTTAACATCAGTAAGTCGCCACAATACAATGTTTTCCTTATAATAAATATCTACATACACAATTTTCTTCTCAATGATATCAACCATGTTTCTTAGTAATGGAAAAAGCCTTAGTCAATGAATAGTGGTCCCTTTGTGCAACAATTTAACAGTACTCTGGATGTATGTCAGTCTGAGTAGGTAATATCAGTAGAAAAAGTATGTTATAGTTAAATAATAATCATAATGGGGCTTATTTATTCAATATTTTAAGTTTATGAATCAAATGTAATGTTAGTATTGTTAGTAATATTTTCTTACTACTAGTGTTAGTTGTAATTTTTTCCCCTTTTTTTGAGTAAAAATCTCCTCCATCGTATGCCATTTTTTCATGTCTTTGGCAGTCTTCATCCAGTTTTTCCCAGCTACTTCAATAATTTCATCAGTCCAACGGTTTCTTGGTCCACCAATGCACTTTACCTTTGTGGTCCAAATCCTTTGTTTCTTGTTTTCATGTTTATCAATAAACTACCTTTTTTTATGGCAACCACAACAGAAACGGTTGGAGTTTTGGGTACTTTAACTGTGGCATTGCATAACGTACATAATATTTCATCAGAGTAAGGCTGAAAGTCCATGTTAAAGTTACAAGTTGTACTGCTTCCTTTTCATAAAATTATATGAAGAAATCAGAGGGGATATAAAGAAAATTGGTTTTATTAAATGAGTAGCTTATAAAGAATTAAACATTTTCCTTAACCATTACCTGCTGAGGTTACTATGAAATTAAAAAAACATAACCCTGTTTTTGGGTTTCACCGCAGCTGTGTGAAGCCCAGCAGATTGAACCAATTACTCAACTGTCGATATTCGCTAGGTCACAGTTGTTTGATCATAACAAAATGTCAGAGGAAAGATTGAAAAAAATGTACCTTTAATGTAATGTAACTGTGACTTGCAATATAAAACACAGTTTGCCTGTATGGGACAGTCATATCGGGATGCAATCATTTGCAAAACGCGTTGGTGCTACCCAGTGTAGGGCGTAGTTAACTACAATTTGGTAATCTGGTTACTAATTACAATTAAAATTAGTTAACTACATGTAGTTATGATTACATGTAACTTAACTACAGTAATCAAACTAAATTAAGTAGTTGTTAATTTGATTGCTGTAATCTATTAGTTATAATTACTGATTATTTAACATGTAATGTGTAGTAATTATGTGTTTTGGAATATGGCTGCATAAAAAAATCAGTTTATTGCACATACCTATGTTTATTTTCATGAAAAATTAAATGCAAGGATTAAAGTCGTAGATATTATGTACAGACGCCAGCACATCAAGCTACCCGAAACTGTCAAATTTTCCCAATCAATTTTGAACCTTATGCTTTAGTAATAAACTTGAAAATCTATTAATGAAATTTGACAGATTGTAGTAGCTTGATGTGCTGGCATATGTACCTATACTTATCAGATCTTAATTACTTTTTATTGACATCTAATCAAAAAAATAAAATTACTCAGCAAACATGAACTTAATTCAAACTATTTGCTAATCAAATAAATAAATGAAAAAGGTTGATTGGGTCAATAATTTGAATTAACTTTTAGTACTACACGTTTTTCGAACATTCCACCCGATAGCCTGTGGGATTTGGGATGGTTTATCATAGTTGCGTATGACAACAGTCTTTCCACTGGAGCCGAAGAAGGTAATGGAGTATTGTATTTTATGAATATTTTTTGACTTCTGGATATCTATGAAGACAGTTTAGTTCTCGATCCATATCTGATAAATAACAAGAAACAATCAGATCTTTAAGAAGAATCGAATTAGTAATCAACTAAGTACATGAACGCAGTTCAGCAATAAATAAACAAAACAAAAATGACTTTTCTTCAATTTGATAGCTCTTCTTCAGATACTGAGGAAGATGTATGCCAAGTCCAGAGGTCAAAAGTAATCGTGATTGCAACTACAATTAGTAGTTAGTGGTCAACATTTTTAACTACATTTTTCGATTTCTTTTATGTAGTTATGATTACTAATTACTTTATGTAATCGTAGTTAGATTGTAATCAGTAGTTAGATTACATTTTGCCCAATACTGGTGCTACAGCGCAGTCTTAAGAATAATGACGCCACTTTCTTACGCACTATAGCGTGGAAACCGTAAACGCGAACATTTGCGACGCACTACAATGCCGCGGCAACCCCAACAGCATTCTGAAAGCATCATTATACTGAATACGCAGGACGTTGTAGGCAGAGCCCGCTTAAGCATATTGGGCGCCGGGGTGCGAGAATCAGCCTGCAACGTTTTTTTTTCTTTGTCAAAAAAAAAAAAAAATGTTTAGGTGCCAAGTTGTCACCTATTTAGTTCATTAACTCAAAACTGACTAACATCTGGCAAACGTTGTGTTAGTAGCAAAGGTTTTACTTGAAAAGCTCTTTTTCTTGTAGTAATTAAGGTGCTTGCACATGGCAAGTCACAACGCGAATATGCAAAGCTGCATGAGGCGTATATAAACAATATTGGTGCCTACATTATTAAAGGTATAATGAATATTTGTTCAGTAATTTACTTATTTGTTCATAATAAAACAGATTATGATTACGCATGGTATGTGTAGGTATAAGACGATTGGCTTGCGCCCCCTAAAACCCTGCGCCCGGGCGCCACGCACCCCTTGCACCCCCTGGTAAAGACGGCCCTGGTTGTAGGCTCGTTGCGTAATACCGAATCCACAGGCCGCTCCAGTAAAAATGTAAGAAAAAGAGTAAAAAGTTAAAAATTGCCAATATGTCCTAAAAAGAGTTATCTTTACTTCTCTTTCATTTATTTAAATTGAGGATGACTTTTTAAACATGACTGGTGAAATGTGGGTGTACTATAGATACACCTCTGACTATTCTTTCGGGGAATACATGCGTGATTTTATGTTATGTTGTTAACACTCCAGTGCACGTCTCAACTTGGGACGTAAGTGCTGTGTCTACTTATGCCGAGCACTTTTCATTTAAAGATTTTTGAAGGAAAGTTTCATGAATAGTTGAAAATATGCTTTCATGTTCAAGAAGGCTTTATTATGAAACTAAATGAGGCACAAGGAATATGTAATGTAGAGGAATACTACGAGTGTGACCGTGAGTGACCTTCAATTTGAGCTCAAATTCTAGAAGTGCGTTCTACAATGGTAGAACGCGCGCCTACTGGAGTGTTAAGTTGAGTGAACACTGAATGTTCATGTTATAAGTGTCCTATTAATTACTTTACCATCGCTCATGAATCGGCAAAGAGCGAGTCGGACTTGAGCACCCAGAGTTCCGTAGGTACCTTGATAAGAAAAATATTTTTAAATGGTTTTAACTAAATTTTATTTTTGCGACCGCATAATTAAGTATATCGCATAGTAAATAATAGAGGCTTTTTGCTAAATTTTCACAAACTGCTACTTAGAGAAATGGTTTTATTTTCCGCGTAATATTTACATAAACTTCCATAAACTAGATTTATTTCAGAATTTTCGCTTTGCAAGCTTTGGAGGTAAGGGGAATAACGGGGGTAGGCATATTTTTTCACGAAATCGGTTCATTGTATGTCAAAAAATACGTAGCGTAAATGAAAAAAAATAGTCTTATAATGTGTCTTAAACGGAGCCCTTTCAAGTGCTTACCCCATTTGACCTAGTTTTTTTTTTAATTAAACCCACTGCTGGGCAAACGCCTCCCTACTCTCCTAAATAGCCGACTTTGACACCAGGTTTTTTTAAAATAAATTACTTGTAAAGGAATGTTAGCAGGTTTATAACTAGCCGTAACAAAAGAATGCCTACCACAGTAATGAATTTTTAGCTTAATGTCATTACTAAAATGTGATCAAATTTGTTAATCTTATTAAGTTTTCTGTTTTCTTATTATGTTTTCTGTTTGCATTCATAATTATCAGCTATCGATTTATACAGGTATCATGCGTGGCCGCCATTTAAAAAAAATCAATGCCCTTTATAAAAAAAAATAAAACTTAACCAACGCGTATACTAATAAATCTTGTTAAAATATACAACTGATTTTATTTTCACGTATTAGCCGAGAAAAACCTACTTACATTTAAAATGAGCCCTTCAGGAGAGCTCCCGGCACTAAACGTGATTAAAGAAACTGTGACTTCTGTGTTTGTTTCATTGTTTCTTCTTGGAGATAAGAAACTTCGGTTTCATGTAGTTCTTAAAATATTTTCGCATCTACTCCGTACGCGTGAAATTTCTTGTTCCCTGACCCACCCCGTCGCATCGCATCGTCTGCCTGCGCTCTTAGGGGCCGTCCATTAATCACATGATGTTTTTTTTTTTGCATTTTTTAACCCATGGTCATACATGGTGAGGTTTAAGACTACCCCCTATATCCCCCCATATCACGTGTATTTTTAGTACCTACAAAGAATCTTATTTTTTTTTGCGTTTGCCAAAAAAAATAAATACACTTAACGCCGCTTTTCGGTTCAGTATCGCGCGTTTGCCGAAAAAATAAATACACGTGATATATTACTACACCCCCTCTCCCCCCTTGTGATGTGATATTTCGTGTATTTTTATGGACCCCCCCCCCTCCCCCTCGAGCCTCACGTAATTAATGGACAGCCCCTTACTTCATTTTCACTTAGCGTTCCTTCTGACTTTTTTTTCTTTTTCTTGGCTCATAAGGGCCTTAGCGTGATGTTTTGCCTTCCTCAAGAATTTATTGTACAAATGCAAAAATAATTTTTCAAATCGACTGGTAGTTCCAGAGATTAGCGCTTTTAAAGTTCAAACAAACTCTTCAGCTTTATTATTAGTATAGATGTGTAGTTTTAAGAGCCTACTTACAAAAATAAATATTATGTAGCACCTGCTTGCCTTTCGGGCTTGGAAAGCTTTACTTCCTAAAATAGGGTGGCAATTAGAGATGGTTACTGTAGGGAGAATAAATATTGATAGCAGATTTCGCTCAAAGGAAACATTTTCTTATTTTAGGGCTAAATTTTCAATAGTCAGATGTGTCTTTGAGGAATAAATATTGCGGTTTGACAGCTTTTGTATGGGAAATCTGTCAAACTGTCATATTTATTCTTCAGATAAAAGTTACCAGATTATTGAAAAATCAGCCCTTAATCAATTAAAATAAAAGATTTAATAAAAAGAAGAAGGTAACTTGCTTTCTCTTGTCGATATCATTGAATGAACCGACGCAAATGCGTAAAAATGACGTTCTGTATTTTTTTTGTCAACAATCGATATGATTGTACATAAGGATCAAATTCCTCTAATGAGCATTAAATCATCACCGTCTTTAATTTCCACCCAGCATAATTTGGCTATACTACGCAAATATTATTCCTTTGAATCAATGGTGCATGATTTTGAAATATATATTTCGTTCACTGATTCGATTACTCATCATCATGAATGAATCAATAATGCATATGTTGCCACTTGAGAACATTTTTAGACAGTTTAGTTGCTTATGCTCATCTGCCTGTATGCTAAAAGTTAGATGTACAGTACCGTCTAAAATGAAAAATTGGATAATATTGTTGCAGGTGGATGGAAAACTATTATGTTGGCTATGCACCCAATCCCTCAAAAGAGCACTGGCTAGAACCAAGCAGCATTTATCATCTGTGGACAAACATAAACACAGGGGACACAAGTAAGTTATTGTAACAATTTTTTTTAAGCCCGCTTGTAGCACAAATTACTAAATGAGTTTAGCGCTAATCGTATTTAAATTATCGTTTAGTTTATGTCAATTGTTTGAAGATGGCAGAACGATGTTTTGAATTCGTATAGAATATTTTAGTGATTGGTGGATTAGAACGCGATAACGCGATGCCTCCTCTTCTTCCGTCTCTGGTCCCGTTATTTGGGGTTGGGTCTCATCACTTTTCTACGCCAAGTTGTTCTGTCTTTAGTTTTCGCTTCAGGCAATTGAGTTTTCTTGAGGTCTCTTTATATTTAACCACCAGGTCAATGGCGGGGGGTCTGTGCCACTCTTTTGTTCTGGCAGATTTAGTGCAATTTGTACCACAAGATCTTCATTGGGTCTTAATAATAGATACCATCGTATGCAATGTGCAGCGGTGTAATTGTGTTGAGTTCTGTTGAGGTGCTGGTGGCGCTGGTGCAAGGGAAGATTAAATAAAAAGGCCTGTATTTCCCGAAAGGTTAGGCAGAAATGTATTGAACACTCAAATATTTTGCCACTTATGTTTTAAGTCCCATGTAATAGAGGGCGAACCTATAGCCATAAACCGGGCACAGACTCCGGGCTCCTACTGAGAAATTCCTAATGGAAACCCTTAACACAGAGCCCGACCCGTAAATTTAACTCAGGACCTCTCAGGACCTCGGTAGTCGCCCTTGCGTCCGCATTCCAATCTCAGTCAGTCTGACAAACATACCTGTAATTGACAACATTTTTGACAGGTTTTTGGCTTTGATTGGCCCTGAGAAGAGGTTGCGTCTAGATTATGAACGTTTTTAAATACGAGGATTGGCCTTCTGTTATAACAAGTGCTCCTCTTGGTCTGTTCTAAAGATCTTATCCGTTGTTGTAGATCTAGGAGTGGTCACAAAGAGAAGCGTAAGTCGGACATGATGAAATCAATGAACTCCAATGATTCATCTCTCAATGATTCACAGCCGTCAGAGAAGAAATCCAAGTTGAATCCGTTGCAAGGTAAGCATTCCTTTTTTAAATCCCCTAAGACAGAATTAAACTTAACATTGATTTTTAGCAGCCTGTTTTTGTTTTTTTTTTTTGTGAATGGCATCTCGCAGGTCAACCTAGGAGGTTGTCGCCTGCTTAATCAGACTTGCCTGTGGATGGCTCGATAAATTAAGGCCTCCAGCCAGCGACTACACGCTAAGTGCACCCCCTGTGGGGTACGGATCTTGGCTTAGGGCATCGCTGGGAGAGGGCAGAAAGGGACAGGCTAGATCAGTGATTTAGCAGCCAGCAGATTGCTGTATAATGTATTAAGTGATTGAACTGAAACTGAGAATAGTGCTCACTCACTCATGTATAAGCAGAACAGAGTATTCTGTATCTCTTTCACACACACTCTAAATTGTTTTTATTGGAAATGCTTGTGCAATACCACCACAGTGTATATACCATTTTAACTGCATACGTACGGGAGTCTCGCAGTATATCACATGGCTGCTCTGCGAAAATGCTCGCGGTGTGTACGTAGTGAATAGGTAGACTGTTAACCTTTTGACCACCACGGACGGCTATAGCCGACAAACGAAAACGTGCTAAACACGCCACCGACGTCTACGACGTCTAAAATAAATATACTAAATTAGAAAAGATTTATTTTGTACTTAAAAAATGTCGTTTTCTTGACGGCTGTAGACGTCGGTGGCGTGTTTGGCACGTTTTCGTTTGTCGGCTATAGCCGTCCGTGGCGGTCAAAAGGTTAACCGATTCAGTGCGAATGGCGCCGCATGCGCAGTGCGCTTGGCGCCTCTGCGCCGCCATCCGCACTGAATGGGTTAATAATGATCAAAGGAAAGTTTTAACGTGTGTACGGAGCATATTATTTGTTCCGTGTGATGAAACTGCAAGAGTGAATTGGATTACATCTGTTGGTCGAAGCTGTTCGGATCCTCGAACCCACTTAGGGGATGCGACGCGGTGGACAACGCAAAGCGTCAAACTAAACATGACACCGTAAGTGTAACGGATCTAAAGCATTTTAGCCTTTAGCCTTATCAACATTAACCTTGGAAATACTACGTCTTGTCTTTGACTTTTTCACTTAAGTGAAGTGGGAGGGCAATGGAGGGTTCCATGGTCATCGTTTTTAAATAAGGTCTGTTTGAGCGCTGGCAATACATCGAAGCTGCTTTCAAATAATAAAGTTGAAAATATACAAAAAATTAATGAAATTGTAACATACCTTCTCGTAACCTAAATTGCCAATTGACAACAAAAGAACTGATGAATCAGTATCGACAAAAGCAAAATTATAAAACCCAGGTTGTAAATACAATTATTAACGATCTTTTAATCTTCTTGTTTTTTTTTTCTTCTTAGTTATATTTCGCTCCATAGGTGAACTGGACCCCAACAGTTCTGACCATGTAGTAGCGATGACTCAGCTCAAGGAAACCATTGCCAGTCTTCAGAAGAAAGTACAACAGAAGGATAACGAATTACTTTCCAAAGATAAATTGGTATGTATTATTGAATTGTTACTCTTACAATCATACTTATTTTTATTTATAACTAACGACCCAATCCTGCTTAGCACGATTTTACGACTTGCCAAAACAGGTTTCTTTATTAAATGTAAGTTTGGATCATACAGATAAACCTTTCCGGACTAAATTCTCTAAATCATGGTGAAAGCCACATCAAAATCCGTGGCATAGTTTAGAATAACATCGCGGTCACACTGACTCGAAATGCGCCTTTCTACACTAATATTATAAAGAGGAAAGATTTGTATTTTGTGTATGTATGTATGTTTCTAACGAATAAACTCAAGAACTATTGGACCGATTTCAAAAAGTTTTAGAATGCTACACTATCCCTGATTAAGATAGGCTAGAAAAATTAGGGGTCCCTACTAAAACTTCAGTAATGTAACCCAAGGTGTAAAAAATTACCCATAAAATGTCTTTCATCGCATGCGCTGCGTAAACTATTGATGATAGAACAAAAAAAAAAATTCTACAATATTAAAGGTACACATATCAATATCTACAAAAAAAACTTCGCTATACCATATGTCCAACTATTGTAGTTATGTCACTATAACTACTTTTTTATATTTTAAAAGTTGATAGAAACGCCGACCAAAATCAGACCATTTTATCCATACCTTTGTATTAATCCTTATCAAAATAAATCATTCCGCATTCAAGACTGTTATTCCATTCAAAAGATATTACGAATTTTAAAATGTCAATCTATACAAAAGTGGCCGGTGCGGCCCCACGCAGCAACGGGCAATATACTGAATGCTCTTTTTTACAAGGTGTTCTACTCATTAATATGAACAACTTTCACTATCGGACCAACTCTGAAATTACGAAAACAAAAATCAGCTGTTTATTACAAAAGTTCAATACCTACTTGACCAAAATGTTCCTCTCAACCAAAGCACCTGCCGTCTAATCTCTGCACCACCCTTGGTTGACTGGTAGAGAATTCCTAAGGCATTAAGTCCGCCTTTGTACCTTTTGTGCGAGAAGCTTAAATAAATAAATAAAATTAAGAGTAGATGTCATTTCAAAATTATATTCACAAAACCTTTTTATTTCATCATTTCAGATCACAGAGCTTAAAGCCCAGCACTTAAACAACACACAGGACCTGCGGAATGAAATGAAAAACAAGGATCGACTCAACGAGACAAAATTCGGCCTCATGAACAGTAAAATACAGAATCTTCTAAAAGAGGTCGCAACACTGAGCAAGTCTGCTAAAAAAAACAATAAAAACACTAAAATAGTGCTAGCTAGCACGGAGAACAGCGGTAGCGGTACAGACAGCCCAAGCACCAACTAGAACAATTTCACCCCCTAAAACATTCATTTCTAGGAATATCACTCAAAAACAATGGAAACTATTTTCCTCTTATTTTTTTACTCTACAAATGGTTTTATTTGTAGACTTTTTATAATGATAAGCATAAGTAGATTTCAATTTGATGACATGTTAGTTTTTAATTTATTATGCAACATTTAAAGTTTTTACCGTTTTATCTATAAATTACATTAATATTAATTTAGCCAATAGCGTCATACACTATTGTTACGTGTATAAACTGATGCGGGTTTAAAAGGTATTAAGTCTATGACTACTCAGTTATAAAAGAGGTGACGATAACATTTGGAGATTATTTTTTGTATAATTTTTCATTTATCTTCTCCATCTAACTGAACAGCTTAGCAATGTTTTATAAACCGTATCATAATCGTTAATAGGAAGTTGCATAGGTTAGAATAGTGCACAACCTTATTCTTAGGTTATTTTTTTGTTTTTAAGAAGTTAAATCTAAATTAATCTGTATCATATCGCATTTCTTTTTATTTTTGTATCATTTCAATGTCTGTTATTATTTTTAAGTAGTTGTACAGTCTTGTGACTACCTAATAGGTAGATCACATTGTATTCAGGAATACAAAAAATAAATTATTGGTATAAGTGTATTGATGTAAAATGTTGTAAATGAAAAAAAATGTGTGTTGAGTTAAATTATTGTAATTATGTTAGTCCGATGGAAGGAAAGAGGTTGATACAGTACCACGGCCGGTCCGAAGTTTGCGCAAAAGGCTGTGCAATAACATATTTATGGAACCAAATGTTGACATGAGGCGAGTGTGAGTGAGAGAACATGCGCGAAAGTTCGTAGCGCCTATGTTCAGACTGGCCATACTGTACGTGACATTTTGCGTAACTATGTTAGCTATTAGCAATTTCATTCCTACCTTGAATATTGTTGACCTCTTGTTCTACTGGTTCGTTCACATTGCCACTTCCAAATACTTGTTGATGTACACTCCACGGAATTAAAATATGCACCGTGTTTACCAATGTGTACCAATGTGCACCCTAACTAATGTGATCAAATCCCGGACTGAATAAATATTTCATATCAGTGTTAACAATAATTATGTTTTATGAGTATACAGTGTTTGATTCGAATTAGTTTTCATGTATGTATGTGTGAAAGATGTAGAGTAAAAATTAAATTAAATAAAAAACAAATGAATGCAACACGTTTGCTATGCACACAAAGATTGATTAAGACTTAATATCAGTGTTAAATTCATACAATTGTAATAAGAAACTACAAAAAACGCATTGTGCCCTTATATTTTTACAGGTAAATATAATGTAAATCAATTTGCAAATAGCTAATGAGCAGAATATTGTCATGTTGATACATAAACGTTTGTTAATAAGCTGTTTTCTTATAATATTCAAATAAAAACTGTTTTGTTAAAGAAACCTTATTTTGCTAAGAGTTCAAGTAAATCAAATTGAATATTGCTTGACCGACGAAGACACGAATTATTATTTTATAAAGAGAAATATCACAAATTTAATAGTGGTAGGGGGCAATATCGACGACGAACTACCAATATCTTCTGTCAAAAAAATTGCAACTTCACAGGAGACGAAAAACGCGTCTCATTTATTATTATTTTATTAAATGTCCTGGCTTTATCTATTTTAATAATCTGATTATTGATATAGAAATATGTTTTTGTTCTAAAACTACAATTTGCCGAGTTATAAGAAGATAGCAGGTATTGGCTTCAGTTTAATTAAATTATGGAAAATTTATGGAATGAGAGGAGGTATTAATAATAGTAAAATAACATCAAAATGTTAGTTTTATTTATTACCAACTACCTGAGTTTTGTCTCTTATGTAGAATAGGACACTCTTTATTATGCACACCATATAAATTACAGAAATAAATATAGAAATATATTCAAGTAACAAGAAACATAGTCTCAAAAAACACATTGTCCCGAAAAATTATTATCTACAGGAAAACTTAGGTCTCACTTTAAAATTTCATCCAAAAATAATAACCTTTTGAACGCCAGAGTATAAACGTATCGCCGTACCCCTGACGCCAGGCCACTTTTTCTGTCAAATGACCTTCATAATAAATAAGGATTCCAAAACTTTTATCGATATACAACAGAGTTTTTATTTTCGTCTTTAATTTTCTAATAAACCGTACTCACGACACTGAAATTTTATTTAACCTGCCACTATATTCCAATATAGTATATCTTTACATTTTTATCTCCCGATACCAACTTATACACAAATAATATACTCTGGACTAAAATTTCATATTCATCTTCTTAAGTTTTTATTGATTTTACAATCATACGTCACAACACTAGCTGTCACATATAGCAGACTACGGCGTGTGAGACACTCCTTTTATACGCATTTAACATTTACTTTTAAAACAACAAATTTCTCGATATTGGTGGTTTATTTATATTAGTTTCATGCAATACAATATAGACGGAAGCTTAAACTTTTAAATTATATAAATAAAAACACACAAAAGTAATGATTAAATTGTTTATTTCATAATATGGTGCGACGTGTATTTTGTCATATATTTGTGACGTTGGCGTTCAGGGTAAGATTTCGTTTGTCACATATATGTGACAATGACGTTCAAAAGGTTAAATTTATAATCAAATAATTGTTAGAGAACACTTAAATCTTAATAGTAAAATAATCAAATTATTTATTTTCCAAAGTTTGGCAATTGGAATTGTACCGTGCCTTAGTACTTAGATTATTTTAATTTTTTAATCTAATAACCACTAAGCATAACTTGAAAATGTAGCAAAATTATTATCTATTCGGAACTGTCATTATGAACCTTAGTCGCATAGAATAATCGAACTAACTTTTTTAAAGCTTCTCAAACAAAAATAATATTCCAACAACTTACTTAGTTTTGTAACAAACAAAATAAAAGTTCAAACTTACATAGTTTTTTTAACAATCAGAATAGGTATTTAAACTTAAATAAATCTAAAACTACAATCTTAAACAATCAGTCATAACTTTGAAGTACGGTATGGCAGAAAAATAAAACTGACAATCACTGGGCAAAACAGATTTTAGCTACTGCAGGTGATTGAACTTGCTAGAAGAGATTGGAATCTTATTGAAACGAAGTTGAGGATAATTTACCTCACCAAGTAGTTTTGGTCTCTGTGGAAGATCAGTCCACTCTCCACCATAGCTTAATTTGACCTTTAAAAGTCATGTCTGGGTTATAAAGAATTGCTCTTATGTTGACAACTTGCGGATCGCCAGCTCTCCTTCAAGGTCGGATATGTAAATCCATGTCTCAAGGCTTGCATAGTTTTTGAAAAACTAATCGGCTAGGATTGTTTCGTATAACTCCTTTCTCGCTTCTTGCGTTATAGTCACTAGGCAGGTGAATTTCTCTATTTTTAAGTTTCCTTTCTATTGAACTGTGAGTCACGTTCAATTTGTGTCCTGGTTTCAGAAACTTTTGGGTAATGGTAACTCGCATGTTTTCTAGACAAATTCAGAAGCGCGTTGGAGAGAATTGTATTTCTATTTTGATATGTGCAGCCATCTGAATAGATAACTATGAGCTTTTTTGAGGCAAGCAATGTCTTTCAATATAATCTATGTGAAACGAAGCGAAAATGCTTGAAGTTAAATCAGTGGCGGTTTCGTCATACCAAGTGCAATGCTTAGAAATTAAATTGTACACTGAAGTTCTGCCAAGTTAAGTTTGTTTTAAAATATAAAGGACTAGCCGCCGTAAGGTACGGTCATACCTTAACGACATGTATATGTAAAGAGTTCTCCAGCGGCTTCTTTTTCTTTGTCCTCAGATAAGAAGTGAAAAAAAAAAACAGAAGAATAGTCTAGAGTAACCTAAAAATAAAATTATTTTCTGAAATTTTGTTTTTTTTTTAGCAATGACACACCCGGGAAAAAGTTCTGTACTAATTATATGTTACTTTTAATGAAGTAAGAAGAACACGATTTTCATGATTGTACGTCGAACATAACCTCGAAAAAAAATATTTTCTGATAAGTATTTTAATTTTTTTAGCTATGACGCACCGGGAAAATATTTCTGTACTAATTTTATGTTACTTTTGCAATCACTGAACTATGTAAATTAATTTCAAAATATCACATCCTAACATTGCAAGATCTCAACATTTTTTAAACAGACTTATCCGTTATCGATACCGGCACGAAAAAACCAGCCTTAAATATTTATTTTATTCTGTTTTTTAGTATTTGTTGTTATAGCGGCAACAGATATACATCATCCGTGAAAATTTCAACTGTCTAACTATCACGGTTCATGAGATACAGCCTGGTGACAGACGGACGGACGGACAGCGGAGCGGGAGTTTTAATGACTTATTTTCTCTCTGACATAGGTCAATTTAATTAAAAATCAGTTGGGGTGTCTGAGGTTTTGCGCATTTAACGTTACACGTTGTATAATTGATTAAATGTATTTTTTATTAATAGAAAAATAATAATAATAATTTGTTTTTTAACTGGCAATAATTTATGAGACCACCTAATATGTTCATTAATAAAAACTTTTTTACAAAAAAAAAAAAAAAACCGACTTCCAAGAAAAACACAAGTGTACAAAGTGGAAAATAATAAAGTTATTTTTCACTTTGTAGTGTATTTTTTTTTGGAAGTCGGTTTTTTTTTATTATGTAAAAAAGTTTTTATTTTTCACTTTTTAGTGGGTCAGTTTGTAATTTATCTAAGTTACAATAGCCCAATGACAACTGCTCATCACCTTTTACAACATATTGCTTTTCCCGATGCAGGGACGTCAATTGTTGAGGAGTTCTCCTAATAAAAACCAGGAGAACTGGAGCTCCATGGTGAAGGCATCATCACCACTTTGCATTTTGACGAGCATAAATTACTTAGCAACCATATTAAAGTAATCGAATCGCAACCCGTGAAATACTTAGGTATAATTGAGTAGTTCTGATGCCCATCTGCGGTCTTCATCATCAGTTCCACTTCAGCAAATGGTGCTTTCCGAGAGCAAATGCACGAGTTACTATAAGAAATACCCAAATCACTATAGGTGTGCCTATAAAAGGTCATTGGGCACTTTAGTATGGAAACCATACCCATGGCGGACACAAACGAAATATAGCAGAGTGTATATATGGCTCTGATTTACTATGGCATTAGTCACATTAATGTGAGCCACGGGAATCTCGAAAAATTCAAGTGTTATAAACTGATATAGGGAAGATGAATAAAATGCTAATTCATTAGAATATTTTTTATTCAATTTGATCCAAATCAAGCATAAGATCATTTAAAAAGGCAGCGGGTGCATCTGTTGCTTCCTGATGTCTGGCCCAAGACAGATAATAAACTATGCTTGCGATATGGGCGCAGCTCCCGACAATGCGGCGGCCATGTATACTTGAGCAGTAATACTCTTCTATACTTTGTCTTCCATGTTGTGTCGGGTTTAACATAATATATGTATAGTACTTTTTCATTCGGATATGACGTGACGAAAGACTGCACGGAGGGCGGTGAGACAGTGCGCGAGCGCAACGAAACTTGTTCTAACTGTCTAATGTGTGAAAGAGACAGCGTATACATGCCTCTGAACAGTCTGAACATTGGCGCATCCATGCACCATGCTGTATGGTATCGGAATTCTTTTTATGCCTTTATAAGATTAAATAAAATCCTCTGAAACCGTTTGTTTTTTATATTTTTTAAACGATCCTGTACAATTTTCTCCATCGATTTTTAATTAAATAATTATATGCAATGAAAGGTCATATTATTCCCCTTAATTTAAAACTATTTTGGTTAATGTCCGCCACTCTTCGCTAAGCGGGTCAGATATGCCCAATGACCTTTGAGGGTTTCCCTCGATTTCCATGGGTTCCCTCATCAGATTCTGACTTGGTGACAATGGGACCACATCGAGAGTATACCCTTTCAAACAAAAAAAGAATTTTGCAAATCCGTCTATACAACGTGTAACGTTAAATACGCAAAACCTCAGACACCCTAACTGATTTTTAATTCAATTGACCTATTTCACAGAGGAAATAAGTCATTAACAAAATTGTAAAGGTTTTATGTGCTGTTTTAGTTTTACTGGCCATTCTGATCGTTTCTTGCGTCTGCGACGACGCTTTATCGAGGGAGGTGTCGTCACCGGGCCGCTGCGCCGCGCTGACATTGTCCTATTAATAAATAGACACGGCAACGTTTTTATTGAAGATTTTTTTGAAAAATGTGACCTATATTAAAATGTGGTTCAATTATTTCTGCTCGTTATTCTGATCAACCTATTTTCAGGTTTTGCGCATTTAACGTTACACGTTGTATATATGACGAAGTTATCCCCGAACAATACATATTTTTTTTTTTTTTTAATATAAACTTCCGAATTGATAACCTCCTCCTTTTTCAGAAGTCTGTTAAAAATCATATAGTTAATTGAAAAACTTTACTATTTTAATTGTTTCTTTTTTTTGTAACATCCGTCAAATGTTTAAAAGTAGCTGATGTGATACAAAACGATAATTCAATAAATATTATTATCTTTGCATGTTTGTGAATTTATGTCAATGTTCAAAAGTAGCTGATGCGATACAAAATCATAACTCAATGATTGCTTTTGCCCAGTCGGCTACAATATATTAAAACCGGAAGGTAGATTGATATTTTTATCTTTAGGGCATTGAATTGTTTATTGAAATAATTTACTTACATAAATATTTACAAAATAGGGCCTTACACTAGAGGTAGGTAAGAAATAATTGGATTCTACCTGAACTAGGAATAAACCTGTATCTCAGGTATCTCACTCAAGTGCTTATACATACATTACCTACTTATATTGATTTATTATTGCCAAGAACTAATAGATTAAAAATATGACACCATATATCATTGCATGAAGACGGATTGAGTGTTAGTGATATAATGAGAAGAGTAGGTGTCACGGTAAGCAAGCATTCATTACTTCTTCATCATTTAATTTTTGATTTTAACTGTTCACTAGTTTTGAAATTTTTTTTCACTTCTTAGTTCTGATGCGAATTGAGTTTATAACTTTTGGAGTCAATACTGATCACGAATATATGGCAGCTGAACTAGTTGTAAATGTTTGGTATAATTTACAATCACATATACTCCATTTATAATAGCATTAGAAAAAAGAGGCTCGTAGAAGCAGGAGTGCAAAACATTTTATTTCAAAGTTAAGATAAAACAATTAAAATAAAATTGTTTAAAGAGAACATTAATAAATAGGGTCTAAGACAGTTTTACAGCACGAAGTGCAGTCTGCTTCATTCTCTTCTTCTTGGGAGACATTATTATGTCGTCGGGGTCAACATTTGGGCCACGTTTTTTCGCCGTTGGCTTTGGTCAGACTCAGAATGTTGTTGTAAGCCGCTCGGGCCCGCACCGGGATCACCCATAGCTCAACAAAACGTACCTAACGTTTTGTACAAACAACCCAATAACAACACTGATAATAAAACAATAACAAAAGAAAAACAGTAACAAATAACAACAAAATCACGAAAATTTGGCAATAAAAAAACCAGGCGCAGCATTCACAAGTATTCACAAGTGAATGACATTAAACGACAACCACAGAACATTAATTACCTCAATTTCACAGACGACATAAACCGACAAAATTAGAAAAACCCGGCTGTCAGAGCTTAAGAAGGGATTATTAGCATTTTAGATTTGGTAGAATTATAGTAAAACAAAAAATGTTCCAATATTGTTCATTCCTGCTTCTTTTAGGTTTTTTTAGATTGACACTGTAATTTTAAATTGGAATGAAATAATATATCTAAATCAAAGCAACTTAATTTCTTATGATAAATCGTTAAAGTGATTAAAATTAAGTGTGACAGCTGGTATATAAATAGATTTTTAATAAATTTGGCGTCAATCGTAACTTGAACAAGTTTTGTACTATTGCTATAAAGTGTGCATTAAAAATAACCTTTTTTAACTTCTGTCTAATGCTATTTTAAATGGAGTATAGGTACTTTTGAATCACTTCGACGCCACACAGTTCTGACGCGAACTCCGTTCATTAGTATTGAATTTCTGATCATCTACTTTTTTTGTTGACTGTACCTAGTTCCAAATTACGAAAACCGAATGGCAAGTTAACAACACTCACACTCATAGGCTACTATTTATCTCGCACTTGCACGCACGCCGCCGCGCCGGCGTCCGGCACTCAATTTGCTCTCATTCATTCACTCCGTGCCAGCAGATGTCGCCACTTTCTTTAATCAATCGCTAATTTCGAACTGAACTGTCAATCAAGGCAGATAGACCACGCGCAAGTATATAGATAGGAGGTTTTCGCAGGAACATCTTTTTAACGAAGTAGAGTCAAAGGGACAGGTGTCAAACTATGAAATGTCGACTAAGAAAAACTTCCCATGGTACAGACGCCAGCACATAAAGCTACTACAATCTGTCAGATTTCTTTAATAGATTTTCAACTTTATCGCCAAAGCATAAGGTTCAAAGTTGATTGGGAAAATCTGACAGTTTCGGGTAGCTTGATGTGCTGGCGTCTGTACATACTACTGGATCGTTTGGTAGTTCTACGGGTTTTTTTTTGACGTGATAACATCTTATTTATTATTATTTATTTATTATTTATTTATTTATCCTCAAACTGGAACGCCATTCAGCAATTACACCAACGGAGCAAAAAATTACTTCATGTGCTGGTTTCCATCCATCCTGTGCGCGGTGGACATCGAACGGGCGGCGATGGATCACGCACGCTCACGCATCCTCAAGAAATTTCTCCATAGCCCCATCACTGCTTCCATAATATTACGCACATTCTTTTCGAATTTTTGAAACGCAATGAATTTTCCAAAATAAATGCATTAAAATTGAAAAAACGGAGACTTTAAATTATATTATACTTATAAATCGATGAACGCCGGCTGCACGCACGCAAAAGCATGCCTCATTGTCACGTTCCGCCTGAGCTGAGCGTGCAAGCGAGAGTGGGGAACAAACGATAGAGAGGCACGATCGGCTTAAGCGTTCGGCTTGTGACGCATCTATCTCTGTTCCACTATGACGTTTTCACGTAAAATTATCGTCCGTAAACCGACTTTACAGACAACCCACTTTTTTTACCCCGATCAACAAACGGATATTTCTACTTCAAATAAGAAGGTATTCGCAGCAAGATTTAGAAGTTATTTCTACCTGTGTTTAATGAGATAAATAGTTAAATTTATCGTGTTAGCAGGTTTTATTCCAGTAAATACCTACACGCGAAATAGCATTTTACGTCGATTGGCATTAAAAACAAAAAATCGAAAAGGTGCTTACTTATTGGTAGTTCATCGTCGATATTGTTTTTGAAATATTTTGTTGTGATAATTTTTTTTTTTTTGTTGTTTTCAAGCAAATTAATATTTTACCACGTGAAGCACAATAGTGACAAATATTTTAAATTAATGTTAAGAAATCGAAGAAAATCTACAATTTATTATATTTATGTATGAATCAATGGGCGGGTCTCAAAGAAGAATAGGTACAATCAACAACAGAGATAGAGTAAGCAGGCATCAAGTGAAAACTGATTTTCAATCAATTTTGTTGTTTGTTATGTTGAGTAGTCAAGTTTCAGTTTGTCTGCATACCAATCTTTTTGGTTGCACATATAACATATGAGCAGTCATAGAACACATCATGCATAACACACAAGTGTCTCATTTTGCATGTGCATAGCGCTATTATGTTGATTAAAAATAAAAATAAACATTTAAAAACTTAGAATGGCTGTACCTAATGTTCACTAGTTTGTAAATTGTATGATAATTACTAAAAACATCACTAAAATCTAATATATTACGATACTAAAATGCACTACGTAAACTGAAAACGTTATTTGGGTCGATAAACAAAATATTTAGCTGTCAGCAATTTTATTTATTAATAAGACGATAAACTCATACGAGAATATATTTATTTATTCACAAAAATATATGATGAATGTTCAAATGGATCAAACTAATACCAAAACGGTTGATTAAATTATTGTCCATTTATTGTAACGTCACGTGAGTCTTAGTGTTAAGAATAGATTTAATACTAATAAAATAAACAATCAAGCTCGAAAGATGTTAGTATTGTAATAAAAAAAAACAATAACAAATATTCCAATAGAATTATTACCTGAAAAAATTAAGTATACCTGTTAGTGAAAAATGAACGAAATAAAGTGTAAATGAATTATTTTCTTTTATTTTTGCATTTTTTATTCAGTACACTTTAGGTAATTACTTACTTTATTTACATTACCTACATGACCGGCCTTGGCCGTTTCATCTTAGTGTTTCATAGTTCTAGATAACCAGTCCAGCCAGCCATCCAAACACATTTTCCAATATCTTTGTTTCTATATCCTGCAATAGTCCCAAACCAACCGAATCGGCGCCAATGAGTCCTAACCTCCATAAGAAATAAAGATTTCATGGTTATTAAATAATATTTATGTTGTTTGTATTTTAATTTTAAACCAATGGGGATTTGTGAACTTTTTGCCTACAAATTCCCATTATGTGCTCTATGAGACTTCAATGGGGATTTGTGGAATAATCCGGATCAAGGGCCTGATTCAGAAAGCAGTACCGTGTACCTCGATACGGCTCGCATCATGAGGATTTTCTTCACCGATAGCTTGGAGCTTGCTCCCAACGACGGCGGACTACATTTTTTTTATACTGCATGTTTTTTTTTACCGTCTCGAAATTTTTACCCAAATCACTATAGGTGTGCCTATAAAATTTCAGGGTTTCCCTCGATTTCCATGGGTTCCCTCATCAGATTCTGACTTGGTGACAATGGGACCACATCGAGAGTACAAAAAAAGAATTTTGCAAATCCGTCTATACAACGTGTAACGTTAAATGCGCAAAACCTCAGACACTCCAACTGATTTTTAATTCAATTGACCTATTTCAGAGAGAAATTAAGTCATTAAAAAAATTGTAAAGGTTTTATATGCTGTTTTAGTTTTACTGGCCATTCTGATCGTTTCTTGCGTCTGCGACGACGCTTTATCAAGGGAGGAGTCGTCACCGGGTCGCTGCTCCGTGCTGACACTGGCTTGCTTGACCTATTAATAAATAGACACAGCAACGTTTTTAATGAAGATTTTTGAAAAATGTATAAACCTGACCTATATTAAAAAGTGGTTCAATTATTTTGCTCGTTATTCTGATCAAACTATTTTCAGGTTTTGCGCATTTAACGTTAAACGTTGTATACATAGTTGATTGCTAATTAAATATGGTTATTTTTCCTCATGGAGTGCAAAAGCATGGCGATTTTGCCTAATTGCAGTGGACATTATTTTACAATACGTGTAATTTTGACTGTTGCGTCACTAAGTTAGTGACTTGATTACAAAAATAAGCAAAACATGTTTTGTAATGAGTGCAAACAAAGACACCTTTTATTAGAGTAAACGACACGTTCGGCTCGTAAAGATTTAAGCGCTGTCCATCTTCAGGCACCGTCATACTCATTATCAGTTATTGTTAAATATTGTTAAATATGTAGGTACCTACTGCAACACTGAAAATAAAGAAAAACAAGAAAAAATGATTATTTAAAGACGAATGGCTTGTATGGGAATTTCGTACCGCTAATATTTAAAATTTGATAGTAAAATTAAAAAAAAACAGTTCATAGTTTTAAGTTATCACTTCTGTCGGTACTCCCCATGACTGCCTATGTTCTTAACTATTTAACGGCTTCACTGCTAAAAAGTTTCGACGCATTTATTTATTTATTTATTTAAACTTTTCGCACAAAAGGTACAAAGGCGGACTTAATGCCTTATTCAAAAAATAATATTTGAGAAGTACAAAACCTAATTAATAATCTTTAATCTTATATAAAAGTCGGGTTAGTTACACCATCACCATTTACAACTCAAAGACGGCTGGACCGATTTTTATAATCTTTGAATTGTTGGATTTGTCTCCGCCCTGAATAGCAGAATAACTATTAAAACAGGGGACAAGTTCACGAAAAAAAAAATTAAGAAAATTCATTCATTCTCTCATACATTTTGAATTGATTCTGAGGTGTTACGAAGTCCAGGGTCGCGGGTTGTTCGAAAGAGTTACGTGGCCCTTGGCACAGGCAACTGAAGGAACACGGGTGGGTTTTAGTCAGTAAAAGTCTGACACACCCTCCCGTTCCGCCCAGAACGGGAGAAGTTATTTGAAAAAAAAAAAAAAAAAAAAAAGGTGTTACGAAGTCCGCTAGTAGTTGAAGCCTTGTTTGGATTTAAAAGCATTATACTTATCATTGTGTTTTCAAATCGAGAAGTCTGATTGATAATGTTGTAAACATGTTAATATTTGTTCGAAATTATTGGCGCCAATTCTCTTTTTCACAAACTTAACTAAATTTAAGTTCAGTGCATCTTTTTCTGCTACTAAATTTACTTCAGGCGCTGACTAATTTGACAGCACTAAACTAATATTTATCTTTGTCGTTTTCTTAATGAAATAGAGAGAAAAAGATTCACAGAACTTAAATTTAGTCTAGTTTGCGAACAACAGAATGAGCTCCATTATAAGGAAAACATATTTTGTGTTAATTTTGACAAAATACCTAACCTTTAATAACAAATAAAAGGTCAAATTAGTACGCAAAATACGCGCATTGACGTGGAGTTGCGGGCTCCAGCTCGTATTACCTATTAAGGTCAATTTAATAAAAATATGGTGTTATTATTTCAAAATTAAACAATTTGTCATATTTATTGATTAATTGTGTACCCCATGGTTAACTAATGCCTATCCCCGGTTAATTGTGTACTATAGTGTGGACACAGATAACCAATTCTCATTTTTTTAAACACTTCTTTTTTCTAAAATCATTAGGAAAACGAACAGAAGTTCCAATTATGTAGCTACTAGCTAATGAACCTGTCTTTTGCCCAGAATTGAAGAAAACATGTTTTTAATGAGCAATTATGAGATGTGGTGGTTTGAATTTTATGTGGTTATCTGTTGAACAGCATGCCGATTCTGTAAAAATCTCATAGTGAAAACTTGGATGAAGTGAGCGTGGAGTGAGCTGTCAGTATCATCCCACCTGATACAATCCACTAGGGTAGGGACTGACCAAGAATACATGTTTACAATCATAATCGAGATTTTAATAAAGTTTTTTATGCTAATTGTATTGATAATTTCATATAGGTAATTTCAAAACTAGTATTTGAGTTGTCAAAACATTAATACTCGTATTTTGTGGGATTTTAAAATAAAACAGCAAAACAGAAACTTAGAATATCAACATAGAATTTCGAAGATTATAACCCCACAAAATAGTAATGTTTTTACAGTTAAAATACTAGCTTTGAAATTATATAAAATGATCAATAGAATTAGCGTAAAAAATATTATTATAATCTCGATTATGATTGTATATGCTTGGTCAATCCCTAGTAGGGTAATGGCACCAGTGAATGAACACTTAAGCAATTCGCGAACTTTAAAAAATATTTACTGTGGGTTATCTTATCACTAATGAAAGCGGCCGAAATTTGTTTTACAGTGTTGAGAATATATTCAAAAATGATTTTTAGGTACGTTTTACAACATAACATCACAGTTTTATTATAATAAGCAGTAAATCGGAAAATACCCCAAAACTCCAGTGAATGAACGGCGTTTTCTAGTAAATGAACGAAATGAAACCAGTGAATGAACAAAATTCTTCGTTTATTTATTACATTATTACAGTCTTATTATTGCAATAAATGCGATGAAAAAATCAATCTTTCTTTAAAAATCTTCAATGTCTTAATAGAAAAAATAAAAATAAAATCTTCTACAAACAAAACCTCTAAATCTTACCTTAATTCTACAAACATTCATAGACCTCTCAGGCACGTTAAAATCTTTTATTAAAAAGTAAAAACAATATAAGTAACTAAGCTAATACCTAATTAACTAGGTAACTAAAAACTTCTTGGTCATGTATTGTTTACAAATTTAAACTAATCAGTTTTCAATTTAAATAATCGGGTACAAACTTAACGTATCAGGACAACAACTTCACCGAAGTACTGAAACTGTGCGTAAATAACAAGTAATCATACGTAACTAAAATCACAATAAGTGAGTCTAAATATAAGCTAATCACAGTCTTAATTCGTTTAACTTTATTGACATTAGGATTCCTTAGACATCCTTTTGATTATTTTACTTATTCTATATCTCTAAATGTTACATTATGAAACGAGATCAATCCACGTCTGGAATAAGCAGGCTCACTTATTACACGTTCTATGTCTTCAAAATCTACTTCAGACACATCAGGTTTTACAAAGCTAACAATGTTATCACATACAGCTTTTTTTCTTAGAAAATCTATCTTACATTTCTGTTCTTGATCGTTTACCATAAGGACTTTGCCTACATAGTGACGTGTTCTTTTATCAGTTTTGAATTTGTTCATAACATATTTTCCGTGAAGATCCTTAGTTGACACTGGTAAGTCATTAATTCTAATTTCATCATTTTGTTTATCTTTATTTGCCGGACTAGCACCCTAATTGCGTAACACACTATGACTATCAATTTGAATCATTTTGAAGCATATTGCTAATCCATTGCTCCATATGTTCGAAAAATGTTCTGCTCAACAATGTAAATAACGCAATGAATGGTGTTGAACTGTCAAAATGAAACCCATTGCTACTGACAGTGTTTTACGCAATTACCCTGTAGGTGTTTGTAAGTGTTTCTCAGTTTTGTTCTGTTCTTTGCGTTTTTGTGAAAGCTTTTCTTCTCTATCCTTCTTTTTGTTTTCTTTTTCTTCCAGTTTTCTTCGTTTTTCATTTTCTTTTGCCTCTAATTTCCTTTTTTTTCATTGATTTTGTCTTCTTCTTTTGATCTCTTTTCTTCTTGTATCTTTTCTACATACGCTTTGTATCGTTGGCCTGTTAATCCAAACGGATTTGGGATTAGGTTTTTTTTACGTTGGCTGCTTTTTTTCCGAAGCGATTTTTGGATACCCCAGAAAGCTGTCGATTTTATTTGAGTTAACAACTGGCTGAATATCGTCCTCCGTGATTGTAAACACATTCATAGAACTATTGTTTTCAATTTCTGGATTACTATCAATAAAGAATATAGGAGTAGAAGATGTAGAAGGTCCAGCGCCTAGAAACACTTCAGTTCTAATGTCTAACGATGTACCAGCTTGTGGATTATCATACCATGGAAGAGGAATTACGGTTGGTGGATTCAATTCACTATTAATTATAAACTCTACTATTTCGGTGGCTTAATTTAGATTTTCCGTACAGTCTTTAAGATATTCTGAACAATTAGAAATATTATTAAAATCCGTCAATTTGTCAAATCTTGGTCACGGTTAGCACGGGTCTGCTTCGGAATTACTGACGGGTTGTATGTCTCCATGCAATAATTGTGTGTTAGATAATGATTGAAGTATAGAAGTCGACGTATTGGATAAATCGAGAGGAGCATTTTGGGACAAATTGTTAGCATCTGGTGCCTCCATTGATGCTCCTCTAGACACATCTCTAACACCATCGAGTTCTTTGCGACATTTGGACCAGAGTGAAAAATATGCATGCTGATGCGTATTCTTGGTCAAGTAAGCCTGAACGAATTCGTTTCTGATACTTTGACCTACTTCTGTTTCAATTATTTTAATAGTGCTCCTCATATCGTCCTATTCTCTCCTCTAGAATTCGGTTATCACGATTAAGAGCAATTTGCCCATTAATTTCCTCTCTTCGAGTGCTAATGCATTATGATTAGTCAACTCCGTCTGTATTTAAAGGATATAGTCCACATGCCCTAAAAGCATGTTTTATGGTTTCAACTTTTAATCCACTGGTGTAGGCTTCTTTAAATTTTATTGCGATATTATGTTTTGTTATGGATGCTGTAGAATTTTGTTTATTTTTGCGCACGATTTTCCGCCAACACTTTTTTATGGGGCTTAAAATGCCGACGTCACAGGGCTGTAATATGTGCGTGGCATTCGGATATAAGCAGAATATTAATATTCGCTTTTCCTGATAAAACGTAAACATTTCCTGGTTTATATGAGATTTGTGGCCATCAAGAAAAAGTAAAACTGGTAATTGTATTTTATTCTGAACCAGCCAATAGTAAAACATTTGTATGCATGAAAAAAAAGTGTTGGACACCATCCATCCACATCTAATCGCCCCATAAACCAGGTATCTGGAAAATTTTGTATCACTGCCGGAGGCATTCCTTTATAAGGGTATATGACAAATGGAGGAACATCCCTCCCATCTGCTGCAAAATTACATAGAACTGTAAGTGATTTTTTCTTTCCCACCCGAAATCTCGTAAGTGTTTCTGTAATTTTTGGGCCCCAATATTATTCCGGTTTTCGGGCAGGTTTTTTCACACCTGTTTCGTCGGCATTAAATATGCGACTGGGGTCGTCTTTTATATGCAATGCTTGTTCTTCTGTTAAAAACTCTTCGAGTTCCTTGAACCAAGCTCTGATAGCTTGTTCAGTAACTGCGGCTCTGCCTTTGGATATAATCTCCGCATTCCTTTTTCTAATTTCAGGATGCCTTTTTAAGAATAAACTAAGCCACTTTTTTCCTGGTCTATTCCCGATAAACTTATTTTTCCTATTATTAGTGGTCATAAAATTTTCAACTGTAAGTATCGAAAACTTCTTCTGGGTGCATTGGAAAACCTAATTTAGCTTTATTTATAATCCAGTCAGAAATCTTAGCTTCTTCCTCTACAGTAAGCTCGGACTGAGGGCCCATTTTTCTTCGCAAAGGTACCTTGTTTGTGATTTTATTATGTAAAGTCGATTTTGGTATCTTGTACACATTACTTGCTTTATTGATACTTAGTTCTCCATTAGCAATTGACTTAAGAGCTGCTTCAAGTGCTTGTTGACTGTATTGAAACCTATTGTACTTCTTTTTGTGATCCATGGTAATCTAAATGGACAAGAGAAAAATGAACAATTTTAAACGATTGCAATATTATTTTACTACCTGTAAGTAGGTAGGTAGAAATACCAAATTTCTTGAGAAATCTGTCTTAAAATATGAAGTGTTCATTCACTGGATTTTATGAACCAGTAAATGAACATACCTGTCCCAATACTGGCCAAAAGATCGGAAATCTATTTAAGAAATAGCTCCCAAAACACGAACCTTATAGCATTAGCGTAAGTTATGTTTTTCAACGAAAACGTGATTTTTACGATTACCCAGTGAATGAACACCCGTTCATTCACTGGAATTTAAACGATTTTTTGTTCCAATGCTAGGACACTTAATAATTTAATATAACTGACAAAAATCGCAAGTAAATGGATCTGAAACACAATATTAACCCTTAGCTGGTATCGCCTTTTTTGGCAACACTACCGGTATCGTGGGTCATATTTTACCCATACCAAAAAATCTGTTGTAGAACGTAGAATTTTTTATTATTTCTATAAAATATGGTCAGTTATGAAATAAAAAAACATTTTTTTACCAAATTATCTTGATTTAATTTTAGAATATAAAAAAAAATATCATGTTTTACACGCATTTGTAACTAACCTAATTTTTTGGCACTTTTTGGTTAGTGTGAACTTAAAACATTAAAAAAAAATAGCAATGTAAGAAAAACGCTATGTTCGCTTCTGGGTCGATACCTACTAAGGGTTAAACTGTTATCCTACGATAATAAACAAATAACCCATCAAAAATACCGTTATTTACATTACAATGTGAAATCAAAAATGATTACCTCAGTCCTAAACTCTAGCCAGAAAAAATAAAAATTTCACTATCGACTTAAACTTTAACCACTCGCCATTTTGAAATGAATTATGACATTAAACGTGAATGTGACCACTTCAATGGGAAATAGAGTTGCAATTATGAAAAAAAAATACTACACATGGTAGAAACGTTCAAATTTCTTATTTTTTGGATAAATCTGCGTTTTTTTCATTCACTGGGGGGCGGGGGGGGGTGTTCATTCACTGGAGCACTTAACCTATCAGGTGGGATGACACTGACAGCTCACTCTACGCTCACTTCACCTAAGTTTTCACGGTGAGATGGTTACAGAATCGCACTGCCGGTCACTGTACTTCTTATATTGTAAGTACCTCTGCGCAAAAAGAATCGAAAGAAGCACAAAAAATAGACAACCGCTGGATGAAGAGACTAAGGTGGGACAGAAAAGCAGCCCAGGTAAAGGTCTAGAAACTCTACTGACAACGGATGCACCTTTTTTAGGGTTCCGTAGTCAACAAGAAACCGTTATAGTTTCTCCATGTCTGGTAAAATAAAATCTTGAAAAAAAAAAAAAAATTTTTTAGGGTGTGTACCTCCTCTACACGTAAAGTGGGGATTTTTTTTTTCTCTTCTACCCCATGATTTGAAAGACCTATCCAACAATACCCCACTATTGTTCGATAGGTCTTTCAAAATATTGCGGGATTGTGAAAATAATTTTTCGATTCCGGGATACTTTTGAGAAATACTAACCTTTAACTAGCTTCATATTTTCTGACTGACCGACTTCTTGACAATTCAAGTGTTTTTTTGACAATATGTGAAGAGAATTTTAATAAATTATCTTTACAGAATAAACAATTTCATATAACACTATTAAGTACTTTCCATGATTTCTTCTTTTCGTATCGATGGTGAACATTTTGATTATTATATTCCCTACCTACTAAGTCCCAGTAGATGGACACTTAATTGCGCATTGATTTTGTCACATATTCAATTATTCGGACTGATGCAAAATCGAGGAGTTTTTAGGGATAGCGCTCAGTGGGGATGGAGTAGAGTTAGCAGGTTGATTTTGGTTAGCGTTATTTCAACGAGTACGAGTAATTCGTAATTCAGTGAATCGGGCTTTAGTTATTGTTTGGTATAGAGTATACTAATATCAGCCTGTAACTGCCCCATTGCCAGCCTCTTTTCATTCAGAGAAGGCATAAAGATTAATATCAACACTTGGTAATTTCAGACTTATTCTTACTAAAATAAAGTTCAGGTTTTATCACGATGTTTTTATAAACCGGTGTCAGTTAGAACGTACAGACGCCAGCACATCATGCTACCCGAAACTGTGAAATTTTCCCAATCAACTTTGGACCTAATAATTTTGCGATAAAGTTGAAAATCGATTAAAGAATTTTGAAAGATTGTAGTAGCTTGTGTGCTGGCGTCTGTACTAACATATTGAAAAAGTTACTTTGATACTTGCCTGGTTGCAAACCCAACCTCGTGCATGAGAGCCGGACACCTTAATCACTGAGCCATCACTAATATGGATTATAAAGATCGATAATTGTCTCATAGTTGGTCTGAGACTACAGGTTTTCGTCTACATAAAAAGCATTTTATTTTAATCGGTTTACAACAAAGTAAACAAAACAAACAACAAACAACAAACAAAGACAAACAACAAACAAAAAAAGTAGCAACAAAGTAGGAAAAACAATAAAATATTTCTTGTCCCTGTCTCATCACTACAGAGAGGAACGTTTTTTTTTAATTATTTGAATTTGCTATTCAGCTCAACTTTCTCTTTCCTCGCACCTCAAAAATTTGAAGAACTCGAATCAGAACAAAATTTTCAACAAGCGCGGCGGTTACCTGCGCTTTCTTTGACCTCCATGCAGTTTTGAATAGTTGATTCATTTTTTTTTTTCTAAAGTCAACATACGGAACCCAGCGATTTTTCTAAGTGTTTGATCGACGTTTGGACTACATACTAGTACTATATAACACAAGTAGCGTTGTTTTACAATCTAATCGCGTTCTCGAATATTATTAGTCGGTCTGCGGTCGGTGTTGCCAATTGTTGTGTTAATAATTATTAGAACAATGGAATTAAAAGTGCTTTTTATTTTGGCTTTCGTAGTTGGCGCACAATGCAAGCGTGAGTTCATGTTATCAATACCGTTGATTTGTTTGTTTTGTAACTTTTTATTTACCTAGTGAAACTTTTTTTTTTTCTTATTGTGTTTTAAATTAGAGTCGTTGGTTTCAGTGATATCGTTATCTTGTCGTCAAATACGTGCGTTCGTGGATGGGCACAATTCCCGTCGCCTTCTTGCTGCCAAAGGAAAAGTTGCTGGACAGCCTGCTGCTTCGGAAATGAAGATGATGGTCTGTAGCTTCATTAATACTATTTATGGCGGTGCCCAAACCCAAACGTAGGACACCGCAACACGCTCAGTTTTTTGTCGCACAGTTAGGCGTATTGGTACATAATTCAAGCAGAAAAACAGGGTTCAAAAATATTTTTCTTCGCATACATCATCATCTGCCTAGCCTTTTCCCAACTATGTTGGGGTCGGCTTCCAGTCTCACCGGATGCAGCTGAATACCAGTATTTTACATGGAGCGACTGCCTATCTGACCTCCACAACCCAGTTACTGGGTAATACGATACCCCTAGGTAAGACTGGTTGCCAGATTTTCGGGCTTCTGACTACCCGTAACGACTGTCAAAGATCTATGAATGACAGCCGGGACCAACGGCTTAACGTGCTTTCCGAGGCACGGAGGGGTCTCGGTATGTAAAGATGGTCACCCATCCACAGACCAACCGCGGCAAGCGTAGCTTAACCTGATCGATCGACCTGTGCGGCTGTTATTATTTAGCCACCCTAATTCTTAAAATTTTGACAGTAAACTATAATAATTTGGGTACCTAATCTAATGATAATATTTAAGGGAATTCAATCAACTAAAGGAACATCTAAAAATTATTCCACTGAGTCGTGCATTTTGGTGGGCATTTGATTCAACTCACGTCAAACGCATCGCTCGCGCTGTCTTGAGCCTTATTTGTTGCTGCGATGCGCTATTGTCAATTTTCTAAAAATAGCTTAAATAAATTTTAGCCATCAGCATTGTCTGTCTAGCCTTTTCCAAACTATTGGAGTCGGTTTTAAATCTAACCAGATGCAACTTTGTTGAATACCAATATTTTAAATGGAGCCACTGCTTATCTGACAAACACAACCCAGTCTTAGGGTTCTTTCCCACGGCAAGATCCCGTTTTTTGCAAGTACGGTTTATTGCAGGATCCCGTTTAGTGGTGTACACATATTATATATACAATAAATAAAAATAAAAAAAATATTCACACAGGCATCCAGTTTGCCGGATACTGCAAACCGGATGCTTGTGTGAAGATGTATATTTAAACACGTACACTACTAAACCGCAAAAAACCGTACCTGCAAAAAACGGGACCTTGCCGTGGGAAAGAGCCCTTACTAAGGGATATTGTACGGGCTTTTGACTATCCGTAACGACAGTCAACGATCTACGAATGACAGACGGGTCCAACACTCGAAACGACAGTTAAAGATCTACGAATGACAGCCTGATGTTTTTTGAAGCACGGAGGCGGATATAATCAATTTGAGTATAGAATTGAAAAAAGAAAACTGCCCCGTAGGTCCTCGTCATTCATAGGTAAAGTTAGAAGCAAATATTTTCGTCCGTTATAATTTAGATACCGTAGAGGCGGGTTACTTTGACTCTAGGGCATAACTTTGGCCCAAATCGAGAAAATGTTTGAATTGCCCGCCGTGTCGCGACCGTGCCACCGAACGTCGTAGTTCCTTCGGTAACTAATAAATGGCGATATAGACGTGTACTTGTCGAACTTTTTTACTGACTCAAGTACACGTCGCTACATGTTCACGCCATTTGAAATTTGTTCTTACATTAAACCTTTCCTGGATATTCAATCTTACCGCCCTTGATGGTTTCTTTGGCCACTGATAGCTGCAAGTGCGATTTTTCACCGATAAAATTCATGGAGTTAAAGTAACCCTTTTCTAAGAACTACTTTGGCCCAAACTTTAATTAAAAAAAAAACAAGTTACGCTTATCATATTTCTAGAACACACTTCGCATCTTATTGATTATATCCTTGAGCTTCTTTATAACTCAAAAGAACACTAAAAAGACAATACCGATACAAACTACAGATCAAATTCGTAAATTATTTGAAAAAAATAGCTAAAGTAACCCGTCTCTACGGTACCTTATATTATGGAATTTCTTTTAGAAACAATTTCTATAAACTTAGTAAATATGTAAAGTGTAACGATCAACGCAAAACGCAAGTTGAATGAATTATTATGAACATTATCTATTATACTGCATGCTTTTTTTAACAGGCTCCAAATTTTTATAAGGTGTTCTGCTCATGAATATGAACAACTTTCACTATGGGACCAACTCTGAAATTATGAAAACAAAATCAGCTGTTTAATACAAAAGTTCAATACCTACTTGACCAAAATGTATGAAACAGCTGATTTTTTTCTTGATCTCAGAGTTGGTCCCATACCTAGTGAAAGTTGTTCATATTCATGAGTAGAACACCCTGTAAAAATTTGGAGCCTGTTAAAAAAGCATCCAGTATTTGTTTTCTTATTCTTTCCTCGGTTCCCAGGTGTGGGATGAGGAGCTGCAGACCAAGGCATCGGAGTGGGCAAAAAAAAACTTGAATTACCACAACCCAGACAAATCTCTCAGTAAGTATTCTATGTTAAAATATATTAAGAAAATATCTCGTATCAGGAAAAAGTATATTTAATTGTGGTCGGCGGCGCAAATTACTCATACTTACTAAAATGTTTCAATTACAAATTGGAATTTTCGAATTCGATAATACGTATTTGTGGCCAAAGAGCTAGGGAGGAAGTTACTACAGTAAATAATATGGTCCATCATTTGAAAAAACGGGATTTTGTCGTGGGAAAGGGCCCTAAGTGTGTCACGCGATTATCCCGCAGGGTAAGAACCAAGGCACTGATCTTTACCAAGGCTCATATTAAAACCGCTAGTAGGTTTGCTGAGAAAAAAAAAAAAACAGGTCGTAGACAAGAACATGATTAAGGTTTGACACCGTTAGCTGCTAATGTGTGTCACCTGTCTGTCTACTTTGATGTGTTATTAAGAAAAAAACTTTCAGACAATGAGACTAGGAGGTAATGCGGTTATCCTACTTTAGCTTAGGAACTAGTCTACTGTGTTATTTTTTTCAATATTAATATATTAACGCTTTCACTGGCTGAGTCTGCCGGTGCCTCACACACTGACCGAGCTATTCTGTAAAAATCTCTACGTAAAAACTTAGGTGAAGCGAGCTGTCAATCAATAGTGAAAATCCCTAGTATCAAATGGAAACTATATATAGCTATAGCTCACTTCACTTGAGGTGAGATTTTTACAGAACAGATCGGATGCTGGCGGGGACATCGACGCGCAACTTGTTAAAACCATGGATTCAATATATTAGGTCTTAACCTATGAATTGCCGTTCTGCAGTACTGGTCATTTCAAATCAAAATAATTTTCGTTTGGCTAAGAATTCTAATTTCAAATTAATTTTATTTTAAAAACGTGTGCGTTCGCGCAGCGGAATGTTGTTGAATTTAAAGATTTTAATTATGCAGATATTTAGTGTATGACGTCGTATAATTGTGTATGGTAAAAAAAAATTTGTGCACGCAGCCATTGTTGAGAAATTCACCAAAAACTGATTCCGCTGGGCGAACGTTGTCCTGGCGGAACTTTTTTTAATCCATAGACTTTAGAAGAAAAGAGATGTGTCCAAAAATTTGTGTGTATTTGTGTGTAATTGTGTATGTATGAATAAAATTAGTGCATGCATAAACTTCGGAGAAATTCAAGTTTCCGCTGCGCGAACGTTTGGCCATTAGCTAGTTTTCATATAAAGCGCTTACATAGAGAGCTGTAGATTTTTACATACGTTGTATTGAATTTGTTTATATTTGTTTAAAAAACAGATTTAGAAAAAATCGTAGGGCTTAAAAGATAAAAATATAAACGTAAAATACGCTTATTAGGTCTTAGTTCTTAAAGTATGCACTTTGGGGTCTAGATTTTCACGTTTATACAAACCTTGTAAGTGTTTGCAAAATGTTGCCAAGTATCAATGATGTTCCGTTAGTAATTAAAGAGTTATAGGACAATTTACGATGAATAGATCACTGTTTACAAAGCAATCAAATATCACGACGTTCTAAAGGAATTGCATGGTAAAATGTATGCTAATAATTAGTGTATTCATTCAACTATTCACATGCAAAATTTCATGTCATTAAATTCAGTAATTAAAGAAAAACAATTATAATACTGACGAAGCATCGAAAACCTACATAACCCGACCAAGTTCGGATGGCTACAAAAAAGCGGCCGTGCCATATATCTAAGAAACGTTCTTAACCTTCCAATATAGTATTTATTAATACACAAAACAACAGTCACAGCCAACAGTCAGTTAATACAGTTGCGTACACAAGCGTTAGGAAAAAATAAAACAATTGCATTTCTTGAATGAAAAATATTTTTTTAATAATAACGCTACTATCTACGATAAAAATAAATCTTCAATTAACAAGTACTTCTCTATTTAAATATCCGTGTACAAAAATATTTTTAATTACATATAATAAAACGGGTGATTCATCTGTACTATCAAATTATAGACCTATTTCTTTGGCGACGATAATAGCTAAGGTACTGGACAGTCTGCTTGTAGGCCAGCTTGATAAACATCTAAAATTAAATGATGCTCAATTCGGGTTTCGGCCCGGTTTATCTACAGAGAGTGCTATCTTCAGCCTTAAGCAGACTGTGCAGTACTACACAGCAAGAAAAACACCAGTATTTGCATGTTACCTGGATTTGTCAAAAGCATTTGACCTTGTATCATATAATGTACTATGGGGGAAACTGCAGCATGAAACGGAGGTGCCCCAGGAAGTCATCAATTTATTTAAATTTTGGTACGCTAATCAACAGAACCGTGTCAGATGGGCAAACTCCTTTTCAGCTGAGTACAGGCTTGAGTGCGGGGTGAGGCAGGGGGGGCTGTCTTCGCCCATGTTGTTTAATCTGTACATGGATAATCTGATCGATGAGCTTAGCAGAACCGGAATCGGCTGTCATATTGATGGGGTATGCATGAATAATATAAGTTATGCAGACGATATGGTTCTGCTGAGCCCATCGATCAGGGCATTACGGAAACTGGTTAAAGTGTGTGAATCGTACGCTGAGACCCATGGACTCAAATATAATGCATCAAAGAGTGAACTGATGATTTTTAAAGCAGGCAGTAAATGTTACAGCACAATTCCACCAGTTGTGCTGGGTGGCAGACCTCTAAAAAGAGTTGCAAATTTTAAATATCTGGGTCACTGGGTCTCAGACGACTTGAAGGATAATGCTGACATAGAACGGGAGCGCAGGTCACTGGCTGTTCGATGTGGGATGTTGGCCCACAGGTTTGCACGTTGTACGGCTCAGGTTAAGGTGACGCTTTTCAAAGCCTATTGCCAATCCTTTTACACGTGCAGCCTGTGGGTGAACTTTACGCAAAGGGCATACAGTGGCCTGCGCACACAATATAACAACACGTTCCGGGTGTTGATGGGGCTGCCGCGATTTTGCAGCGCGTCCGGCATGTTTGCGGACGCGGTCGTTGATAGTTTTACGGCCATCATGCGCAAGAGATGCGCATCCTTGCTACGCCGTGTTCGCGCCAGCCCCAACACCATCCTGAGAGTGTTGGCTGATAGGTGGGACTCTCCGATCTTGGGGCGCTGGATACGACTGCACGCAGTCAAGTAGACATTCCCCAGGATCGGCGAGCCTCACCCAGATTGGGAGTGAATTGTTTATTTTATTATTATTATTAAGATACTAACAATACTAATCTAATACCTAAGCATCATCATTGTTACTAACACTAAAATACTAACAAAACTATGGATACTTTAGTCCGAAATAAAGTTTTATTATTATTATTATTATTATAATACTTAATTATGTAATTATAATAACGTTAACAAACGCTTGCAACGACAGCAATAGACTTAAATGTGTTTTAACTAAAATAGGTTTAATAAACGATTATGAATATAAGGGTAAGTATAATATTTCGAGCTTCAATAAAAATTAAAATCACATCACATAACTAGACTATTCAGTTGTTTAGATTTCATCAACATTAAAAAAGTGCTTATAAACTAAAACATTGGTATAAAACAGGTATTTTCAAGAAAATTCTTAAATGAGTAGCAAATACAGTAAATAACCTCAACATTTCTAAGTATACCTAATATTTTCTAGTTTCAATTTTAAAATCACAGATTAACAATCGCAGATCACATAACTAGACTATTCAGTTGTTTAGGTTTGAGAGTCTGCCTAATATAAAAATAAATCAACATTTAAAAAGTACTTATAAAATAAAACATTGGTATAAAAAGGTATTTTCAATTCAATACCAATTTTAATTATTTAATTTCCCTAAGGGGTCTATAGTTAGAATCCTAATCCGTGAAATCTTCAATAGAAATTAGCTGTATGAATTTTATTTGTCTTAAATAATATATCTAGATTATATCTCAAGTCTCAAGCGCATACTTAAATAAATTACCTACGTAAATAGTACCTACTTTCTACAATCTGTCAAAAAAAAAAAAAAAAACATTTAAAAAAGTAGGTGTACAAAAATAAATGACCTATAAATTATATCGAAACAACAATTGTGTTATCACCTATACCAATTCAATACCGGTATTATACTGTAAATTTTGGGATGTTACCTAAATATATTGCACGGCCGCTTTTTTGTAGCCATCCGAACTTGGTCGGGTTATGTAGGTTTTCGATGCTTCGTCAGTATTATAATTGTTTTTCTTTAATTACTGAATTTAATGACATGAAATTTTGCATGTGAATAGTTGAATGAATACACTAATTATTAGCATACATTTTACCATGCAATTCCTTTAGAACGTCGTGATATTTGACTGCTTTGTAAACAGTGATCTATTCATGGTAAATTGTCCTATAACTCTTTAATTACTAACGGAACATCATTGATACTTGGCAACATGTTGCAGACACTTACAAGGTTTGTATAAACGTGAAAATCTAGACCCCAAAGTACATACTTTAAGAACTAAGACCTAATAAGCGTATTTTACGTTTATATTTTTATCTTTTAAGCCCTACGATTTTTTCTAAATCTGTTTTTTAAACAAATATAAACAAATTCAAAACAACGTATGTAAAAATCTACAGCTCTCTATGTAAGCGCTTTATATGAAAACTAGCTAATGGCCAAACGTTCGCGCAGCGGAAACTTGAATTTCTCCGAAGTTTATGCATGCACTAATTTTATTCATACATACACAATTACACACAAATACACACAAATTTTTGGACACATCTCTTTTCTTCTAAAGTCTATGGATTAAAAAAAGTTCCGCCAGGACAACGTTCGCCCAGCGGAATCAGTTTTTGGTGAATTTCTCAACAATGGCTGCGTGCACAAATTTTTTTTTACCATACACAATTATACGACGTCATACACTAAATATCTGCATAATTAAAATCTTTAAATTCAACAACATTCCGCTGGGCGAACGCACACTTTAAAAACATGGAATTTTGTTTCCAAAAGTAGTCATTTGTTTATTGATTTGTGTTACATTTTCATCGCATTTCAATCTTTTTCGTCATCATGGATACGTTAAAAATTCGAGTAATTATGGAATATGAGTACCGTCGTGGCAGCAACGCGGCACAAGCGGCACGCAACATCAACGAAGTTTACGGAGCTAACACTACAAACCAACGCACCACCTGTTATTGGTTTGCTCGCTTCCGTTCTGGAAATATCGACCTGAAAAATGAACCTCGCGGTCGTCCGAAGACTTTGGTCGACAGTGACGAATTAAAGGCGATTGTGGAAGCTGATGATACACAATCTAAGGCTGAATTAGTAGCAGCTTTCGACGTTAGCGTCAAAACAACATTGGTCCATTTGCGTCAAATTGGCAAGGTAAAAAAGCTAGACAAATGGGTGCCCCACGAACTCAATGATCGCCAGCGCGAAGTACGCGTCGAGACGTGCCCTGCACTGCTCAACAGACACACAAATGAAGGAATTTTGAACCGCATTGTTACCTGCGATGAAAAATGGATTCTGTTTGATAACCGCAAGCGCTCAGCAAGTTGGTTGGATCCTGGTTCAGCACCTAAACAATGCCCTAAACGAAAACTTACCCCTAGAAAAGTGATGGTCACTGTTTGGTGGTCTAGCGTCGGTGTGATTCATCACAGCTTCTTACCAAACGGGGTGAGCATTACTGCAGATGTGTACTGTGAAGAACTGAACACAATGATGGAGAAGCTGGCACATCTCCAACCAGCATTGGTCAATCGCTCGTCTCGGCTGCTCCTGCACGACAACGGGCGACCTCATACTGCACAACAGACGGTCTCCAAGTTGCAAGAACTGGGGTTGGAAGCTCGCCGTCTTCCCCCCTACTCACCAGACCTTGCGCCTACAGACTACTACTTTTTCCAGAATTTGGGTAACTTCTTGGCGGGAAAAAAATTCAATACCCGAGAGGCAGTACAAAATGCCTTTGAAGAATTTGTTGCCTCCCGTCAAGTCCCGTCCAGCTGATTTCTTTAAGAAGGGCATCAATAAACTGCCACTGCGTTGGCAAAGATGCATTGATTGCATGGGTGATTACTTCGATTAATACAAATAAAAAATACATTAAAAAAATTCGTTTAAATTTTTTCATACAGAACGGCAATTTCATAGGTAAATACCTATTATAATTCTTGACTGAAACGAAAACAAAAAAGAAATTAGCTGTTTTGCATATATTTTGACCGCGTCGAAATTGCACTTTTCTATGAAACAACAGCTTTTTTTAGGGTTCCGTGCCTCAAAAGGAAAAACGGAACCCTTGTAAGATTACTTCGTTGTCCGTTTGTCCATCCGTCTGTAAAGACCCTTTTTCTCAGGAACGCGTGGAGTTATCAAGTTAAAATTAATATCAAATACGAGGGTGTTTGTTAATAATATCAAATCAAGGCTGCAATCCCTTGAAGCAGTGAAAAAAATCAAACTTCTAAGTCAACGCAATCAAAAGATACGGGCGTTTATGTTCTATTTATGCCGCATATTTTGGCACTCGCAAGGGAATCAAAACCTATAGGGTAGTTCCAGTTGACCTAGAATAATAAAATTTGGCAAGAAGCAATGTCATGTAGCATAAGTAAAGGAAAAATACTGAAAACCGTAAATTTGTAGTTACATACCTACAAAGTACGGAACCCTCGAACCTCGGTGCGCGAGTCTGACTCGTACTTGACCGGTTTCTAAACGACTTCAAAAAAGGAGGAGGTTCTCAATTCGACTGTATGTTTTTTTCGTATGTTTGTTACGCGATATCTGCGGCAGTTGTAAATCGATTACAAAAATGATTTAATGGATTGGGTATGCCTCAAGAGTGGTCCTATATATATTTTATTAACTTTGCTTGGGTAGTTTTTGAGCTAGCTTCAATAATACGTATTTTTGCCACTTAGTTTATATTGATGACGTTATATTAACTTCCTGTCACTGATATTTACATAGCAAGTAGTGTTATACGAATTCGTGTGGGGTAAGTGCACCTTAAAAGTGAAAAGTAAAACTTTTTTACAAAAATAACAACCGACTTCCAAAAAAGGCATTACAAAGTAAAAAATAACTTTAATTTGGGAAGTCGGTGGCAAACAACAAAAATGCGATCCCAACGACACCGACTTCCGCAAATAAAGTTATTTTTTTGTAAAAAAGTTTTAGTATAACCGATTTCTACACTAGAATCATGTGCTGAATTCATGGTTTCAGTTTGCGCGTCGATGTCCCTGTCAGCGAGTACCGACAGTTCTTTCACAGCCTAGCTAATTTACCTGAAAGCAATCTTAAAGCAACGAAAATAAAGTTCACTGTAATGCAAAATCGGATTGGGAACTATGGGGAGCACAGCAAAGCACCAGGCTAATTGCGTAACACGCTATCAGTACGTAGCAATGGGTTTCATTTTGACAATTCAACAACATTCATTGCGTTATTTACGTTGTTGAGCAGACACATTTTTCGAACATATAGAGCAATGGATTAGCAATATGCTTCAAAATGATTCAAATTGAGAGTAATTGTGTGTTACGCAATTGGAGTGCAGGACGTGGCCGCCCTTGATGATCACGTTGACTACCCTAACATCACCGTCCGTGCCCGGGAGCACCTGGGTTTTGCGTCTTTTGGACCTCCAACGGCCAGGTGTTGCGCGGGAGGTTAGGGTCGCAGACCATAACCTGGATTAACACATAGGCTACTTATAATCCCGCTGGTACGTTTCCGTGGGATATATTCTGACATTCACGCGGTGCGAAATAAAATATTTTGAATTTGACTTACAATCGTTTTCTGCAGGTTCCAATAGATTCACGGCGGGTGAGAATTTATATGGGTACTCAACAACCGATCCCAACTATGTACTTCAGCCGAATTTAGCCGTTGAGTCTTGGTTCAGTGAGAATGTCAACTTCACATTTGCACCGATACAGGCCAGCGACTTTGTAAAAGACTACGATATTGGGCATTACACTCAGGTTTGTCTAACTTGTTGATTTACTGACATAGGTAGCAAAATAGAAATGGATGCTGGTAGTGCTTAACACGTTGACGGGGGTACCGCCTATGGGCGTTAATGTCTCAAAAATTATACGACAGTACGTCGCGCGAGCCGCGACGTCTAAGTTTTTACTTACTTAAATAAAATCAGTACGTTCGACGACGATCGATTTTGCATACTTTCATAAGGCGCAGCAATTCTTATCTGCTGTCACCACAGGTACAATTATGACTTCCGTACTGGCACAATACTATGATTAAAAATTCGTTATACGTATATGTTTTCTGATGATGTGTACTGAAGCTACGGCCATAGGCAATATATTGAAATCAGTACTGTCTCAGTAGATGGAATTAGTATATTAGTACCGCCCGTCAAAGTGTTAATATGGGATTGATAATCTCTAACACCGTCTAAACGATTACCATCCAAGTTGGCATAGAAAATATAGCATTTTTATCTCACGAAGCAACGCGCGCTTCGTGAGATAAAAATGTGACAATCCGCGGCTATGGACGTTTATAGTTTCGAAGATATTGAATGTTTTGTAAATTTTGCAAGAAATATAGATTTTTTTTTTATTGCTTTTTCGCAAAGCATAAGATCTGAAATTTATTTCCCTGTTATTATCTTTTATTTAACTTACAACGGCAACATAATGTTCGAGGTGACTGAACTTAAAATGTCTGTTTCTCGAAATTGCACAATTTCGAATGTAATTTGAAAAAAATTATATCTCCGTAACAAAACATCGTAGGAGGTTGATCTTTTTTGATATCTACAGCGTATTAATCGCAGATTACTAGCGTATGCATAACTCCATATCGACCACAAGGTACCTTTAGCCGCGGATTGTCACAAATATTATGGTCAGCATATAACAAACACACTTCCGACTTCGCCATTGTTTGGGACGGTACCGAAAGCTCCTGCGCTTACACACACATTTAACCATTCATTCAACTCTCGCGTTGATTGCCTTCTTGCGTTGGTCGCAGGCGCCATTGCCATTCAGAGTGTGGCCCTAGGTTCGATTCCTAGGTCAGCGTTATTTGGTTTTTTACATCGGGTATTTCACCGTAGCACCCCGGTGTTTGGACCGGTGTAAAAATCAAATTACGATTAGGTAATTTATGTTTAAGTAAGTATTTTAAAATACACATATCATAAAATCATTTATCATTTACAGATAGTGTGGTCCGACAGCGTTTACCTAGGTTGCGCTATTTCACAAACACTCAAGAACGGGTCGAATATATTCTTCGTTGTTTGTAACTACGGACCAGCGTAAGTTTACAGCTATTTTTTATTCATGAAACACCTTTTTTTTTTCTTAAAAAAATACGTAAAAGAGGAGGTACAGACGCCAGCACATCAAGCTACCCAAAACTGTCAGATTTTCCCAATAAACTTTGAACCTTATGCTTTTGCGATAAAGTTGAAAATCTATTAGTAGCTTGGTGTGCTGGCGTCTGTACCTTGTACCTCCTACCTATCCTTAACCCTGTTGACATAGAGCTTTTTCCTGGTGCTGAAAGTCACCAGGAAGGCTTCACAATATTAGTCTATAATATTCCCACTGTTGAAACACATGCCTCCTCTCTGTGAGAGAGAGTGGACCATAATCCACCACGTGGGTTGGCGGATGTCACATGACTTGGAATTTGTAGTTCTGGAACATGCCGGTTTCCCCACGATGTTTTCCTTCACTGTATTAAGAGCAGTGGTGATGAAATAATTTACACAGTGTTAAAAAAGAACAATATTTTTTTAAAATAATAAAATGAATAGTCGCTTAATTAGCTACAGAATAGAATGTAAATTTAACGCAATAAAAATAAAACAATAAAAACACTTGTTCCGAAACTGCATATATCAAGCCTGCAGGCCACATTATCAGTAGATTTTCCTATGTTTTTGCCTCGCTCGTTGTCCAGTGGTCTCAAGCGCTCCTGCCGAGCATAAGGTCCTGGGTTCAATTCCCAGGTCGGGCAGTGTTATTGGGTTTTTCCATTGGGAATTTCTTACTTCAGCTAGCAGGGTAATTGCGTAACACCCTATCAGTAGCAATGGGTTTCATTTTGACAGTTCAACAACATTCATTGCGCTATTTACGTTCGTGTTGTTGAGCAGACACCTTTTTCGAACATATGGAGCAATGGATTAGCAATATGCATCAAAATGATTAAAATCGAGAATAATAGTGTGTTACACAATTAGGGTGCTGGACTCACGTGCAGTCTGGAGTCTGGCTTTGTGGCCAGTTGATGGAAAAAGGCTGGCCCTCTATTACATGGGACTGCAACATAACTGGCCAAATGTGTGTACTATGGTTACCTACACCCCTTTCTTTCTTTTATGTATGTTTTTTTATCTTTTCAGTGGTAATATGATCGGGGAAAAACCTTATAAGGAAAGTAATGGCCGCAGTAACAAGCTAATATGCGGCACAAAGAACTGTAGCCGTCCTTATGGACCGAAGTGTAGAAAAAGTTAATAATTTTTCGGAGGCGGTTTGACTGCATGGATGTCGTTTGCATTTAATTTAATAATTTTTTAATAAGTTATTCAAGGTATGGTGGTATTTTAAATTAAGCCTAAGATGTAATTTAATCAAATAAAATATGTACCAACCTAATCTAATAGGAAGTTTGTGTTTAATTTCGCTTTTTTTTTTAATTTAAACATATCGGTTTCGCCTCTGTATATACCTACCTACATCAATGAGCGAGCACGCTTTGAGGAATATAAAGGGTGTCCCTAGAAGTATGGATCAAATCGAATAGGGGCGTGGGCAAGGTCCTTTCCAAACTTTTTAACCCTGAGAATGTCGGTGAATTTTTTTAGGGCTCAAAATTTATTATCAAATTTTTTTTTCAATCAATTCTCATAATGCTCAAAGAAAAAATCATAAAAAAAAAAACTATCAGGGCTATCAATTCAATTTTTTTTCTGGACGTTGTAGAAGAGTGGACCTCCTGTGGTAATACTTTTACGCAGCTAGAAAACGTGTGTTCAATAAGAAAAAAAAAAAAGATTTACTGCATAGGCTACGTGCTGGCAAAAAATTTATTCAATTGCACCTACTTTCTCAGGGTTAAAACGTTGGGAAATGACCTTGCCCACACCCCTATTCGATTCGATCCATACTTCCAGGGACACCCTGTGTATCATCTTGCTACATACAGCTGCTGTGATCTTGTCTTCGCAACTCTAGAAAAGTAGTGAATGTAGGTACCTAGTACCTACCTAGTCTATACTAGTAGGTAGGACTTAGTAGACAAAACAGACGCGTTAATTTTTGGGTCGCAATGTTTGACTGAGGCAGACCAATAAAATACAATATATACATAAACTCACGCCTTCTTCTTCACTTCGTCATCCAAGCATACTCTTTTCAATTCGACAATTCTCCTTTCGCAGTCCGATTCTGATGTACAGACGCACATCAAGCTACCCGAAACTATCAAATTTTCCCAATCAACCTTGAACCTAAAGCTTTAGCAATAAAGTTGAAAATCTATTAAAGAAATTTGACAGATTGTAGTAGCTTAACGTGCTGGCGTCTGTACTTAGGTAAGTTATCAGTTGAAATCATATGAGTTCAACTGATACTTTACTGCTTACGTCGGAAAGAGGATTCTGTATTAATTAAAACTAACTGATTATATCGGTTACCTACAAGAGTTTTCCTTATCGGATCGCGTGTCAACGTGCCAAGGCATTAGCATGCCACCACAAAAAAAAAGTTAGTGGTCAACTAGAAGCTTCATAATAAAATACCTACCGTCGTATTCCGAGTTCATTTCCTAGCCTAGTACCTATATCCTCGACTCTACTCAACGTCACAGTACCTACGAGATTCTCGCAAGAGTAGGTAAGTAGATATCTAGGTTTGGAGGTTTTGATCGACTCCGTAGGGTCCTAGCGAGATGGTTAGCCTTCCTCAAGAATTGGGCCGACTTTTAGTTCTAGAGATTAGCGCGTTCAAACAAACAACCCCTTCAGCTTTATCCAGTGGCGGATTAACACATTTGCCGCCAGTAGGCTATTCAAATTTTGCCGCCCCTTCTGACCTCTGCATTTCGATACCCTATACGAACAAAAGAAGGTGGAAGAAAGTACTAGCGGATTGACAAACATCAAATTCCCCACTTTGACAGGTTAAGTGGTGAAATGTAATAACATTTAGGTATTTATTTATTTTTTATTTATATGTATAAGACAAAAAAAAATTGGGGCAAATTTGCCGCCCCCTAAAATCCGCCACCCTAGGCTCAAGCCTATTCAGCCTGCTGGTAAATCCGCCACTGGCTTTATCATCAATAGTTTCCGCAGCGCATGCGATGAAAGACATTTTATAGCAATTTTTTTTACACCTTGGGTTACATTATTGAAGTTTTAGTAGGGACCCCTAATTTTTTCTAGTAATAAATATAGCCTATGTATGTTACTCAGGGATAGTGTAGCATTATAAAGGTGCTAAATTTTTTTGAAAACGATCTAGTAGTTTTTGAGTTTATTCGTCACAAACACACATACATACGAGTACAAAGATACAAATCTTTAATCTTTATAATATTAGTGTAGATGTATATAGCTTTTAATTTTTAGTGTATACTATTTGAACCAAATAAATAATACAAGACGATCGCTAATCCCACCGACAAACTGTTACGCAGTTTGGTGGGTTTATGTTTATAAAATGTTTGGTCCAGAATAAATCGTTTTATTTATTTTATTCTTTAGTATAGATAGATAAAGCAGCCTATAATGTTTCCACTGCTAGGACCATAGAGCTACAAAAAACAGTTCTTTCTTATCTATATCTATGGCTGGGACACAGTCCTCGTCTCTGTAACCGCCACGCGGGCCCAGTGCAGGTTCGTGGACGTCACTTGTATACGAATTTTTGCTTCTAGGACATGATGTTTTCCTTCGCCGTTTTGCGAGCAGTGGTGATGAAATAAATTACACAAAGTAAAGTGCCTGTTTGGGTTTAAACCCACGAGACCAGGTCCGATATCACTGGGCCACCACGGCTCCACCCGTGGTTTTATTATGAAGCATCTAGCTAGTTTGTCAAGTAACTAAGTTTTTTTGTGATGGCAGGCATTGACCTTACCACTTTAGCACGCGATCCGACGAGGAAAACTATTGTTGGTAACCGATATAATCATTTAACTTTAATTAATACAAATGCCTCTGCTGGTAATGACCTAAATGACGATATTCAGATAAAAATTGCCTATCGATTGCAGAAGACCTGTCATCACAGCTGTCAGGCGATTGTTTCCTTCGATGGTCCTAGTTTATCATTTGTGACTTCAAGCGACAGCTATGTAAACAGAACCCAGCATTGCATAAATATGTTAGAGGTCACGCCCTTTATACCCGGAGGCTTTTATTTAATTTCCATTTATTAATTTTTGCTTGAGTACGTATAGTTTTTTATTGTACTTCTTGGTATATTGGCGTTGCTAGGTGACATATGGCAAATAATTTAATTTAGTGTTCTGTGTCTTGTAATGTTAATTACTTTGCATACCTTGTATTGTATTCAGTCAAGTATTTTCTAACTGAACAGACAGCTGTGCTGCTGGGGAGTTTGTTGCGCCACTTCTTCTTCCCAGCCAAAGCACTAGGAAGTGGTGAAGGGCGGGCGTTTTGGGGGACTGTCTTTTGTAATTTTGACGTTCGAAAAATGCTGATTCTCAGCCTAGTTTGAATAAATGACTTTTGATTTTGATTTTGATAAGTTGGTTGCTGACAGGCTGAAAATCGAAATCGCCTTTCATAGACATAAAGAATCCTTTTCTGTCCAGGCCGCTCGTTTATGGAATGCATTGCTAGTTCAAATAAAACGCGCGCAATCGTTAGCTGTATTTAAGAGACTCGTGAAGGAACATTACTTGTTGTTGTGATCTTGTTTCCGTAGATGTAATAATCTGCAATCGTCATTTATTTTCGTTGTTTATGTTTCATTAGTATGCATTTATTCATTTATTTATTATACAACACATACAACGTGTAACGTTAAATGCGCAAAACCTCAGACACCCCAACTGATTTTTAATTCAATTGACCTATTTCAGAGAGAAAATAAATCATGAAACAAATTGTAGAGGTTTTATGTGCTGTTTTACTTTTACTGGCAATTTTGGTCGGTTTGCTCTATCGAAGGAGGAGTCATCACCGTGCCGCTGCGCCGCGATGGCTTGACCTATTAATAAATAAGACACGGCAACGTTTTTAATGAAGATTTTTTGAAAAATGTGACCTATATTAAAAAGTGGTTCAATGGATTTTGCTCGTTATTCTGATCAAACTATTTTCAGGTTTTGCGCATTTAACGTTACACGCTGTATACAATATGTATCTAAGTATTATAGTATACCTATTATTTTGCACCAATGACAACCCCATTTTTTTATATCCACGCAATCACTGTCTAATCCATGGTTGCCTGGAAGAGATCACAGAAAGCGATAAGGCCGCCTATTGCATGTTTTGTAGTAACAATTGTATTTTTTTTTTGTTATGTATTTTCTGGTGTACAATACCTACATACGCCAGCGCAGAGAGCTAAGGGCGCTGACCACCTTGTTTTCATTTCTTGAATCTCCCTCTTCCCCTGGTTATCTAGCCCCCCCCCCCCCCCATTTTCAGTACATTTGCGCCAATCACAATAGAAATCTACGCTCATCACACAATCGTCTTCTCCAGTGTCCCACTCACCTCACAGACATCATTCACTCTTTCTTCTTCGTTCAGTCTATCTTTCTGTGGAATGCGCTCCCCCGGGAAATCAGGATAGCAACCAACCAAATATCCTTTAAAGTTAAGGTTCGCGAGCACATTCGCAAGAAGCTGGCAGTATCATCAACTGTAATATTTTCTCATTGTTTGTCTTATTTCTTTTTTCATGTATTTATGTATATTTATTTGTGCTTATATTGACATGTAATTATAATAATAATAATAATAGTTTTATTTTTGGAACAACATAGGAACCATTTTTGTTAGTACACACCTTAAATACTACAACTTATACACTAGGGTTAGTAACAAAATTTAGGGATAAACTCTTAATGAGTCATGTACTTACGAGGCATTTCATGCGGACAATGATTTCGCATGAGATGCCTCAGCACAGGAGCTCTCGGGTCCTCAGCCACGACCCTCAGGATGCTATTGCTACTCCCTCGAATCCTCCTCACAAGCGATGCTACCTTTTTCCTGATGATCGCATGGAAACCATCTGTACGCGACTGGGCAAACATCCCTGAGGCACTACAGAAACGAGGGAGTTTCAACATCATCCTAAAAACATTGTTGTATTGGACGCGCAAGGCATTTAGCGTCCCCCGTGAGCAGCTGAACCACAGACTTCCCGTGTACAGGCCCTGGCAGTATGCTTTAAACAAGGTTATTTTGACCTGATCGGTACAACGGAAAAATCTGCGCGCCAACATGTTCCCGCGAACCGCCAACGCCCTGCGCTCCCTCTCCACGTCTTCATCGTCTTTGAGGTCGTCGACAAGTATATGGCCCAGATATTTAAACTTGTTAACCTGCTGTATGCTAGCGCCGTTTAAGGTAATTGAAGGAATGGTGTCCGGGCACTTGCCGGCGGCCTTAAAGACCATGAACTCGGTTTTTCTTATATTATATATAAGACCATGTGATGCGGCGTACCTTTCACATACCTTCAGCATCTCCCTGATAGACCTCGCAGTCGGGCCCAGCAACACCATATCGTCCGCGTAGCTGATGTTGTTCACACAAGCACCCCCCACCCGGCAACCGACACGCATACCGCTGAGCTCGACTATGAGGTCATTTACGTATAAGTTAAACAGCGTTGGAGAGGACAATCCCCCCTGTCTCACTCCGCACTCCAACCTGTATGACTCCGAGAGACAGTTTGCCCACCTAACACAATTAGTCTGATTCGAGTACCAGAATTGAAATATTTTTAACAGTCCCGCCGGCATACCCCTATCCTCCATCTTCCTCCAAAGCACTTCATACGAAACGAGATCGAAGGCTTATAATTATGTATGTATATTATATTTTTATTTAAAATATTTATTCCTCTCAGCCCAACGTGAGGCATCACGATTCACTACTCTAACAAGAATCAACCAACAATAAATCTGCCTTTTACAAACAAAGAAACGAATTATACATAATTAACTATCCCAGTTAATTATTTACCTTGGAGGCGTCCTTCACCACAAAATCCTCACTTATGAAAACTAAATGAAAATCAATTTTGAGAACGCCAAAAAATAGTCAAGAAATAGTCACCAAGGTCAAAAAAATTGTCGCACTATGATTCCGAAGTTAGGTATAGTATAATTTGGTGAGGATTGGGTGGTGAACGTCTCCACATAATCCTCACATCCAGTGCAACCAAACGGCTGGGAGTATCGACTTGGTTTCAATTCCAAAAAATATTCAAGAAATATTCGCGATGCTATGCCAAATCTCGAAAAGAGTAAATAAATGACTCCACATTTATTAGATTGATTTTGCAGGCACGGTTTTTTGCAGGATCCCGCGCGTTTAGTAGTGTACGTGTTTAAATATACATATTCACACAAGCATCCCGTTTGCCGGATACTGTAAACAGGATGCTTGTGTGAATATGTATGTTTAAACATGTACACCACTAAACGGGATCCTGCAAAAAACGGGATCTTGGCGTGGGCAAGGGCCCTAATGCAGAGATGAAATTAAAACGGACGATAAAAAAAATCCACGCCACTCGATGTTTTTTTCTGGGGGTTTATTAAAACTGTGACCACTCTGTGCAAAAAACCTTGGAGGGTTAACAATGGGGTCTGGGAGGTAGTGTGCAACAGGGTAGCACGTAGCACAGTACCAGCAGTGCTATCCTGTAAAAATCTCACCGTGAGAACTTAGGTGAAGAGAGCGGGAAGTGAGCTGTCATTAGGGATTAACACTGTTGACACTGCTCACTTCAAGCTCACTTCACTTATGATTTTACGGTGAGATTTTTACAGAATCGACCGGCAGTTAGTCGTTTAAAAATATTGATATAGGGTTATCATAATCAGCCTCTAATGTTCCCACAGCTGGGACACAGTCCTCCTCCATGTCAGAGAGTGGGCCATAATCCATTACGCGGTATAACGTAGGTATGTCCAAATTAATACTTACTACTACAGAATCTGATTAATGAAATCAATATTTTAGGTACCTAATTATAAAAAAAAGAATATTTTTGGTGCGTGTTAAAAGCGAGTTTTTAAGTCTTTTATTTTTTTAACTATTCACCTACATATTTTTGTTTTTAACTTTCGCATCTAGTGTATTCTTCATTAATTTTAATTTTGTTACCTACATTGTTAGTTACAAGTGAAGCTAATAAAAGCGTGTTAATTAAGACAGTATCACGAAGTCCTGTTTGAATATCAACACTTTATCACATAGAAAAAATATACTAGTTAATACATGATGTTCTTACTTCAGTATATAAGTGTAAATTACTTAAATAATAATAAGGTATGTACCTAATCTGCATTCGCGATTTATCTGCCAAAAATGTAAACAAATATGAGTATATGGAAAAATAACTTTAAGTCCTACACAATAAAGTTCAGTTTACGCTACGACTTCAAACATTTTTATAACTTTTTCAATAGTGCCAGTCACTCTGAAATCAACTTAATTCCCGTTAAAATATAGTTGATATTTGTTTAACTTGAAATAACATCAATTTGAAACAAATTTGAATAGACTTTAAGTATAAATGGCGATGGTTCCTATACAGCCCTGCTGAACCCTCCGGGACATACAGGCGTAATGATATGGGTTAATATAATAACGATTACTTAATTTCAAATTAAGGATGGACGGCGCCGCCCAGCTAAACTTTATTGTGTAGTAAATACATGCGACTAAAGACTTATGAATATACATGTTGATGGATGGAGACGGAGAGGAAGGCCAAAGGAAATATGGATGGATTGTGAGAGGAATTATATGAAAGAGAAGGCAGTGAATGATATCGTGACGTTGACAGGAGAGAATGGTAGAAGAAAACGTTTTGCGATGACCTCATGTGCCTCAAGTAAGGGCTCTTTCCCACGGCAAGATCCCGTTTTTTGCAGGTTCCCGTTTAGTAGTGTAATGGAACAACGGCAGGAAGATTATGAGAAGGTATCATTTAAATTTCCTTTTCTCTGGAGTCATTATTTTCTACTTGCCTTTTTGTATGCCTTCGGTGTGGTTATTAATTTACATAAAATTAGTAGTCTTGAAATGAGTCCTTTACTCTGCCTACTGCATAAGTGTATTTCAGTGCTCATATTTAGCGCACCCTGTATAAACCGATATTATATAGTATATCTTAATCATATTTAATGATAGCGATAAGCAAACATTCTACTTATAACAGTTTCGTAAAGATAGCTCAATTAGGCTATCAGATGTATGTGTAAAATAAATGTGTTACATATTCTTATAAAAATATAATAAAAATGGTAAGTAAACATTTTTTTTATATTATTTTTTTTACTGCTCTTGCCCTCGATCACGCCTGATGAAAAGTGATGGATGAGGTCTATGATGGAACGAGCGTGCCCAGAAGATGCCTAAGGCACTGGAACTCCCACGCATCGACGAAACACAACAGGCTGCTTGACGCCGGACTCCGGTGGTAGGGTGGTCGCAAACCAGGCGGGCGTTAGTCCTACCACCGCAAGGGAAGAATTGGCCAGTCAAATAAGGTGTTGGGTGTGACTGTCCAGGATGCGCCGAGCGCTCGATTCAGTTGAGTAACTGGCGGAGCAAACTGCGCTACACGAGGAGGTTTCTTCGTGCATCCCAAATTTCGTGTTTGTTTAACTTGAAAGAGTAAGTCGAGTCTTATTCATTGAGATTTTTCTACTTCTGTTCTTGTAGGCGCTACTGCACCGGTAGCATTTGCCAGTACAGTAACAATCCAAGATTCCACTCTTTGCAAGTAGAATTCGTAGGCCGTCAACTGCTACTTAGGTAGTCTAGAGATAATTGAAACCAGCAGGATAGGTGCAACGAAGGGGATGTGTGAGGGTGTCAGTAGTGTCTTCTATGTGGGTTCTGCCGGTCGATTCTGGAAAAATCCCACCGTGATAATGATAACTAAGGTGAAGTGAGCTTAGAGTGAGCTGTGAGTCATACTGATGCTAGGGATTGACACTATTGACGACACACTACGCTCAGTTCACCCAAGTTTTCACGGTGAGTTACACAGTGCGGTTACAGAATCGCACGGCTGCTGAGGCTGGGCGTCGGTGCAGTGTAGAAATAACATAAAGGGTCAAAATACAAGTAGTTTATTCGGCGTTTCACAGCGAACAGAATGGCAAATGACGGTTACAAGGTATTCTATAAGCGCGTAACTACGTAATGTTGCTAATTAAAAAAAAATACAACTCGATACATCGATATGATTTAAACATAACAAAATAAATATAAGCAGCAATTAAATCAACAACTAAATAATAATTAAACAAACACTAAGCCAGACATAATTCGAGGAATCAAAGTCTGTATAGTGCTTAATGAAAAATACATTATTACGTCACTGCTTCCGTTGATGCGGATTCTCCTGGTAGGCTCCCTGCGTTTGCAACATGGGTTAAGTAGGGTAAGCATTAAGTCCGCCTTTATACCTTTTTTGTTTGCAGAAACTTTAAATACATAAATAATCTACAGTGCAACCGACGAGAGAATGCGTGATTGACACCTGTCAGTTTGGGTTATTCCCAGTTAGGTTCCCAGTGGGATTTCTTTCACATTTTATGGAAAGAAATCCCATTTGTCACCAATGGTGGCGTTGACAGTGGCGACAACTGGGAATAACCCGTCAGTTTCATACAAACGAATAAATGTTTTGAGAATTTGATCTGTAGGTATTAGAGCAAGAATTGTCGCAGTGACAGGTGTCAGGAACGCATTCTCTCAACGGCCGGACTTTACCTAATAGGTAGAAATAGCACGGGTAGGTCGCTAGTAAATTACAGGCGAACACTCCCGGTGAGAGAGCGCCTTTACTCTTAAATTTAAATGTATCTCATTGCTACTCGAATCTTTTCAGATTGTCTTCCTATTACTCTTGAGTTTCTTCTCGTCATCATGGGCGAAGGAACCCAGGGTTGTGAAAATGACAGAGGTGGACATGAAACCACCAGAAGAGTTTGATGAACTGTCTGCCAGAAAAGTCTCCGTCTCCTGGATATCGATGCCTCTCGATCATTTTGATCAGCAGAATCCTACAAATTTTTCTATGGTTCGTATGAAATTGTTTTAAAACTTGTGTCTACTTCTTTGTATTGTTTGAAAACTTTTCACCAGTCAGCTCTTGCCCTATAGGTTTCTAAGTAATTAGTGAAAGTACTTACCTACTATATTTTTGAATACCTACCTATGTTTACCAACGAAGACAACTACTATTACTTATTTATATTTAATAACAAGTAGCAAAGGACTCAAATACTCGTATGTTTGTAACAATATTTCTTAACAACTACGTTAGTAAACAACCTATACAAGTTGTAACTTAAATAACGCACAACCTCTTAAGGGCTCGTTGTAAGTACTTATCATTATGAACAACTTTTACTATTTGACCAAAACAGAAATCGCGAAAAAAAAAAAAACAGCTGTTCCCTACATTTTGACGAGTTATGCGAACATAAATGTAGGGAACAGCTGATTTTTTTGTTGCGATTTCAGGTTTGGTCCCATAGTAAAAGTTGTTCATAATGATGATTACAATGACCCCATAAGAAGTTGTGCGTTAAGTCTGGGACATGTTGTGTGCACACTTAACCTAACACTGCAATTATTGTGAATGTGAGGACTATGTGGGTCATTGTTTCCGTTTTAATCATGGTCTGGCACTTTGAGTGGTTTATGCGGTCTACACAAATGTCCTGTCCTTGGTATTACTCGTCGAATCGTTGAGCTCCTTAAGTTCTGAGTTGAGCTGCACGGTTACTGACGAATGCGTGCCCCGACTGCACAGGTCCACTCAATCTGTGTGGTTCTTTCCTCAAAAGACCACTTCAGACACCAATCTACATAGTCCTCAAAGATCAAAGATTATTTCCGGATTTTTATATACACATTGACATTGATGAATATTATATAAACAATGACATGGATATTTACTTTGTAAAGTATCTTATTTTTATTATTATTATTATTGTGAGTGTGAAGACTATGTGGGTCATTTCTTTTTTCTGTTTTCCTTCTTAGTTAGTTTTAATCATGACCTGGCAGTTTGAGTAATTTATGCGGCCTACCCAAATGTCCTTTCATTGGTATTGTTCGTCGAATCGTAAAGCTCCTCAAGTTCTGAGTTGAGCTGCACGATTTTTGACAAATGCGTGCACTGACTGGACAGGTCCTCTCAATCTGTGTGGTTCTTTACTCAAAAGACCATTTCAGACACCAATCTACATGGTCTTCACATGATCTGACCAAGATTATGTCTGGACTTTAAAAGAGACTGTGACCTCTGAGTTTGTTTCGGCCTTTCTTCTCAGAGTAGTCAGATAGGAAACCCGACCTCATCTAGTTTAAAAAAAATGTGATTGACATGTAAAAGTGTTTGTACAAACCTACTTACAGAAAATAAATCATTTATCATTTATCATTTATTTATCAATATGGTTCAAGCGAATCCGTGCAAGCTCAACACCGACACTTAGTAGGTACTTAACTTTGTGCTTACAGCTAGGAATCACATCCTTCTATACCTGTGATAACTAGGAATTTCAATAAATTTTCTTATTATTGGTTATTTCGCAGCGTTTCATGTATAATGAAGAATTCTTCGGCGGTGCTGGTTCTCCTATATTCATCCTGGTAGGCGGGGAATGGGACATTGTCGAAGGCTGGTTGTTAGCTGGTAACATGTACGAGATGGCGCGAGAGAGCAAGGGGTACCAGGTGTACACTGAACATCGGTATTATGGAGAAACTAAAATATTCGAGTAAGTAGACCTAGTAACTTACCTACTGTAGTGGACTAAAGAAGGGGGGCAGGTGCAGTCCGCCCCGGGGCCGCGGTTCCTGGGGGACAAAACTCGAGAAATATTTTTTATTAAAATCCAAAACAATGCATATGTTTAGGAAGTAATGGGCAGTTTGAAGATGGTGGGCCCCTACGAATTCTAAATATTATATAAACGTAGAAACGTAGGGTGCTAAAATTGAGACTTCAACCTACATTCTCTTTTTTCTCAGAATTCTCTGCGTTAGTCGACAAAATACCTCCTATTTATGTACAGACGCCAGCACATCAAGCTATTACAATCTGTCAGATTTCTTTAATTGATTTTCAACTTTATCGCTAAAGTATAAGGTTCAAAGTTGATTGGGAAAATCTGACAGTTTCGGGTAGCTTGATGTGCTGGCGTCAGTACGAATAGTAAAAAAATAAACCGGTGCTAACATTTTCGAGCTCGCTTCGCTCTCTTACATTTTCAAACTTTTCTGCATAAGTTGCAAAGAAATTTCAATTTACGTATATAAACGTCCAAAAGAAAATTTCTATGCGGGGTGCAAAAATTTTCGAGCTCGTTTCGCTAGTTCTACCTTCCTCGATTCATCTGATGCTCTAGTTTTCCGTTGTCGACAAAGTAGGTATATGTCACCTATTTATTGTAAATCTATGCTTGGTCAATCCCTAGCAATCGTGCGATGACACTGACAGCACGCAATCAACACACACGTTGAACTTTTCGTCGGTTATTAAAAAAAATGATTAGCGTTCCATACATTTTGACCGCGTGTTTATCTACACTAATATTATAAAGAGGAAAGATTTGATTGTTTGTTTGTATTGAATAGGCTCCGAAACTACTGGACCGATTTGAAAAATTGTTTTACCATTAGGAACCGACATTATCCCTGATGAACATGGCTACTTTTTACCGCGGGAAAATGATTCATTCCTACGGGAAAACGGGTAATAGGATTTAAACGGCGGGAATTCCGAATTCTACGCAAACGAAGTTGCGGGCGGATGACTTTCAAATATTTCGACGTTTCTTCCTGGGCGGCCCGGCCCCATTTAAGTTTGCCGCCCTGGGCCCAAGCCCCCGAACCCCCGACAAGCTTAGTCCGCCACGGGTTACCTACCTCATCATCATCTGCCCAGCCTTTTCCCAACTATGTTTGGGTCGGCTTCCAGTCTAACAGGATGCAGCTGAATCCCAGTATTTTACATGGAGCGACTGCCTATCTGACCTCCACAACCCAGTATCTAGGTAATACTATACCCCTTGGTAAGGCTGGTTGTCAGACTTTCGGACTTCTGACGACCCGTAAGTACTGTCAAAGATCCACGAATGACAGCCGGGATCAACAGCTTAACGTGCTTTCCGAGGCACGTAGGGGACTTGGTACGTGAAGATGGTCACCCATCCACACTCATGATGGTCACTCCTTACCTCCCTAATGTTGCTAATTTTGTTGCAGTACCTTGCAATCAAGCAATATTACAAGGTTTTGACTAGATAAAGTGTTTCTAATATCTAAACTCACTTTAGGTACTCTTCTGCCGGTCGATTCAGTAAAATCTCACCGTGAAATCATAAGTGAAGTGAGCAGTGTCAATAGTGTTAATCCCTAATGACAGATCACTCGACGCTCACTTCATCCAAGTTTTCACGGTGAGGTGGTTACAGAATCGCACGGCTGGTGTAGGTAGTTTAAAAATGTGTCGCTACGCTAGGCGCTTACGGCTACGCTATGCGTTTCCGTTGAATACTGTTTCATCCCTATCAAACTCAAACTCAAACTCAAAGCATTTATTTCAAGTAAACCAATTATAGGCACTTTTGAATTGTCAAGGGGTCAGTCAGTCAGAAAGATGAAGCTAGTTGCCCATTCCAAAGCGAAGTAGGTACCTGTGGAGAAGAACGGGCAAGAAACTCCACGGACACTCTTTTAAATCATAAAAATTGCTACAACATTTTGGTTACATCATTCAAGTTGAAATTATACATGTGAGAACGATGTAGAAAGACGTGCACGTTAAAAGCGTCCGTACTAAAAAAGATAACAAAAAAAAAACAATTCAGAAATGAAAATACTTAGATTAAAATTAAAATAAGCCGTGGCAGCTAAGAGATGGCCAGTCCCTACTGGCGGCGCCCGTTCACGAACATGACGTAGGGATCAGCACCATTTAGCTCAACCATTTTGAAGGGAACTTAATGATCCAACACACACGCCACCACCAGCGAGACATTTGAGTGAGCATGACATACCCTCAGCCGCCATGGCACATTCAAGTCAATGAAAGACGTACCCAGTAAATGGTAGCTTTATAGTTTAGGTACATAGTATCTTTCATTGTGATTTACGTCTGTATTTTTATACAGGGAGTTCACAGCAGAAAACCTGCGTTTCTTGAACATCGACCAGGCGCTCGCCGACCTTGCATACTTCATCGTAGAGATGAAGAAACAGCCGCGGTTCGCTGACAGCAAGGTGGTGCTGTACGGGGGGTCGTATGCCGCTAACATGGTCATGTGGTTCAAGAAGAGGTATCCGCACTTGGTGATTGGCACCGTTGCCTCTAGTGGCCCTATCCTGGCGAAAGTTGACTTTACGGGTAAGTGCTAACTTTAGTCACAACTTTAGTTACTGACTAGTCTTCTTAAAGTAGATGAGCCACAAAAGTCGATTAGGTACCTACTTACTTTCTTAGCTGAATGACTTACACTTCAAATAGGGAATTTGCAATACGTATGCCTATTTTTTTTTCTAAATCAATATAATACAGCACATAATGGCGCTGATTCCTTTGCTCACAAACTAAACTAAATTTAAGTTCAGTGCATCTTTTTCTTTCTATTTCATTACGAAAAGTACAGAAGATAAATATTAGTTCAGTCCTGTCAAATTAGTCAGCGCCTGACGTAAATTGACATATTTTTTAGTAGCCAATAATCACGCCTAAACTTGTCTATGTAGTATCTTAATTTGACGGGGCTAAACTAATATTTATCTTCTGTCCTTTTCTTAACGAAATAAAAAGAAAAAGATGCACTGAACTTAAATTTAGTTTAGTTTGTGAACAACAGAATTGGTACCAATATAAAACCAAGAGAAGTATTAAAAGTCAAAAAGTAGGTACTGCTTGTGGCTCAAAAAAAAATTAAATTCCTAAACCTACAAATATTTTCAACTACAGTTCATACGTCAGTTTCTGTCGCGGCCATGATGTGGCGTCATTTCCCACGACAAAAAACGAGGAACAAAGCATTAAATATGCTTCGTTCCTCGTTTTTTGTCGTTTTTAGCCCCAAATTATAAAAATAAAATTATTGTTAATTTGTGCTTTATCGAACAAAAATCGCACATACCTACTTACGTTAGTGTGATTTCAAGGACTTCGCATACAATAGATTTTATATTTTAATGGATTCTTATTTTGGCGATAAAAAATAACGAATGGTAAAATAAGTATGCATTTAAAATGCAGACAAAAAAACTAGGAAGCTGTTTCATAATTCCTAGTACAGTGTATTAAATAATTAACAAGTCTAAATGACTTGCATACCCTATTCTTACGATTTGAGTAAGTATTGAACACAATAAAAATATCTGCAGATAGATGATAGGTAGATATGTAATTATAATAATGAAATGTGAATCTCAGGACAGGACCGCGGGACCAAATTTTAATAAAGCTTTTGAATGTTGGATAGCATAGTATTAGTAGGTTCTTACCTAAATAGATACTTTTTATATTAATTAGCATTTTCATAGTGGTTCGCCAACCTGACGTATCGATACTTATGTGTAGCGACTAGACACTGAAATAAGTCTACACCACATGCGGTCGATGACCCCCAAAAATGAACTCATCAAGTTATTCTATTTTTTGTGTTATTATGTTTCGGTATCGATTCAATACCTATCACGTCTGCCGAGTTTCGCTAGCTAATTTAATTTGACCCTGTATAGATTAAAAAATCAAAGGTTTGCCACTTTGAAAATGCTATTACTTAAAAAGTATATAAGTACCTAGGTACTAATTATTTTAATTAAGGGATACCCTTAATTAAAAAACTATCTACCAATTACTCAGTAACAATTTGGTACGAATTATGTATTTATGCTATTAAACATTTTAACTCTTGATTGGGTCCCGCGCTCCTGACGTTTACGGATACATGAAATGCTGAAAACCAATGGGAGTACCTAAGTTTGTGTCAGTCAAGTTAGGTCGGTACAGTGTTAGCCGACTTTCTATGCCGCTATAGTAGCCAAGCTCAAGAATGAGTGCTAAATGTTTAAAAAATACACCTCGATTGATATTTTAGGATATTTGGAAGTTGTTCATGAAGCTTTCACGTTGGAGGGTGGTGAGGAGTGCATAGGACACATCAGACAAGGCATAGCCGACACAGTCGCTGCGATGCAGACCGAAAGCGGAAGGCGCCTCTTGGAAGAATCGTATAGGCGAGTCTTAACTTCATAATTTACAAATTACAAAGCCAAAAGGCACAAAGCCTCGTATGCACTAGGAGACAAACGTCTCTGCCCGTATCGTTAGAGATGTCGGGCGAATTGGAGCGACGTTGAGCTTTTCTAACGACATCGGAAACAATGAAAACGATCGTGATACAAAATGTCTGGCGACGTTGGTCGATATCGCAGTAATGCCCAAAATTACCTTAAGGTACTATTTCGTAGAAGAGCGGTAGCCGCCACATAAGTGCCGCAGTGACGGCTGTCCTGAAAATTATGGCAGCGGGGTTTGACTTCATGGTGCCAAAAAAGCTGTCTAGGAAAACACACCAACTTACTTTCTTATAATAACATAACGGTTGATAAGATTTTATTTCTGTAAGTAACTAAAACACTTTTACACGTCAATCATATTTTAAAAACTAGATAGATGAGGTCGGCGTTTCCTATCTGACTACTCTGAGAAATAATGCTAACAAACTCAGAGGTCACAGTTTCTTTTAAAGTCCAAACATATTTTGGTCAAATCATGTAGATTATTGTCTGAAGTGATCGTTTAAGGAAAGAAACACAGATTTTAGTGGGCATGTCAGTGCAAATATTTGTGAGTAATCGTGTAGCTCAACTCAAACTTGTGGAGCTCCAAGACTCGACGAACAATACCAAAGAAAATACATTTGGGTAGGCTGCATAAAGTACTCAATCTGACAGACCAGTGGGGTAATTGCGTAACGCACTATCAGTAGCAATGGATTTTATTTTGACAGTTCAACAAAATACATTGCGTTATTTACGTTTTTGAGCAGAAAAAATTTTCGAACATTATGAAGCAATGGATTGGCAATATCCTGATAATGTGCGTTACGCAATTAGGATGCAGCATTAAAACTGAGAAAGGTACTTCTAGGAAACCGTAGTTTACCTAACTACATTCCATCTAAAACTCTTCCTTGTAACCAGTAATCTATGAGATCAGTCCTCTTCTTGTTAATTACGTCATTAGGTATATTCTGGTTCTGAACACAGTAATGTCATTTACTTTCATGCAGGTTGTGCGATTCACTGGACTATGACAATGAGTACGAGTTAGGCGTTTTCGCGGGGCTTATCAGTTGGTCGTTCTCCAGTTCAGTTCAGCAGGCAAGACCTGGAACACTGCAGGCTATTTGCAATAATTTCACCAATACTAGTTATGGTAAGCTTTATTTTGTAACGTAAAGGCTGAAAAAGCATAAATACCGTAGGTATCAAGCTACTACAATCTGTCAAAAATCTTTAATAGATTTTTAACTTTATCGCTAAAGCATAAGGTTAAAAGTTGATTGGGAAAATTTGAGAAGTTTCGGGTAGCTTGATGTGCTGGCGTCTGTACCTATGCTTACGCAAGATTCAAAAGCGATTTTCTGCATAAGTATTGATGGATATTTTATGTTCTTACGAACACGTACTTATTATAGAATCCCTGAATGATGAAGTGTCTTTTCTCAAAGTCGCAAATTTTATTTAACGAAAAACAAAAAAATATTTTGTCTTTTGCGTAACTCTAAAAAGCCTTCCGTCCATTGTACTCCACAATGGACGGAAGGCTTTTCGTGATGTCGTTAAAAGTATTTTTTTTTATCATATAACAACGGCGACATAATGACAGATTTATTTTTGTCACATTGCAGGTTCAACTCCAATGGAGAAAATTGGCGGATACATAGCGAGAACTCGTAACTTAGCCGAAACCGGTTGTTGGTTAATTAATTACAATAGTTTTCTGACCGGCTACGGCTTTCGGGGAAATTGTAAGTGCTGATTTATTTAGCTCCACGAAATATCTCATGGCTACAAAGGTTTCCTTCCACTGTTATTATATCCTTTTGATAAATACTCAATCCTCAACCATTAGCCGTCACGTTACGTTTTCATTCCATCTCGTTGACAAATAAAAAAATACGTAGTATTTAGAAAAGGCAATTCATTGCTTTTATCTTTATGTCGATAAGGGCCCACCCCTTTAAGGTACGCCTTTGTACTTAGCTTCGTTTTATAAGAATATATAAGTGCGATCCTCCGCTGCGACCTACGACCGGACGGTTTTCATGTGTGCTCAGCAAGTGTGCGTGACCTCGAGTAATATTGCGCGAGGTGGGGAACGCGTCATAGGGGTTACAATACTGAAAAAAATACAAGGGGTTACAATACTGAGAAAATTCGTCACAGAAGAGGGAGGAAAGTCGTTAATAAGTCTGGAGCACAAATATTGGTTACGAGCCAAAGAGATAATGCAGAAGAAGATGCCCCAGAAATAGATGTCCCACCCACCATCGACGATACTCCAGAAATCGATTTCCCAACTATGCCAGAAGTCAGTTCGTCAAGCACCTTCAATAACTCTCCAAAATCGATTTCTATTTTAGATTTAGATTTTCCAACTATGGATGACTCTCCTGAAATAGAAGATAATGTCTCAGCTTTCAAGAATAATCAACCAGTCCCTTCAAGCTCTGGACTGCTTACACAGTACCAGACTGATTCCGACGAAGATGTGCCTCTGAGTTGTTTGGTTCGCAAGAAGGAAATCAAAAACAAGGACAAGAAGAAGAATAAGAATTAAGGAGTCTAATTTTTGTTATATCTGTAGGTGCGAATATAGGTTCTACCGCCATTCTGTTGACTGGATATGCTGCATTACCTGTAAAAACTGGGTGTGTGGGATGTGCAATAAGGGCCCAAACAATCCGTCATACGAATGTGTGGTGTGTGAGGACGACTCTAACTAATTGTTTCTTGCCTATAATATTGCCAAAGTTGATTGTTACCTATCTTGTTTAAATTGATCTCAATTATATTAATTATTTAAGTGGCATTAACAGTACCGTCGGTACAAATATTGTAATACTTGCGTTAATAAAGAATAATTTAATAGTAAAAATATTTGTTTTCATTTAAATCCATGTAGTTTTCAATGAAATAATAGTTTTTTTGGTCAAAATGACATCAAAGTAACCCATGCTTTTACTATCTTTGACGTCAGTTGCATTTCAATGCCCTGTTAAAGAAACCCCACTTCTGAGGTTACTTTGACATTTAATAAATTAAAAAAAGTAGGGAGTTAGGGAGGTGGCAGGTTTTAAGAGGCCGTGCCTAAAATTCACTCGCTACTGTTTAGGTTAATTCGTCGCGATTCTATGTTTGTGTGCACAGTTCATGCAGATACACGCACACGCGGGTGAAGTTCGAGCGTAGTGACCGCTTAAACAATTTTGATCCATTAGAAGATATTATTTTAAGTAACATAATTATTAGTGTACGGCTTACAAATCAAAGCCTGGAATGTGTGTGTACTGTATATTTATCACAATCAACAAAAAATGGTTCAATTCGTAGATACCTTTAGACATTTAACAAAACAATAAATAAAAATGATGATACAATGATATTTATTTTTGTAGATTGTTTGTAAAAAACACTTTTACACGTCAAAAATAAATTATGTAACAGCCAATTTTTTTTTGAATTGATGAACAATACCAAAGGTATTGACATTCAGGTAGTCCACATAAATTACTCCAACTTTCACATCATCGTGCAGAAACATACCTTTTTTTAGAAGTCAGTTGTTTTTTTTTTTATATAAAAGTTTTTATTTTTCACTTGTTAGTTATACCTACCTTTTTTTTTTTTTTTTTTTGTTTCGGGGTGGAAAATCCTCATGGATGTCCGCCGCCCTGGGGCGGGCAGCGGGGTCTGTCAGACTCTTACTGACTAAAAACCACCCCGGTGTTCCCTCTCTCACCTACGCCGGGGGTCGCGGGAACGAACGATACTTCCGCAACCCCCGGCTGGCCGCAACCCCCGGCTGGTAGTTATACCTACCTACCCCAAGCAAATTCATATAACACTACTTGCTATGTAAATATCAGTGACAGGAAGCTGCATCTGCGTGATGTTATGTTGTGCGTAAACAATGCATACATATGCGATAGCAGCAATCGCGGTTGTTTTACTGGTATTTATTGAAGAGTTCCGTTGTCTGTCTCCGAAACTCATCACCAGATCTTTACGAAATTTAAATGGGACCATTTCGGAACAAACTTCTATCGAACAAAAAAAAGAATTTTGCAAATCCGCCCATTTATGACGGAGTTATGCCCGAACATACATAAAAAAAATAGAAACATCCGAATTGATAACCTCTTCCTTTTTGAAGTCGGTTAAAAAGGAAAGAAAATGACCTAAATAGTCTTCACACTACTTAGGTTTTTTCTTTCCTTTTGGTGATTTATAAAATAACAATAATGTTTTTCATAGTCTAAATATTCACATCATTGCGTAATAAATACATTCATCATGTCAAGTCAGGTTCAAAAGAAGTAAAAAAAAATACACTCCGCGCAACTTGAATAAGACCAATATATATTACAACCACATACTTATTTATAAGAATAATTGCATCAAATTAACGCTAAACGGTTTCTTTTTGTACGCTGTGTAGATTATTGCATTTTGTTATGCAACATGAAACATAATCGCGCCCTTGGTTAATTTAGTGCCCAATAGCAGTGCGCCACTTGATTAAGACCAGTAGCATTTTGCTGCCTGTACAGCGAAGAAGTGCAAGTGTCTATCATCTAAGTGTACTTATTATATACTCAAACAATTGAAATGTAGTAGTGTCAAGTAGTAGTTTTTTTGTAAAATGGGTAAAAAAAATGTTTAACATCAGAAAAACAAGGCAAAATAAAAATTTTGCATGAAGAAAGATATTCACACAGAACTATTGCAAGACGGATTGGACAATCACATCAGGTAGTGAGTAAATTTCTCGAAGAACCTGAAAATTACGGGAAACGTTTTAAAGGGCGCATAAAATTTACTACCACGGAAAGGGAACGTCATGCGATATTACGTGAAGCATCGAATTCAACTTTGACAGCAAGGCAAATAGCAATTAACGTCGGAACTAAAGCCTCATTAAGAACAGTTTAGAAGATATTACAACACTGTCCACATTTAAAACGTCAAAAGATATAAGTGAAGACCGGCATATAACTGAACGTCTTATATTTGCTCGTGAAAAGATTCACTGGAAAACTGAGTGGTATAAAGTTATTAGTGGTTAATCTCGATGGCCCTGACGGCTTCTCTTATTATTTTCATGAATTGCGAAAAAACGAACTCATTTTGTTACGACGACGTAAAGATTTCGGTTCAATAACTATATGTGCAGCTATGTCATACCATGGGGCGATTGATTTAGTTTTTCTGGAAGGTAGACAGACAGCTAAATCATATGTTGAACTGCTGGTAAAGAAAAGGATACGTTTGTGAATGTCTGTAGGGGTCAAGATTTTATTTTCCAGCATGATAATGCGAGTAGCCATTTTTTTTTAACCATATAAATATCAGATAAATATCATAAAAATCAGATCAATGTTCTGCAGTGGCCTTCAAACTCGCTTGACCTTAATATCATGGAAAATGTTTGGGGATGTCTTTCTCGTCAGGTGTACGCAAATTCAAGGCAATATAATAACTCAAAAGAGTTAGGGAAAGCGTTACAGCAAACATGGAATAATATTTCTGTCGAGTACCTAAAATCTCTGTATACTTCAATACCCTCCAGAATCTTTGAACTAATTAGAAGGAATGGCAAGAATACTAGTTATTAATCATTAAATTAAACTTCTGCTACAAAAAATAACATGTGTTTTTTTCAGTGGTCTTATTCAAGAGGCGCGGTACAAAGAAGCATACTCTTGTTACATGCAATGCACACAGTTTTCACTGTACATCCCAAAGGGCAATGTAATTGATCAGATTTACTTACTTATCTTATAACGATATCATACACGGGTTTCAAAAGCTCTTAACACATTGCTTTATCAAACCAGAGCTAATGTGTGTGGTCTTATTCATGTTGCGGGGAGTGTATAAGCTCAACATATCTGGTCAAAGTAATTTATACATAAATCAAATAAAATGTCATTTATTCAAATTAGTTAGCAAATTTTTTATACATCATTTACATAAGACATTCCGCCATAACGTTAGTGGATCAAAATGTGGTAGTCGGCGTACAATCTCGGAATTATATTTACGTATAACTCGCGAGCGCCTGCGAAGCAAAGTGATACGTGTTCACGCTGGGAGAGCCCGGTTGTTACTGACGAAATCGGGTTCGCGCGGTCGATAATATAGTTCACTTTGCCTATAATTTACTAAATGAAGTTATTGATTTTTTATATAATAAAATTTAGATTCTATTAAAAGGTTAACTTAAGATTAATGTGTAATTTTTAAATTTTCCTAAAAGTGTTTTTTTAGTATGGAAAAAAAATACTTATGTGTCTAAACGTTTTCTCAACAATTACGTCTTTCAGCATTTTTTTTCTGCTTTAATTCGTATTGATGTCAATAATGTTTTCAACCCATGTAACAGTAGACTATATAATGATGTTACAAACATTTTTTAATGTGCACAATCTTATGTAGTTTTCTTGTACAACATAGCCAAACCATCACTCGCTCCGTACTTTTGCGGAAAAGGGTGTTGGAATATGGGTGCTTGCCATGATTATATACATTATTTTAAAAAATCATTCAAGCCATGTAAAAGAATAATAAGTCGTCTCTTACGATAACAAAATAAAAAGTTCTAATTCTTCTTGCCTTTCACACAAGTAGTGATCTAAATTGTTTGAAATGAGTTGATTTCGTGCACGGGGCCTTAAAGAACAATGGCAGCCGCCCATACATTGTTTTAGCTGAGATTAAATTCCTACGTCTTTAAATGAAAAATATCTTGTTTAACTCAGCGTCACCTTCTGAATTAGTTTGTGCAAGAATTTTTGTTAGGGAAGGCCGAAAATAATAGATATTCAGTCATGAACTTTTGTAGGTTATGTCTATGGTAACTTGGCTAAGGGTCCCGAGACGATCAAATGCACTTGACAAGTCGTGATTGAAGCGAATATTGGTCGTTTACCGAGTATACTTGACGCTACCGTCAAGATAAAATACACGGTACGTTAAAATGTGTATACAATAGGTGTTTAAAACAGGTCTAAGGCTGCCAGTCACCGTCAGCATTGTTTAGATATTGAGGCAAGCCATAGGATTAACATTCTAGGATTTTAAAAGCACTTGCTAAGTTTCAGCTAAGCAAGTATTTATAAAATCCTAGAATGTGTGAGGAATATGTTAAGTTGATGTGAATCAATAAAACAAGTTTGTTTTTACATCTATTTATTCTTCATCATCCTCTCTAACAATGATTTCATCAAGAAATTCTGCAGGTGTGGTAATATTTTGTTGATGTCTGGCCCACCCTAAGTACCAGACTAGCTAGCGTCATTACATGAGCGCAACATCCTACTGTGCGCCGACCAACTAAACAATTACAACAATACTGGCATAATATCGTCGCAGTGTATTGACGCATATATTACAGTTGATACACAGGATTCGTGTCGGTCTGCCACGACGACTTTCCATCGTAGCGGTTTCAAACACTAGTTCAATAGTAACTAATCCAAACAATTAGGAAAGATCGGTGTCCAGTAAAGAAAAAGCACAATGTCACACAGGGAAAATCTCGAGAGTCCTTAAACAAGCACAGGGTCACACAGGGCAATATCACAGTCCATAAGCAGTCCGGGTCAAGTAAAAATGAAAGAAAACGGGAAAAACAATCGAAAACAAAACACAGAACGCAAGCGTCAGTGATCGAGTATGGTATCGCTATCGACCTACAGCAACCAATCAACGATCGTCAATAGCCAAGCTATATTTTTTTTTTTGATTTGGGATACTAGTCTTTTTGCCGGTCAATAATTAAAAGTAAATCATTTATTTTTTACACGTGTTTTTACCTCCCTGCAATGAACACTTACACTTAAAAATAAACTGCGTTGTTAATTCACTTACTCCGTTTAATTATAATAACAAAATAAAACTGATTATAATTCAATAATGCTGTACTTACTGTCACTTGGCAGAATAAATATAAAATGGCAACACTAAACGGTAATGAAAAAATCAATTAACTTTTCATTTAAAATATTTTTTTTATCCGGCCTGGACTAGTTAATGTGATACTTTGAAAAAACGTAGAAAAATAATGGAACTTCCTTCGTACATAAGTCACGTTTAGACGCTCAAATTTAACTCAGCTAAAATTTCGCCATTGTTCTTTGCCATAGATCTGATAAACAAAGGACACATTGTTCTGTTGGCGTAAAAAAAGTGAAATTCGAGCCGTAATAAAAAAGTTACAAACCAAAAACCTCCAAAACCTGTTCAAAGTAGCCCCGTTTTACGGTACTAAACAGCGTCACCGACGATATTTTTTCCCAGTCCCTTTCATACTAGTGACAAATGGGATTTCTTTCCATAAAATGTGAAAGAAATCCCATTTGTCACCAGTGGTGGCGTTGACAGTGGCGACAACTGGGAATAACCCCCCGTAACGTAGGTATGCTCTTTCGTAACTATACATTTTCTATGAAACAATGTTTCCAGAATTTGTCCCGTTCCATCCGGGTTAAAACAAGTACGCAGCGCTGATTAGACCCTAATGATAATACCAGCCAATTAGTCTTCTCATACCATGATCACCACGCTTGCTCAAGATGGGTTGGCGATTCCAGATTTATATGGATGAACTAGGTATTACTCCAGGATTCCTCACGATGTTTTTCCTTCAACGATGTCAGTATTGTCCAAGATAAACTCAGAAAAACTTTTTCTATTCATACGGAATTAAAAATCACATGGGTACCTACCCGGATTTGAACACACACAACCTTGTGCATCAGGCGAGGGAGGCCTTAACCCCTTCTAATAATAAAATCGCACTTGTTTTCAGCACGTGCCTGGTATTATCAAACATGCACTGAATACGGTTATTATCAAACGGCGCCACGCTCTGGCACAGTGTTCGACATTCTGAAGTGGCTCAGCTTGGATTTCTACGTCGATGTTTGCAAACAGATTTTCGATGAAAGGTGAGTAGTTACAAACCTTATGTTTGGGGATATCTACGGATTTAAAGGATTGAAGATTATTCAGCGGCCAATCTCAATCATTGACAGCAGAATGAATTGTTCAATGAAAACTGCGGGGTAATTGTTTAACACACTATCAGTAGCAATGGCTTTGGCTTTCATTTTGACAGTTCAGTGACATTCATTGCTTTGAGACAAAACACGTCAAGTGAGCACCCCCAAAAACCACTAGTCGATTTTTATGAAACATAGATGAAATGAATGCTTATAACAATACTAAACTTAGCTCCAAAGGATTTTGCAAAATTTCAATTTTTGCAATTGAAATTTTGCATTCATTTCATTCATAGCATTCATTTCATCTATGTTTCATAAAAATCGACGACCTAGTGGTTTTCGGGGGTGCTCACTTGACGTGTTTTGTCTCTTTATTTACGTTGAGCAAATTCGAACATATGAATAAACTAGCTGCGCCCCGCGGTTTAACGCGCATAAGTCTCAATCCCGTACGAATATCCGGATAAAAAGTACTCTGTGTTAATCCTGGTTATGAACTATCTGTGTGCCAAATTTCATAAAAATTGGTCCAGCCGTTTGAGCGTGAAGAAGTAACAAACGTACAAACACACAAACTTTCGCCTTTATAATATTCGTGTGATGGATGAGCAATATTCTCCAAAATGACTCAAGATTGTGGTAGATAGTGTTACCCAATTAGAGTGCTGGCCAGACATCTGACCAGTGCATCAAGTCAGTAATTCAAGAAGCTGAATGAATGAGTGGCTGGAAATTTGTTATTTGAACTCGAATAGATTATGTAAGACCAGAAATTAAGAGACTACCTACCAAAAATACCAAGGTTATCATTCGACGGAAAACCTATGCATTTAACCAATTCTTATTTATTTCCTTGCAACTTCCCCTTTATTTCTAAAAGTTGTTAAAATGTATGGATGTCAGTAACATTTATTTATTCAAAATTACACAAATAACACCTTAACAGCTATAACGCCAATGTAATGTTACTACCACAAAAAATCACATACATCTAAGTACAGACGCCAGCACATCAAGCTACCCGAAACTGTCAGATTTTCCCAATCAACTTTGAACCTTATGCTTAAGCGCTAAAGTTGAAAATCGATTAAAGAAATCTGACAGATTGTAGTAGCTTGATGTGCTGGCGTCTGTACATGTGTCATAGTATCGTGTTGTTTACTAACACTTAGTTTTAAGGAAAATGTTACTTACCCTAAGTCTTCGCTCAAATGGTAGATTTTCAATTGGAATTTAAACAGTCGCTTAAAATTAGGTAGACGCCAGCACATCAAGCTACTACAATCAGTCAAATGTCTTTAATAGATTTTCAACTTTATCGCTAAAGTATTAGGTTCAAAGTTGATTGGGGAAATTTGACAGTTTTGGGTAGGTTGATGTGCTGGTGTCTGTACTTAACTTTAATTTATCCCATTTTAATATATCCCATTATTTTCATGTCTATAAGCGAATCTTATTTATTTCCCTTATATTATTTCCATGTATACAACGTGTAACTTTAAATGCGCAAAACCTCAGACACCCCAACTGATTTTTAATTCAGTTGACCTATTTCAGAGAGAAAATTTTTAAGGTTTCATGTGCTGTTTTAGTTTTACTGGCCATTCTGATCGTTTCTTGCGTCTGCGACGACGCTTTATCTAGGGAGGAGTCGTCACCGGGCCGCTGCGCCGCGCTGACATTGGCTTGCTTGACCTATTAATAAATAGACACGGCACCGTTTTTAATGAAGAGTTTTTGAAAAATGTGACCTATATTAAAAAGTGGTTCGATTAATTCGGCTAGTTATTCTGATCAAACTATTTTCAGGTTTTGCGCATTTAACGTTACACGTTATATAGCCAAATCTTTTGTATTTTAACAGATTCAACTTGGATTTCGTGAAAGCCGGGGCTGATCGGGTCAACTTAATATTCGGCGGTCTCGAGCCTGTAGTGAACAATACTATAAACATTCACGGTTACATCGACCCGTGGAGAGCGCTGGGAGTTTACAAAGAGGATGTCTCCGAGACCTCGCCTACCTACACTGTAGACAGGTAAGATAAAATATTATTATGTGGACCTAGAAATATACAAGGTGTAACTTAAATAACGCACAACCTCTTAAGGGGTCATTGTACTCTTCATTATGAACAACTTTTACTATGGGACCAAACCGAAAATCGCGAAAAAAAAATCAGCTGTTCCCTACATTTTGACGAGTTATGCAAACATAAATGTAGGGAACCGCTGAATTTTATTTCGCGATTTCCGGTTTGGTCCCATAGTAAAAGTTGTTCATAATGATAAGTACAATGACCCCTTAAGAGGTTGTGCGTTATTTAAGTTACACCTTGTATAAGTGTACAATACTAATCTCGAGGACGAGACTAGAGTATAATTTTATAGCTTACGAATATTAGCCATTAGTAGACCAGAGGATTTAAACTTTAACATACCAAAAATTTCAGTTTCAATTTTAATATTCCTTAGTTGTCCCGTTCATGCACTTACCTAGTTATACAATTTGTTTTCTTATAGCTGCTCCTAAGTTCAGTTTTTACTGACAAATGTGTGCACTTGCTGGGAGAGGTTCACTCAAATCCGTGTGGTTCTTTCCTCAAAAAACCCCTCTCGGACACTTAAATCCTCATGGTACTCATATGGCCCGACCAAGATTATGTGTGGACTTTTTAAAAGAGACTGTGAAACCGAACTCATATAGTTTTAAAACATAATTTATTTTTAATGAGGAAACATTAAAATCTATTGACACTATTTTGTCCTCAGGGCATCCCATTGCTTCGACATGCGGGGTTGGTCTGCGTCAGACACTATCCAGATGACAGCCGTTCAGCAAAGGGCAAGGAGAATTGTAGCTTCTTGGCTGTCTGAGTCAAACTCTTAGACTCCTACATACAAAGCAATTTATTAGCAAAATACTTGTAAGATTTTGAACATGATTCGTAACTTATTTTCTTTTATTTATTTTCTCTTTATAAGGAAATTGGAGGTTTCCAACATAAAATGTTGGAGGCAGAAGAAATATTAGCAGTATGTTGCCATTTATAGACAAACCGCTTAATTGAGTCCTCGCCTGCGGGTATAGGGGCAGGGGGTACGAGGGCTGCCTTTTAAGTTGTGTCGTTTGAAATAAGTATAGACGACCTAATAGATTATTACCATTTATTGTTTTTCAAAGAATTCTCCGCGATATTTAATACACTTTTGCATGCGTTCGAACCAGTTTTTAAAACATTTATTCCACTCCGAAGTGGGGGTAGTAAAAATGGCCAATTTGTATGCGTCAACAGCTTCTTCGGGTGAGCTGAAACGTTGACCACGAAGACTGCTTAATTTTGGGGAAAGTAAAAAAGTCGTTAGGGCTCAACTCAGGGCTGTAAGGCGGGTGATCTAAAATTTCGACATTTTGGGTACTCAAAAACATATTTGTATCGCAGGCGGTGTGCGAACTTGCATTGTCATGGTGCAGTATCATACGACGTCGAGTTGTTTTTTCGAAACTCTGTGATGACTTGTAGAAAACAAAGTGGTATACCAGTCAGCGTTAACAGTCTTGCAATCTTCTAGTACAATAGTGGCGACGTGACCACCCTTTGCCACAAACGAGGCAACCATTTTTAAGTGCTGCGTGAGCGTATGACTTTGGTCGGTTTTGGCTCATCTTGGAAGACCCAGACAGTGGACTGCTGCTTGGAATCTGGATCGTACGCATAATATATCGAAGACTACCCACCCCTAACCATACTACACGACTAGTCACCCCTAACCATATCATAAACGTGTTTTGACTCTCCTCGGTTGAATCGCTGCAGTTTTGCGACACTATCTAACCCGGGCTGCTTTTTAGTCGTCGCTAAGCAAACGTGGTATCCAACGAGAGATCGACTTTCTTACGCAGAGTTCTTCGTGCAGGATTTTTGGATAGTAGTCCCTGAAATGCCCACGGTTGCCTCAATTTCACGGTATGTCACATGACAATCTTCGACGATTAGCTGCCGCACGGCGTCGTTATTCTCTTGCGTCATGGCGGTTTTTGGACGACCTTCACGTGGCTTGTCACTGAAGCTAGAGTGCCCACGTTGAAATTCTAAATACCAGCGTTCTACAGTCCTAAGACATGGTGCTGCATCACTAAACACAGAAGTGATGTCCTCAAAGTACTGAAGTCGCGTTAATCCCCTTTGAAAGTTGATCCTAAATTGTTTGTTTTTTTTTTAATGATTGCGAGAGTTTTGCAAACGACACGACTTAAAAGGCAGCCCTCGTAGGATGAGAACGGGTATCGGGAGAGGTGCGGGCGGCGGGTAATCGTAGCGTGATACACAAGAGGCGAAATGTGCACTGGACAGTTTTTAAGATATGTGATCTCACAGTGATTAACGATGAACAGGTGGTGAATTTTTATTTAAAATGAAATGATGATTTTATAAAATTATGTGAAACAACTGTGTAGGTAACAAAATAAAATATTAGGTAATAAACTTGTGTACTGTTTATTATATGCAAGATTTATCAAAATTATAAATCAATCACTTATGTCCATATCAATATCACTGGAACTGGATTCTTCACTTTCGAAGCAGCCATCATCAGAATGATCTGAATCGTCCTGCACATTAGTAATAAAATCAACACCATCTAGTGTTGTTTGCAGTATAGTCCTCGACTTTAATTATATGGCACTTCTCTACGGAATATCCAGCAAATAATCCCTCCAACATATTTTTTTTTGGTCCAAATTAGAGTCGATACTTTTTTGTGCTATCCTATAACACTCCAGTAGGCGCGCCTCAACTTGGGACGCTAGTGCTGGCGTGATACTACTTATGTAGAGCACTTTTAATTTAAAGATTTTTGAAGGAGTTTCATGAATAGTTAAAAATATGCTTTCATGTTCAAGTAGGCTTTATTATGAAACTAAATGAGGCACAAGGAATATGTAATGTAAGTAATGTAGAGGAATACTATGAGTGTGTCCGTGAGTGACCTTCAATTTGTGCAAAAATTCTAGGAGTGCGTTCTACAATGGTAGAACGCGCGCCTACTGGAGTGTTAATATTACCCCAGACCACCTCAATTGGGTTCAGGTCTGGGTGGTATAGAGGTAAACGCAACACTTCATGTCAGCTTCTTTTCAATAACCCGTCATTTTGAAAATATCTTCTGTGAAATGGCATTTAATTAATTTAAATAAGTCATCCTTTCAAAGTTTATCATCAAAAGGCACGTCATGCCATCGTAGCCAATCTGGCATAGCTGGCCTGGTAGAAGCCATAGTGGGCTTTTTCTCTTCCCGAACCGAATGATAAGCAGCGTTATCCATTACTATGACAGAATTTGGTGATATATTAGGCATGAGTTTTTCATTTATCCATTTACTGAAATTCTTAGAATCATTATAATCACCTGTTTTACATTTGGATTTAAATATCACAAGTGCTCCGTCTACAAGTCCAGTTTGGCCTCCACAATGTACGATGATCAAACAGGTCTCCTTTACCGATATGAGAGCACGCCGTGTTCATCCTTTGATTGCCAGCATTTAGAAACGTTATGAGACTTAACATAAATTTCGTCAAGATATAAAATATGTCTTCCTTCTCTATGAGAGTTTTTAATAGTGTTTAGGTATTTCCACCTCCACGATATTATTGTTGGCTGTTCGATAAGGAAAGTTTCCTTTTAGATCCGCATTTCGTAAATTTAAAACGTAGATCATGTAATAATAGTCTTAAATATTCTACCTGCCGCAGTGTAATACATTCTCTTCTCTAAGTACAGCATTCAGTCTTCGAGTTGGTATTTTTTTTTATTGTGTAAAACTGAGTGAATTTTCTTCTTACCACGCTTTTTGTGAAATCGTCTACTTCCACTCTTTTTTCTGCGAATCTGTTTTGGTTTTCTCGGTGATTTAAATCTTTCGTTGACCTTTACTAATTTTCCTTGTTGTACAGACGCCAGCACATCAAGCTACCCGAAACTGTCAGATTTTCCCAATCAACTTTTAACCTTATGCTTTAGCGATAAAGTTGAATCTATTAAAGAAATCTGACAGATTGTAGTAACTTAATGAGCTGGGGTCTGTACAATTCTAGATACAGACTTTTCCGATAGTCCAGTAACTTTTGCTACGGTTTTGTTTAAAGGTATATCTTTGATACCTAATGTCATGCTCCTCAGCAGAACCACTTTGACTATATTATGTAAAAATTACAGGATAAAATGTAGATAATGTCTATATTTTTGTAGCTTAATATCAAAAATTGTATATTGTTACTTTCTAGGAAAATATCAATTCAACTGTGGTCATGCTGCAGAGCATACTCTCCAGCAGAACCACTTTAAAATAACGGTTATTTCACGCTGATTATGCACAGGTCATAATATAAACAAATGTATATTTATTGTATATCAAGATAACATCTAATCTTATTATTTGATAAGAAATTCATGGCAGGCGCATTCCGATAAAACATTTGTCATGTTACTAAAAATCAGTAACTAAGTATTTATCTAAAATTGTAGATGTTATCTTGATATACAATAAATATACATTTGTTTATATTATGACCTGTGCATAATCAGCGTTAAATAACCGTTATTTTAAAGTGGTTTGCTGGAAAGTATGCTCTGTAGCATGACCACTTTGAATTGATATTTTCCAAGAAAATAACACTATACAATTTTTGATATTAAGCTACAAAAATATAGACATTATCTACATTTTATCCTGTAATTTTTGCATAATATAGTCAAACTGCTTCTGCTGCGAAGCATGATACGATATCCAGCAGAATCTGGATCCAGTTTTTTTTAATTTTTTTTATTATCCGTATACGTTAAAAGCCATTTGCTTGCACTGGCTATTAATTTTATGTCCGAAGATATTTCGACTCATCTTGGATAATGTAATCTCATGTATATCTTTCACAAAGCGTCCGCAACTGTCAATACGTGCGACCGCTAACCGCGTAGCGAGCGAACTAAGTTTTGACAAGAATGCGCCCGCCGCCCGAACTTCTCCCAGTCCCCGTTCTCGTCCTGCCCCCGCCCCATATCCCCGCTGGCGAGAATTTAATGAACCGGTTTGCCTATAGCATGCGTCATAAATCGGGAAGCTAATAGATAACAAAAAAACTTCTCTCAATATTTTCAAGGTGAACAGTTTATCAACATAAAACGGCACGTGAATTCTTCGAGAGATTTATCAGCGGCGCGGCGCTGTTATGTAAACCATAACTTCAAAGCAACGTAAACCACAAGGACGAACACGTACTCTTCTACATAGCAACGCATTTTGCGCTATACTTTTCTTGTACTTACGTTTATAGGTAATTTTTCGATGATTAATATTAAAAAATTAAAAGATTTTTTTTTCTCCCGCTAGTTAACCGGGAGGACATCATTTTATTAAGTTTAAATTCCACAATCAGACAAATTGATAATCCACAGAAGTTAATCAGAAACTTTTAACAGGTCGAAGATGAAACAGATCAAAAAATATAATCGGAAATACTCACTAACCGTCCTAAGCAATAGTTTAAAAACTATGTTAATTCCTAATGTCAAATGTACGGTTAGCATTTCGCCTAATTAAAACTACCGGCGGAATCACAATTACAGTAAGGAGTAAATGCACAGTGCACTACTGCCCTGGTCTAGTCGGTGTGTTTTCAAAATGGCTCTTTTCCACGACAATCATTTTCGAAAACACAACACAAATTGTGCTGCGCGTGAGATGGTAACCAACATTCTCATGTACTAACTTTTCACAGCAAGTAAAGCAGTTTATCTCAGCTAATATTGGAAAGTCCTAATAAAGGTATTAGGGGAAAACTTCTCCACGCAGCACTATAAATATATTTGCAGTGAAGCGAAGGACAGTGGAACAACTCCGTCGGAGCGTTCACCCGGCGCTCGCTCTACTGTGACGCGACCAGAGGAGTAGTCTACTCTACTGATAAATCATAGCACTTAACATCATAAAGCGTAAAGTGAAGAACATTCGAGAGTGGAGGCAGTCCAATTTAAGTTGTACATAAATATAAAATCATATTACTTCATAATCACTGGAAAGTTCATTTACTTAACTATAAACACAATCAGGCAGTGTAAAAAGCAAACAAATTTATAGGAAACTGAACACGTAATCTTAAATAAATAGGACTGCCATTAAAACCCCTGAACTAACTCAAATTCAGAAATGACGGCACCATCTTAAACCTATGTGTCTAATAATCTAGAGAATACTTAAACATAGTGAACCTCGTAAATGCAACCGTCACGTGATCGTACAGCATCAGATACAGTTCCACTGGCGAGGTTCCGTCACGTACATATTAATGTCTAAAGAGAGACATCAGCGACATTCCCTGCGCCCTCGCTACAATTACACACGTAGATTAAGTGTTTATAACATACTGGTGAAAATATTTACAATGGTCTAGTGCTTAACTTGCAAGTCATTCTACAACCAGCGGCTTAGGACTCTCCCACGGAAAGCCTTCCCGGCCGAAGTGACCATAAGTACTGGTTCTCTGGTAAATTGGTGCTCTGAGGTTCAATTCCCTGGAACAGAAACAAGTAAATGTTAGTATCAGTAATCTATACATAGAAATAAATCATATTTATGTGTGTTTGTAATGTCAAAATATTTGACTAAATGCATATATGAAAGTTTATACAACGTGTAACGTTAAATGCGCAAAAGCTGAAAATAGTTTGATCAGAATAACGAGCAGAATTAATTGAACCACTTTTTATTAAAGGTCACATTTTTCAAAAAATCTTCATTAAAAACGTTGCCGTGTCTATTTATTAATAGGTCATGCAAGCCAATGTCAGCGCGGCGCAGCGGCCCGGTGACGATTCCTCCCTCGGTAAAGCGACGTCGCATACGCAAGAAACGATCATAATGGCCAGTAAAACTAAAACAGCACATAAAACCTTTTTTAATGACTTATTTTCTCTCTGAAATAGGTCAATTGAATTAAAAATCAGTTGGGGTGTCTGAGGTTTTGCGCATTTAACGTTACACGTTGTATAAAAAAAAAAAACATTTATTTTTTATTTTTGTATGTCTTTTTGTCTGTTTGTTCCGGCCGATCTCCGAAATGGCTTGACCGATTTTGATTTAAATTTGGTATGGGTATCCTTAGAATCCCGGGGAAGGACATAGGCTACTTTTTATCGACTTACCACCCGGGCGGAAACTGAACATGATAGTATTTCAAAAGAATGATGTAACATTGACAACTTACTTGACAATTTTGCCCGGTCGCAGGTCAAAGTTCTTTTTTATAATAGCGAGCAGTTGCTGTTGGGTCTTGTGCGAAGTGCCATAGTCGAATACGGTGATGGACAGTGGTTCAGCCACACCAATGGCGTATGCGACCTGTAAAATAATAAAATAAACTATTTAGCAACAAAGAACTGTATTTGGTGGGAGAATGTCAGTTGTTTTGTCGGCTGAAAATCATCATCAGCCTGTCCTGGACTTGGGGTCGGCGCAACAACTTTTCTTCTTCCATCCTCCCCTGTCAACCATCACGGTATGGGGCTGTTCATTATTAAGACTATTTTGACCACTTTCTGACCTCCCTCCCCCTACCTAAGAAAAAATAAAACTTGGATGAAACCCCCTTTAAATCTTACGTAAGATTGCAGAGAAAAACTAGCAAAAAAAATTAAAACCTTGTAATTTTTGCTTACTTTTGTGATCTTACGTATGAACAATCTAGACCCCTCCCACCCCCACGTAAGAAAAAATAAGACTTGTCTGGACCCCTCCCCCCCCCCCTCAAATCGTCTTACGTAATAAATGAACAGCCTCCATCATTCACTCTCTTCTCTTTCATATCATTCCTCACACACACATGGCTGCAAATTAAGGACTTTTTAATGCTATATTTCGTCACAAGATAAAGAAAATACATTATGTACATACAAATAGTGAATAGAAGAACATTCGGGATCATCATCTATATAATCAATACGAGTCAAAGGACAGATGATTGAGCGGTGTAAAGTACAAGTCGCGTTAATAGACAGTCGCAACGCATACGTCAACGGAAACCCGGCGCCGGCGACGCGTCATCATGACGTACGATAATCACGTGTCGACTTGACGCAACATTGATTTGGGTCATCTACCTACTTCATAGGTAAAGAAATGGGGATGGTAACACTAATCTGCGAGCTGAAGATATCACACTAATATTATAAAGGCGAAAGTGTGTGTGTGTGTGTGTTTGTTACTTCTTCACGCTCAAACGGCTGCACCAATTTTGATGAAATTTGGCACACAGATAGTTTATAACCAGGATTAACAAATCGAATACTGTTTTTTTTTTGTGATCTCTGAGTTGGTTCCATAGTGAAAGTTATTCATATTCATGGGTGGAGCACCCTGTAAAAATTTGGAGCCGGTAAAAAAAGCACGCTGTATATAATATATAAGATCATTATAACGCGTTAATTACGAAGTGTCACAGTGAATCGAAGCCTTGTTGAGTTTTAACCTAATTTAACAGCTCTCGTTGTGCTCCACTTCTAAAAAAACAGCTGTTTCATACATTTTGGTCAAGTAGGTATTGAAGATTTGTATTAAACAGCTGGTTTTGTTTTCGTGATCTCAGAGTTGGTTCCATAGTGAAAGTTATTCATATTCATGGGTGGAACACCCTGTAAAAATTTGGAGACGGTAAAAAAAAGCATGCTGTATTTTGATTGCATATGCACACTTTTTTCCTGGTCGCACTTTTCTATGAAACAGCTCATTTTTTTTAATACATTTCTACTCTATTGGGTCTAGAATCAATGTGCTGAATTCATGGTTACAGTTTGCACACTAGTTAAAAATGTATCCTGTATAATCCAGTTTATAGTTTCGTGGGAGATATCTGAGAGAAGGGCAAAGTTATTTATTTTTTATCAACGCGGCATTGTGTTGAGTTGGACAGAAACGTCTTATTACAATGGAATAAACGTGTCAATGACATTTCACATGTGTGTCGGTCGACATAAATGTCAGGAGTTCAACCATCTTTTAGACATCTCGCGATTTTTAGTCGGTTTTGAACATTAGGGTTGGGTAAGCTATAAATAAATATGTATGGCCGATTAGGAAAGAACCGTTATTAGTAGAACATTTTGTAGATCGCTCGCTGCATGATTCGCTCGTGAGTAGTCCGAAAATGGTTGTAGCCTAACACAAATTTTGCATTATTAAAATACAACAACATACAACAACTGGCTCGTCTGTCTAGTGGTCGAGTCGTGGAACTACTGAGCGTAAAATCCTGGGTTCTATCCCCGCTCGAGCTATGTTATTTAGTTTTTCCTTTAGGTAGCAGCCTTGTCTGAAATTGTGGCTGGTTAATTAATGGCAATGCTCACGTCTATTACATGTAGCTTAAACCAAACTGGCGAAATGTGAATGAACCATTCGGCCCAATTCATTGGTAAAAATTAACAGCAGCATTTCTCACCTGAACCATGCAGCGACGGCAGAGTCCTGCCTTGACGAGCGACTTGGCGACCCATCTGGCAGCATAGGCAGCGGAGCGGTCCACCTTGGTGAAGTCTTTGCCCGAGAAGGCGCCGCCGCCGTGCGCGCCCCAGCCGCCGTACGTGTCCACGATGATCTTGCGGCCGGTCAGACCCGCGTCAGACTGGGTCGAAACAAATAGTAAAAATATAGTTTTATTTTTTACACACACATAACTGGCAAAATGTGGGTGTACTATAGGTACACCTGTCCCCTTCAGGGGTTATGTTGTTAGTTTTTTTTAATCTATTTTTTATTTCGTACACAAAAATTTTGTTAGTTTTTATTTTCTTTTGCTGCCTACTAAACTTTAACAGTTCGTTTCTTTGCGCGTCATAGACAACGAACATTTATGTTGAGTTTCCAGTGCACAAAAATTTTTAATTTTGTTAGTTCTCAACTTTCAGTGCTGCCTACTGGACTTATTTTTTTCAAATATGGTGTCTTCGTGCGTCATCTTACCGAGAAAAAAAATTCAAGTTTATTTTTAATCTTTGAAAAAATAACTTTCGTGAATAATATCATTATCATTATTCTTTATTCATCATGCTTGGTATCTAGATTTGTGATAGCAAAAGCTAAGGATTCTGTGACATCTATGTGAAGACTAGCTTTTTCTTATACTATTAAAATCAATCATTGTCCTTACCTGTGGTCCACCAATGATGAATAGACCGCAAGGATTGATGTGGATCACGGTTTTCTCATCTATGTAGTGAGCAGGGATGACTTCCTTAATAACCTTCTCCCTGATCTCCTCACGTAAGGTTTCCAGAGTTATCTACAAATAAGTTCATATGAGAAAAGAAGTTTATATTAACAAATATGAATCACTGTCATCACAGGTCACGGCCTAATATCAAGCACATAATCATTAAAGTATAATATTTCCTACAAAATTCTATCATTTATTATTACATAAAAGCATGAAGTGATTTGTTGATATGGAACCTAAATAAAAAAAATTATCTCCATGAAATTAATGTAATGCTATGATCAGTTGTGCGTAAGTTTTATCAAGAAAATTATTCACACATGATACATCATATATGACGAAATATTTAATAAAATGCCATGTATGCTATTATAGGAATAATTGATTTAGATTTTTCTTTAAAGTTCCATGTCTTGATTGTGTAGAATGTTCAAGAAGTAAGTACCTGAATTTAAAAGTTGAATTAAGGATGGGAAGCTTACCTTCTCTGAATGTTGCAGGGAGACAACGAGTGTGTGAACTCTCTGCGGCACTGTGGCGCCTCCAGCGAAGACGTACTCGCATGTCACCTGAAACCAATCAAATTAAATTATGAGATGTTATTTCTTAAATCACGGCTTGTTGCTATTTGAATGATATAAGTAAATTCGAGATTGAAATTCTACCTAACAATCTGACGCGAATCTATTCAGATCCCCTAGATATATTTTCGTATATGAAGTCTATTCTATTGAATAGTTTTAACTGACAAGAATAAAAAAGTCCTTCTACATCAATACATAGTTCCCAGGAATTAAAGGAGAACGGACTTTGAAATTACCTGTGTAACTAAAAAAAAATCACAAAAAAAGAACAGTTCATTTACATTTTGAGTTTAATTTCTGAAGTTAATGTTGCGTTTTTTATCAAATTTCATTCCCTCTTATTTATAAGTATACGTACCAATAAAAAATTTAATGAACTAGTTTTTATTGACTGGGTATTTTTCCTGGTAACATTACGAAAGCTATACATGATAACTTTTTTAATCTTCATAATAAACGTGCGTGATTACAATAATTAGTGATTAATTTCATTTTTTTACCCAGAAAGTTAACTACAAAACCTTTGGGTGAATGAATACAAATACCAAACACCTGGCAACCTTGATTGTGACAAGGAATTAACTAGCGACGTGATATTCAATTATAATATGACAACACTAAGAACAAAAAAAACTATGTACCAAGTCTCATGTAAACTTTCAAGAAATTGTGTATAAAGACTAACATTTTTTCGTTCTTCTTGTGTGTCGCTTATAATGCACATACTACCGACGTATTTAATTGAGCGATCTCAAATGTCGCTTGACACTGGTGTCAGTTTTATCGCTCAGTCATTAAACAACAATTGATATATTAGACATAGATTACGTCATGCGATCTTCAGAATGAACAGGAACAGCATTGAAACTGATATTCTTAAAGAGGTCTTTCTCTGATTACCTATATCTACCTACACAACACTCCGAAACCGAACGCGATCAGCAGATCTAAACTGCGTTCAAGAGCTGTTAGTGTCATCATAATTGTGGAATACTGACACTGACAGTTCCTGAAGGCAGTTTAGTTTTATTGGTGAAATTGGCACTAAGTTAGTTTGAAGCAGTAATTCACGATTGGCACCCCGAGAGAGGGATCTAACAATTTTTAATGGAAAACGCTATCAACTAATAAATTTTCATACTGCCCAGGATATCACGGTTGGCAACACAACCACTTGCCGCCGGTGAACTAACAAGGCGGCTGCATGGCAGCGTTTCATTTATGCTTGTACCGATTTACAAGGTTTAATTGGTCTGGAGAATACCTAACAGTCTCGACACCAATATGCATCAATCAAAGCTACTTAATGCTGCACAGCCCAGGGTCAAAGATCGAAACAATGTATCAATATAGCAGATTGGCAGGCTCTGGCTATCTGACTACTCTGAGAAGAAAGGCCGAAAGAAACTCAAGAAGTCACAGTCTCTCGACAGACCATGTAGACATTTGTACCACACAAATTTGATTATTCAATACTAGGTTTAAATCGAGTCGAAATTTTCTAATTTATTATTGATTCAGATTTGTAGGACAAACACTGGATTGCTTAGAAAATGTCATCTGCCTACAGTTAATTCTTGGTTTTCGTAAAGATAAACCATAGGCTAGGTTTACAAAAATAACATAATCTTGATAGAAATAACATTTGGCCTTTGACATCACTGAACATACTAAATAGCTGCAAAGCCCAGATAAACTATCTGTTTAAGTCAAAGTCAGTCCCCATTTGTTACAAATATTTATGTAATTAATATTACCTATTGTGAAATATTTTCTAAAAGTCATCGTCGTAAAAAAAGTTTACAACATATCATTCACGCCTGTCATCCCCGAACGGTTAGGCAGAGATGGGGAAAATATTGCATGTGTATATTTACCTGTGTCTTAGAATCTGGGCGAGCCCACCAGAATTCCCCATTTCGTCGCAGCTCAGCGATTTTTTGGTTTAGTCTGTGTGCAAGTACTACTGTCAGAGGCATGCATTCTTCAGTTTCATCTGTTGCATAACCAAACATTAAACCCTGGAAACAAAAATAAAATTAGATGATATGGAAATAAAAATGATTTCTCACACATTTGGGTCAGTATTCTAGACTATTTATTGTAAAGAAATAGTTTACAATCTTGACTAGTTCCTAGTCTTAAATTGATATTCAAGATGCGAGTATTGTTAAAATAATTGGGATTGAAAATAGAGCATTTTTAGAATATGACCTCGATTTTTTTTTATTTTTGTCATTTTAAGGTATGGGTATTCTTAATAATTGTTGATCACAGCTGTTACATAAATTGATATACTCAAAAACATACTGCATTAAAGATAGTTTCAAAGATATGCTGTAATTAAATAAGGAAAGTAGGTATGTTTATCCTCAACATTGCACAATTCATAGAAATAAAATTTTCACATGGATTTTTCCCAAGTTGAGGTAATGAAAACATACCTGTGAATCATGCACATTCTCAATAACTATGTTTTCAAATAAATGTGTAATGAACTAGCAATCATTGAACATTTCCTGGATTAGCGATAGATAATTGTCTGATAATAATTTTGTGGAAGATAAAAACCTATAGTTTTGAAATGTATCAGGACAATATGTAATTTAGTAAAATACTGTAAATTTTGTAATGACAATGAATATGAATGTACTCCCATGAAACGAAAAATGAATAAATTAATGCACAGCTGCTAGAATTTACCAAATTTTAATAATCATTTACTTACTCAAACACGGATAAGAGTATTTTTTTAATTAGACATGATGATTTTTAACATACCTGGTCTCCTGCTCCAACTTCATCATCATTGCGGTTCTCATGCACTCCAGCGGCAATGTTTGGTGACTGCTGGTCCAAGGCAAGCATCACGCAGCAGGTCTTGTAATCAAACCCTGATCCCAACATGCTTATTTTAGTACTAATTAATGGTAGACTTGACTGATTATAGGGGATCAAGTGACACTGGGCAGTCAGACATCATCATAACAAAGATAATTCAAATATTCATGCGCCATTGTAAATAGCTGTCTGACCAGTGATGTATTAGAGATTGGCAAGAATGAATTTTATGACATGAGTGAAATGGAAACCCATATCATGGATAATGCTTTTCATTCTGTAAAACATGCAGAATGTAAGCTCCAAGTTTAGTCCTCAAAATAGCCAATAGACCCAAGTTATTCCGTGCTGCAAGTGCTTATACATTTTGTACCTGATCTCCAGCCCCAACATCTATTTCCTCTCTATCTTGATATACTCCATTTGCTATGTCTGGACTTTGCTCTTCAATAGCCACTAGTAAATTTAGTGTGCGCCAATCAAAACCTAGTGTGCACGGAATAATATTCATCCATTACTATGAGGGAAGTCAAATTAGAATTTAGAGTTTGTCTAGTACTGGCTTCAAGCCAAGGAGCTGCATCTGTATACCTCTCGTAACAGATATTAATTCAAGGATAATATTTACAAACCTTTAGAGGAATCATCGTAGCCAATGTGTTTCACCGTCTCTCTGACAACCTTCTGATAGTCAACATTAGCTTTGGAAGTGATTTCACCGCACAATAACACCATTCCGGTTTTAGTCACCGTTTCTGATAATAAAGCATTGTAGTTAGCAAAAGTATAGCTATTTCTAGAAATTACACATCGACATCATGGTATTTCATGACACTCACCGCATGCTACTTTTGCGTCAGGGTCTTGTCTCAGATGTGCGTCTAAGATAGCATCACTAATTTGATCGCACATTTTGTCTGAAATAAATACATCATAAATTGTAAATACAAGTAAAAGTGCAAGTATATAATATCATAAATTTCAACGTTGTTTGGCTCAGACCACGTGTTGCGATTATTTTGACAAATGTAAATTGCGATAATAGCTGCGAGGTCCATGATGTAACAAAACATTGCGTTGAATAAAGCATGCCAGTACGTGTGTGTTATTGCCGGACAATTAATGATTTTCGAGGACTAGCACAAGTGATATTGTAAACAATAGGAATCCTATTTATACTTTATCTACGCACATGCTAAGGCGGCCATTTTTCGATGAACAATTCCTGCATTAGAGTTATTGAAGAAAACTAACCTGGGTGGCCCTCGCCGACAGATTCTGATGTGAATAAAAATACTGATCCTTCTTCCATATCATAGCTATGTCCGTTTGTTTTTGCGTATCCATTCATTTTTGAGGTCTCCGGCATTCTGAATTTAGAGTTAGCTCACAAAAATAACCCGAAAGAGTCCCCTTGAATTAACACTGTGGAAAAGAGGTCTGGTTAGTGATCGCGCCGATATTTATAAGGTCGGAGAGGCGCCACAGAGCAATTCTTATTCACCAATAAGAATTCTCGCAGCCGACGGTGCTGAATGCTACTATTGGTTAAAATATATTGTTTTGATTTCGTATAATCTGAAATGCAAACGCGGTAAGTTTTAACATACGCTACTGCGACTTTTATAATTAAACATGTTTTATCTGAATCAAACTAATGAATTTGCTCGCAGTGGAAATTTAGATTAACAGTTATATACTGTTACAAATTATTGTATGTAAAATTCTTATTGAAAGCACAGTAAACACCTTAAAATAAAATAAAAATAGTGGCAAGACCTTCTAGTTTTATATTTTTAAACATAAATCAGGGTCTCATTATTGATTGATATAAAGATGTACGTCTTGCTTTTTTGAGTCAGTTCATTAGTGCCAATAAAATTAGTACACAATCATTGTCTAGTACGCAATATATTATTTTATTACGATTGCTTAGTGGTTATAAATCAAAGATAAGAAGTTTAATTAATTTTAGTTTATAACTTTCAAGCCATAAGTGCAAGTATTATTTCAAATAAATGCCACAATATTATATGAATCGTGTGAGAATATTAACGGGGGCTCTTATCCGAATTTGCCTGTTTAAGAATCAATTTTGAATGGTCAAATTACTGTATTTAGGTTCTGAAAAAAATATATTATGGCATAGATAAATCCTTGTTTGAGGGAAATTAACGGTTCAAAACATGATAAATTGTCCCTAATTTTCTCGATGAAAAAAAAGTCCAAAACAGGGTCGATTTCAAAACCATTTTCCATTTCATTCCCTAATTACAGCACAAATTGCATGTAGTTACCATGAGGTAATCGTATTTAAGAGGGAATTTAACGGTTGGTATTTTTTGTCTAATAGATGTTTTTAAACAAACACAAAAAAAAGTGATTATTAATTAATCGATTGTTTTGCCTAGTAATAAAATTGATTAAACAGTAATTGATTTTTTTAATAAAAATAATCGATTTTTCCTTATTTTTTTATAGATTAAATTAAACGCCTGAAATATGTACCTATCGATAATCACTCTATCACAACATTCACAGCTCAGTTTGATTTTAATATAATATTATCAACAAATTATACATTAATTTAAATTTCACACCATTTTTTTTTTCATTTCTCCTTTCGCAGCAAGAAATTAAGGTGAATGTAGTATAGTGGAAGCCCGCGAAATTCAAATTTTCTAGGATCAAAAGAGAACAAATCTAACTTAGAGAGATATATTGATGATTCTTATGTTTATAAATGTATAAATACATATTTGTTATTGTCGCGAATCATATTTTGATCAAGATACAACCTGACGCTGGCCTGAAAATTGCAAAAGACGCAAGAAAATTCGCGGGCTACTACTACCCATTCACCTGGAATTCCAGGTGAAAAAAATCGGCAGTGAATAAAACATCGATTTTTTATTAATCAATTTTTTTAAATATGTACAGACGCCAGCACATCAAGCTACCCGAAACTGTCAGATGTTCCCAATCAACTTTGAACCTTATGCTATAGCGCTAAAGTTGAAAATCTATTAAAGAAATCTGACAGATTGTAGTAGCTTGATGTGCTGGCGTCTGTACATCGATTATAAACATCGATTTTATAATTGACATTTTTTCACATCCCTAGCTCAGAGTCCTGCGCGACGTCGTCGTGCGTCGGGTGGACTTGTGTCAATGTTTTTTTAAATTCGCTCTCCCTGCCGTTGTTTCAGAAAAATCTAATAAAAAAACAGCACATTACATATAAAATTACGGCAGCTCCGCAAAAATATCTGGTAGTTATATTTTAGTTTTAATTCATGAAATTGTTTTCGAAAATGTGATTATTTCTATGCGGTATGATGACATTTAATTGTCATCTTACAATAGTGTTAGGAACATTATACTAAAGACGCAGCTGCATTTTATAAAAACTTCCCTGTACACTTATACGTTTGTAGCTTTTGTCTCAGCAGCCAAAAATACAGAGAGCTAGGACTAGTGAAGTAGTGACGTGGTAGCAAACGACATAGGTACAGTGGCCGTGTGAGAAGCAGCTCGTCCTGAGGTCGAAACCCGCAGCCTTCAGTATCAATACTTAATATACTCCATACTTAATATTATAAATGCGGATTAATGATGTGTGGAACTAACTCTGTATCTTGGTCTATCAGCCGGTTGATTCTGTAAAAAATCTCACCGTGAAATCATAAGTGAAGTGAGCACTTAATAGTGTCAATCCCTACCATTACGGAATGACAGAGCTCACTTCCCGCTCACTTCACCTAAGTTCTCACGGTGAGATTTTTACAGAATAGCACTGCTGTTTGTTACATTTTCACGTCTCAACGGCTGAACTGATTTCGATTACATATGGCATACCATGACCCGGGTAAGGACATAGGATGCTTTTTATACAGGCAGTATGATCTCGTGGAATCTTTTCTTGTTTCATATGAAAATATATTTCTGCTTTTATTTCATTAATAAAAATAATTGATTGTTAAAACACAGCACATCAGCCGATAACGACACTGACACGATATCGGCGGTTAGATAATAGCTTATGTTTAGTATCTTCTAAACGCTTTTCTATTAAATATACATTGTGTTGTTGTCACATATATCGTCGCAGATAGTGACCGACACCGATATCGGCACGACATCTACAGACGAGGACACAGTGCAGGGTCAGAGTAGAGGGCGTTTTATCACTGGAACCCACTTTTACCCACTGTCGAGTTCCAGACGTCGATACTTAGTATTGCGGTCGTTTGGTGCGTCGCGATGGTCATCGATATTCACCAATATAATTTGGCCTAAATAATATATCGGTATCGCATCGCTGTAGGTATAGCGGAAGACATATTATTATCGGAATCGGGTCGGTGTCGTTATTTGATAATGTGAAAACACTCATTAGATACCGTACACAGGACATTTTAGGTAATCATTTTAGTTCACTACACCATACTAAATGTAAACCTAAGGAAAATAAATCGAACCTAAGAATAACCAAGGGGATAAAGCAGTGTCTTCTGTCGCGGGTGACGATTTAAATCGCGAACGTAATGAAGGACTTGAGGTTTACTCCCGAGCGTAGCGAGGGTGTTAAAAACTTAAAACACGAGCGAAGCGAGGAATTTAAGACGAGTCCTGAGTGTAGTGAGGGATTTAAGTTCACCCAAGACTAAGACAGCTTTATCACCGAGGAAAATACTCTACTTTTCGTACCATTTGCGAAAAAATGAACACAATAATAATACGAGATAAGCATTTATTAAAAATAATGACAATTAAAAATAAATTAAAATAAACTTAACGTTTATGTATTTGAAGAAAACAAAAACGCGGCAAATTCCTAGATTAATATTTTTTGTCGGAAAAGCAAAGGCATCAAGCTCATACGGCCTCGTCGGTTTTCGTAATTTTATTTAATAATAATAACTGCATAATAAATGCGTATTCCTTTTTTAAAAAGATGTATAATGCTTTATATACAAACTCAATGGTGTAAACACAGATGTAGTTCAGTATAAATTTCGGTAAGTATTCCAAATTTAAATCACATTCTCCCCCTAGAGGATGAATGAAATTCAGTACAATTTTCTTTCCCTGTTTTTAACAGATTAAAAATGACTATTGTTATGTTCGCTTTTTGTGGCATAGAATGTCACTTTTTTGAGCAAGTGGTACGAAAAAACTAATTCAGTTGATCAACTGCAAATATTTTATACTGTGGCATGAACTTTCCGTGAAATGGTCGACGGCGCATCGTACATACTGGGTGTCCGGAAAGTTATGGATTACCTTTTACCTGCTGATGGGCCACATTGGGATCTACCAATAAAAAAATATGACCATACTAAAAGTCTTATGGTTTCCGAGTTTTTTGATGTTTAATGAAATTTTGGAAAATCTCTACCTTTGATCAGTTTTTGCCATGCCATTTCTACGAATGAAAACTTTTTCGAGTACAGGTTTTTTTATTTTCATCTTGAATCATTCTACTATCGATTGAATACAAGAAAGTTACAGATATCATCTTTTAAATACCTAAAATTTAGGTACGAACTTAAAATTTTCACCAAAAAAAATTTTACCTTATTTTTGATCGGCCCTGGTGAAAAAAAAAATTATTGGTAGGTCATTTTTTCATTGGTAGATCTCAATATGGCCCATCGGCAGGTAAAAGGTAATCCATGACTTTTTGGACATCTCGCTGCATTAGCGATTATGCTCGCTTGCATCCCGTAGATACGTCTCGCTGCATTTTGGGGAGGCGGAGGTACCGTTTCAAAGGACTAAAAGCCCGGAAAACCTCGACTTAATCGTACACACGTGTGAGGTCGAAGATTATATATTGGATTATAATCTGTTTTCCTCATTTTGTTTACATAGTAACGTGAATGATCGCACTCTATATCTGCCGAGATCTTATTACTGACTGTTTATATTGGAAGAACCTCAGTTACCTACTTTATAAGCGTTTCTTAAGAAAAATTTGAGTTACTTTAATAAACACTAGTTTATTTCTATTATATTAATTAAGGAAAGTTACATAAATTTCCCCAAAGGAAACAAACATTTTCTGCTGTCACAATCGACAGCTAGCAAATAAACACCCCAATAGCAACAATTGCCTAGCTAATGATAATTTATAAACAAAATCGTAAAAAATTATTGATATAATTTAATTAATAAAAATAAAATAAAAATAAATACCTCTTTAGTTCTAAATATAAACCTGTTAGATTTACCACAAATTAATACTGAAAGCAAAGCACCACTTTTTAATATCCGTAATGTTAATATTTTTGACTTTACTTAGGAATAAGTAGGTACAAAGGCTGGGTAGTATCCCAGATGAAATCTCGTCGTCAACTGAGGGCAAGTTTGTTGATTCATCTGTACTTAAATACTAACGCCGCAAATATTTATTTGTGCAGAAGCCCGCGAGTTTTATCTCATAATTATGTTGAAAAATTAAGGTAGATATTTTTGTCACTTGTTTTTTCTTTTATGATTGTATTTTAGAGTTTCATGTCAATGTTAGCAAAACCCTGATACCAAAGTGTCTGTAGGTTTGTATCTCTTAAGCGGTTTTCTCTGAAACTAAATGAGTAAACGCACAGAGGTATAGATAGAATAGTGATGTCCCAGATCTCCCAATGTCGTAAAGGACCAATTAAGTTGAATTTTGACCATCCAGCAGTGGACAGTTGGGATATTTGAAAAAAAAAAAAACATCTTTTAGGTACTAGGTAGGCTATTTTGTAACTATTTCCGGCTTACTGCTAACACATGCTGTTTTTTTTATTGATCAACAAAAGGATGCATTAACCCGAAATGGTATCTGAAATAGATGTAGGTAAGTTCCTACTTAGATAGAGCCAAAATTTTCAGGGCTGTAAATATTTATGGATGGTTTTTAATAAACTGCATTTATTTATTTATTTAATACTTCAAGCAAATAAATGTACAGAGGCGGACAACATAGTAGGTGCCTACATCTATCAGGGCAAGATTACCTCTTTGACTTGAACTTTTTCGCGTCTTCATTCACGCAGAGCGCTCGAAACTTATCGCGTTGTTTTTCATTGTGCGATAACAGCTCACTTTAAGTCGACAGAGCTCCTATCTAGACTAGAGTATTTTGAGCGACTAACTTTGTCTAGCGGTTTGGCACTAGGAAGTAAGTGACACGCGGTCACTGAATCATGACCGGTCCGAACTTTGTGCAGCAGGCTGCGCATAATGTTTTTTAGGAACCAAATTGTGTCATGAGGCGAGTGTGAGTAAGAAAAATACGCGAAAGTTAGGAGAGCCTATGTTCAGACCGGCCATGTTTCATCTGCCGTATTGTACCTACGGAAGGTACGACTTCCACTTATCTTTTCTCTGCTCAGGTTCATCAAGTATTATTTAAAGACGTGCACACTCGCAGCACAAGTGATAGTGCACAAGCAACAGGGTCAGTATTTTTAATTGTTTTTTATTAAATTGAACTTTAACTGACCTCCTTAAAAACATACCTACGCATTTGCCAACCGCTCAAATACGCTCAGTTATAGGTAAAATTCCTGGTTCTCCCCGCAGACTGTTACAATTTTCGGTTTCCTAAATTAATATTAAATTTGGTTTCTACTTGTCACCTGTTTCTCCCTTAGTCCAGTCGAACGCATTGGTGAACAGTTTCGAGAATACACATCCGCCCGTCTCGTACCCCTCTGAGCTGTTAGATGGGGCTTGTTTTCTTATCCTGGATCTGGACAGTCATTGTGGCAACGTCTTACAAACATCTCTATAATTTATCTCATCATCATCTGCCTAACCTTTTCCCAACTAATTTGGGGTCGGCTTCCAGTCTAACCGGATGCAGCTGAATACCAGTATTTTACATGGACCTACTGACCTATCTGACCTCCACAACCCAGTTACTGGGAAATACGATACCCCTTGGAAAGACTGGTTGTCAGACTTTCGGACTACTGACGACCCGTAACGACTGTCAAAGATCCATGACTGACAGCCGGGACCAACGGCTTAACGTGCTTTCCGAGGCATGGAGGGGGTCTTGGTATGTGAAGATGGTCAACCATCCACGGACCAACCCCGGCAAGCGTAGCTTAGCGTGATCGATCGACCCGTGCGGCTGTTATTACTTAGCGACAAGCCCCTCTGCCATCTCTATACTTTATGTAACGCCAGTTAATACGGCATCTTTGGGGAGAGGCTAGAACTGCCAACATTTCGATGCGAGTCATAGGCTTTCTCGTCCACAAATGCCATACACAGCGGTTGGTTGTACTCTTCGTTCTTCTGTACAATTTACCGAACAGTATGTGATCTACGATACTGAAGCCTTTTCGAAGCCGGCTAATTCTGCTGGCTGGAACTCGTCAAGTCTCCTGACGAGATAGTTAGTGACGATCCTCGAGAACAGCTTATACAAACTGTTCTCAAGGATCGTCATATATGTGGCTCAGAAGTTCAGCATGCTTATGTCACCTTTATTGGAGAACAGAACCACCGCACTTCTGCTCCACGCCTCGGGCGTTGTACCCTCTTGGATGACGGCGTAAGCTTTGTCAGGACTGGATCCCCACCCGTTTTAAGGAGCTCTGTTGTCCATTTGGTAGGTGCGTGTTGTTTCATGTTACTCTGTGTTCTCGTGGAATCTTTAAGCTTACGAAAAAAACTCGTAGTTATTAAATAGGTTATGTAATTTCCAAGTATCTAATTATTTTATTTTAGACACATCAGTATAATGGATACCAATCTTTTTAAATCAATTAAAGTTATCAGTATTTTTGATGTAGTTATTCTATCATTAATCTCTTACGTCTTTTACCTCATAATTGATTATGGCAAAGGATCATTCAAGTGTCGAAAATCTTATACCCAAAAAGTAATGTGCCAGCCAGAAAAAAACAGTAATATTTTCTTTTGCGAAGTAACAGCTTGAGCATTTTTTTAACAAGTGAAAAACATGTTTAGGATGTTAAATTCAATGAAAAGTTGCTATTTTTTTAATGTTAGGTATGCTTAAAACATTTGTTATAAAAATATGATTTTTGGCATTTTCAATCTCAAATAACAGCCGAGGGGTTAATTGTAGACTTTCGCTGTAATAGTAAAAAAATGCTCAAGAGGTCAATTCCCATAAAAAAACGGTACTTTTTTTTCTGGCCGGCACTTTTATTTTGGGGTACGAAATGAATGATGTCCTTTACTTTTAATAAATTGTGGTAAAATTACTAAATTAACTGATCACACCGTAAGTCCTTGTGCTAGACATGTGTAAATGGAAAATACGTCCTTGAAGTAATTTTACTTCACCACCAGCATAACAGTATAGAACAATATATTATAAGAAATTTTATCGTACTTCTATTTAATTTTCTGTATGATAAGTGTTATCAGTACGTTTAAATTGTAAAGAAAGTTTAACTTGACGGCGTTTAAGTAAATCTGACTTACTATGAAATGAGGTCATTTTACTTATCCACCACTTATTTCCTAAAATAGCCTTTAGATTGACACACAGCATATTAATAAAAATAAAAAACAGGAAAAGGCTTCCATATCAAGTTATTTGATTAAAATCAGATGATAAATTAAAAAGAAACAATTTTTTTTTTTTTAAATAAGTATTTAAATGGCTTTTTCTCGAAATAGCTTTTGGCGCTTCAGTAATTTTGCCTTTCCAGTGACGATATAACCTACTAATGAATCGGTTTTTCAGGCAGATCCTGATACCGGTATATTTGAACTAGCTTTCTAGAAATAACATGTTTATGTAAAAATATATTGTAAGTTCTCTTTTATTACATTAGAGATAATAACCGGATCGAGGGCAATCCACGATAATTTCTGATGTAATTTATTATATGTTCTGCATAACGTTCTTAGAGAGCGGTGCCAGATATTTTGAACATAACAATTTAATAACAGTCCAAGCACATTTAGAATAGGTAAGTAGGTATTAAAATGTTAAAATGCTAAAATGTTAGAACTCTTGTTTCTAAAAAACATACTATATCTTTGTGAAAAAATTGCACTGGAGGTGTCTACAAATGAGAGACGAAGATACAAGGGAAATAATAATGAATTAAAATGTTGTTAATTAGTTGAATTAATGGTAGTTATTTGGAAACTTTAATTTAGAGTGTAACCAATAGGTAGTTATGAGACATAAAAAAATCCTCAAAGTAGCACAAAATATGCAAGTTTTTTTTTCCATTTGTACTTCTATTTTTTTCGTCATCTACTATATTCTTAAAGGCAATGAATTCAAAAATATACTGTATTTGACATAAAAAAAGTTGCCAACCCTAGCTACAATAATATGCATGCTTTGGGGAAAGATTTGGATTTAGCGTTGCTGCTGTGCTGGCGTCTCCGTTATTTCTGGAAAATCTTAGAAAAACCTAATGATGTTTCGGAAATGGGTAGGCAGTATTTTTTTATTTATAAAAAGTTTATTTTGTTTGTAAATAATATGATTTTTTTTCTGCTAAGGAAGCAAAAAAAATATTGCTTTAACCTTACAGAGCATGATTTTTCTTATCGGCTTAAAAAAAATACACAAACCTGCAAATATGATGCCATTTTCGAAAAAATATTTACAAAAATCATAACTCAATAGAAACGTATGTTTTTGTTATAGGTATATGACATATCACGCATTATGATGTGAATTTTTGTTACACACATAAATGAAATTACAACATTAGGTACATGTAAAATGACAAATATGAACATGAACTTACTTCTACTAATTATTTCCACACTGAAACGATTCAATTTTATCAATTCTTTGCTATTATTATAAGCCGCTCGTTAATCGTATTCAAAGACATACCTACCGATTTGAAGAAAACATAAATAGTTAAATATTTATTCAGATCTATCCAAAATATCGGGTACTAAATTCTAAACTCAAATACATAATAGTTAATCTTGTCAACACTAGATTACACTACTTGGATCGATTTTTGAAGTATAAGACATTTTTCGGTATGTCCCATATTATGTGGGACACTGCGCTGTAGGGTTAAACAGTGTCAACCGTTTGTTTATTACTACTTCATTGTAATCATGCGCTGCGGTGGTAGGAAAACCCCAGTCATAGTATACGGCCTAGTGAATAAGAATCGATTATCTATATTCCGAGAAAACGTCTTTTCCTGCCAGCCTGCAGGTGAGGGTTTATTGATAATTTACTTAGGTACAGACGCCAGCACATCAAGCTACTACAATCTGTCAGATTTCTTTAATAGATTTTCCACTTTATCGCTAATGCATAAGGTTCAAAGTTGATTGGGAAAATCTGACAGTTTCGGGGAGCTTGATGTGCTGGCGTCTGTACCTACACGAATTCAAGAGTTACAGTGGTTGGGACCTTGTCGAGTGCCTATTGAGTGTGGCGAGCTAGTGAAACTTACACGAATTGTCCCGAAAGTAGGTACGTGTTTTCCTTATTCAAATATACAGTAGTTAAAAATTATTATAGAAGAAATTATGAAAAGAAAATATCTTACTGTACAGGTATGTAATACTGTAAGCAAGTAGCAAGTTAAGACGACGTGAGTAGCTTAAAATAGTACCTATACTTACCTAAAGCAAGGTTACAATATATTAAACTAGCATCCGCCCGCAACTTTGTTTGCGTAGAGTTCGGAATTCCCGCCGTTTAAATCCTATTACCCGTTTTCCCGAAGGATCGAAGCATTTTCCCGTAGTAAAAAGTTGCCTATGTTCATCAGGGATAATGTCGGCTTCTAATGGTAAAACAATTTTTCAAATCGGTCCAGTAGTTTCGGAGCCTATTCAATACAAACAAACAATCAAATCTTTCCTCTTTATAATATTAGTGTAGATTATTTGCCAGTGAACTCTAAACTAGACAGTGCAACTCGTGGCTCGGGGTACGAGGTATTTATTTCCGTTTTATCAAGGATTAATTAAATAGCTACTTACCCCACCTACATAGTTGATTTTATAAATAAGTTATTAATTAATTGCGTAGAGGTATAATTACACTTATTGAGTTCAATTTTATTTGATACTAAAAGGTTAGCAAGGTTTGGAAGCCGAAGCTAAATCGGTATCACGCCGGACGCGAAAATCAATAGATGACGAATAAGTACCTAGGTACTTACCTACCTGTTACGAGTATTAATAACAAGCCATTTTGCCGCCTTCAACCCTTGTTAAGTAAGGGCGGGTTATAGGTAGGTACCTAGGTAAATTTAGAACGCTTGCGATTATTAGTAGTAGGTAATTTGAAGCTAGAAGGCGGATCATACAGTACAACTCGCCACACGATGGGGCCCGGGAGACGAAGGTAAATTCACCGCGCGGAAGCGCGTTTTTATTGAATTTATATGTAAAAATTCACGCGCTAGGGGGCGTTATCTGCGCCCCCTCGCGTTGTAGTGTGTGATCCACCTAAGGAATAACTGCATTAACTGCTGTCATTCACACCCTCAAGAGTAGAGGGACGCAAACGTCAGGAGGAAACTCCGAACGGCATCACAGACAATTCAGTCGTCACCCAAAAACAAAATAAGGTTCATTGCATAAGTCAACAGTGATAAACTTTAAACTTTCAAATACAAAAGCTATCGCGATAATATATTATTTTGATTCTGATGCAAGTTTATTTGACTTTTAGTAATAACCTAGGTAGGTCCATTTCATACCATCCGCAAAATGCAAGTATGGTGGGAGAATTTTGAGGATATTGCTTAGAGATATATCAATCTACAACGTAAGATATCGCATTGAATTTAGCTTCCCCAAACGCAGTGGCGAACTAAGCCCGTTGGGGATTAAGGTAAGTTGGGGGTCGGGCGGCAAAACTAAATGGGCCCCTGCCCAGATATGGGAGAAAAGTTTGGGAAGTACTATATAAGAGCGAGCGAAGCGAGCTCCAAATTTTAAGCACACTATCTCAAAAGGCTGGATTTTCTTTTGAATATTCATACAGAAATAGAAAATACTTTGTCGACTTATACCGGAAAGATAGAGTAGGCATTGGCCGAATATAGGATGCTAGAGCGAGCGAAGGGAGCTCGAAAATGTTAGCTTTCGGAATAGGTAATATTTACGTTTAAATATTTGTACAGCATCACTTTATTTGAGAATGTCGAATGTAATGGCGAGTGAAGTGAGCTCGAAAGTTCTAGCACCCTGCCCCTGGTAGGTAAGGTAACATACATAAAACAGGAGTTATGTTGTCGTCTTATGCAGGAAAGGTTAAAAAATAAAATTTAGGATGTAAGAGCGAGCGAAGCGAGCTTGAATATTTTAGCTTTATATGTATTTTCCAGTGCCATATTGAGTTTTATTTACCTACTGAAGATATTGTGCTTGTTAGGGATTTGATTAAAAAAAGTATTCTGCAGGCGCCACAAGTGAAGATTGTAAGGATCTGTAAGGAACCAAAAGTTACCTATAGGTTTTCGTAAGCTACCTATAGGTTTTCGTAAGTGTTGGCAACTTATCTATTTCTATTGAATGGTCAAAATAAAACCTACCCTAACCGAGGCGGTTGCTAAAAATTCATGAGCTCACTTCGTTCGCTTTTACTTCCTACATTCTCTGGATTCTAAAACTTTTCCGCATAACTCGACAAAGTAGGTAACTTCTACATCTGTATGCTACCAAGCATAGTACTAGCGTTTTCATACAAAAACTTCAGCACCTCGATATACCGATAGTCAATCTGGCACCGTTAGAGAGACTGCAGTACTACTGCCCATGCTTCGATCGAAAGTCCACAAACGCTAAGCAGAGAGCTTATACTCTTCGATCTTCCCTATAACCTGCCGCAGCGTATGAATGTGCTCTACGGAGCTGAAGCCTTTACGGAATTCGGCTTATTCGGGAGCCTGGAAGTCGTCAAACCTGCGCGCTAGATGGTTCGGTATGACTCTTAAAAACAGCTTCTAGACATGGCTCAGAAGTAAAATGGGAATAATGACTATAATTCTTAAACGGGTTACTGTCGCCCTTCTTAAAAAAGAGTACCACCACACCTCTGTTCCATGCCTGTGGCGTTTTACCCCGGAGTATGACGGAATCGAACATCTTCTTGGGGGCAGTAAGAACGGCGTTTCCACCGTTCCGACCCTCAGGAGTTCGGCCGTAATTCCGTTAACACCTGGCGTCTTGTTGTTTTTAAGCTGCATAAGAGTCATCCTTATCTCGTACAAGCTGACGTCCGGGATATCTTCGGTTCAGGATATGTCGGGTCAATCTAGCTCTTGGGTCGATTGCCAGATTCGTAACGGGGTTACTTATTGACGTGTATAACTGTCCATAGAACCACTCGATCTCTCTTAACAAGCCTATAGACAGATCTCTTTCAAAGACCCTGGAGACCTTGTTCCGTTTTATCGCAGCCTTAAAACGGTCCATATTTGTGCGGCGAAGGTCGCTTTTCAAGGACTTAGAGTTCCGTCTATTGAGCTGCCGATGCTTGAGCAAATCGTCTGTAGACTGCAGGGTCATCACGCGCCTCTCTTCTATGAGCTATAAAGTAGGATCAGAGAGCTTCTTATTATTTGTATGACGGGTTTTGAAAATCTTAGACCGGACGGTATGGACAGTTTTTACAAACCCATCGTTATAATAGTCCACGGCCTCTCTAGGCACTCGAAACGATTCTACCGTTCGAGCTGAAAGTTCTCGGGGTTTCGAATTTGTATCGGTGCTGGATGAAGCGAAAAATTAATTCCAGCTTGATATTGAGATTCCATGTGCGATGAACACTTTGTTTTCAACACGTTGATCACAAAGACATCATTGAATATTTGCTTCTTCGTCGACATAATGAATTCAATGTCATTTTTAGTTGCACCATCAGGGCTCTGCCAGGCCCAGTTTCTGTGCTCACGCTTTCTGAAGAAGAAGTTCATCAAAAAAAGGCTTTCCTCCTCCATTAAATTGGCCATTAGATGATCCGGTGGTTCCGACGTCCAACTCCGAATTGCCCCACTCGCAGTTCACTATCGTCTTGTTTGCCCAGTTCCATTTTGATGTCCCCCGTGACAACGGTGAAGTGAGTTTTGGAGCCATACGTGGCTCTGGAAATATCCTCATACATGGTCTGCACCTCCGGGTGTGATGAGGTTGGGGCGTAAACCTGTATGACCTTCAACTAATATCTTGCGGAATTTCCGAAGTGATTGAATCAGAAATGAAGAGATCCAAACTTAAGCGGCGGCGGAAAGAATTTCAAACTTAAGCGGCAAAGAATTGCAAACTTAAGCGGCGGCGGGCAGGGCACTTTGCTCGAAGAACAGATATCTGATGGGGCGAAAGGTTCTGGAGTTGCGACCGCGTACCAGAAGACGTAGCGTTGAAAGGCCTCCCGCACGATGGACTGATGACCTGGTGAAAGCAGCCGGAATCCGCTGGATGCGAGAAGCACTTAGCCTGCTTGGAGGAGGCCTTGGACGTTTTTTAGGTGAAATGATGTGATGATGTCCCCAAGCAAATTTATCCTATTTGAAACGGGGTCGTCCAGGAGGCCTTCAGTGTTTAATTAGCGTAAGACAGGCATTTTTGTTTGTGGAGCGGGTATAGAAGTGGCTTTTTAAAATTGTTTGAAGAGTCTTTCTGATGCAGATTTACCACCTATTTAACTAGCTGTGAGCTGAATCTCATCAGGAAAGTTCCAAAAGGTTTCAAATTATTATTATGCGTAGGCGATAGGGCTATCAAAAGAAAGAGTCTGCATAAACAGGCCGTCGTCTGTATAATGTCTCATCGACATAGAAACTGAATGAATCAGATCGCTGAAACACCTAGGCTTTATGGTCTTCCTGCAGGGTAATTGCGTAATACACTACCAATGGCTTTCATTTTGACAGTTCAACAACATTCATTTCGTTATTTACGTTGTTGGGCAGACAAATTTTTCGAACATATGGAGCAATGGATTAGCAATATCCTTCAAAATGATTCACATCTAGATTGATACTGTGTTACGCAGTTAGGGTGCTAGCAACGTTGATCAATAGCAAACCGAGGTTGACTTTTGGGGAAACAAAATTTTTACTGTTTCCCTTGCAAATTTATGTACTTACTGCGTTACTCGGTCGGCCAACAATATTGTATCCACTACCATGGGTCTCTGGTTTGAAGAGCATGGAAAGCTATTGTTCAAGCTTGACATGCTATCTTCGGGCACAGGCAGTCTGAGCTCGTCTGATTACTGATCTAAATTTAGGATGCCGGTATCCCCACGGCGGCGGCAGTCTGAAGGCAATCAGTTCGTTTAATACTCTGGTTTTCAGCCGCATTTGGTTGTTCTGAAACTTAATATCAACACAGTTTTTTCCGCTTTTTCCTCAATGGCTTTTTCGAATAGATGACTGATGTCACAAAAACAAACATTGAACTTTGGAACAATTGCTTTTTTTCATTCACGTACCTACCTACATGTTGAAAAGAAGTTTTTATATGAACTAGTTATTTTTCTCATAGATACTTACATTATAGTTTTGGTAAGTTATCGCTTGGAGCTGTTATTGCAAGGGTTCGGTTACTAAAATCATAATATTATATTACGTCAGCGTTGTCAACTACTTATTTCTCTTAGTTGGCTCCTCTAATCGGAATATGAAGTTTTTGTTATGGTTCACACGTTGCTATATATCAAGATTTATTATTGCGTAGGCATTTTGTAGGTATTTTAATATGACGTTGGGCCAGTCCGTCGTGTCGTGTCGTAGACATGCCTAATTTGAACTGTGTGGTGATTCTTCATTTGTCGAATGTGGCATGGGTCGAATGTCAATTGATTTACATTTTGTTGATCACGTTTGCTTAAGAATCAGTAATTAATAATAATCAACCTATCTCTTCTCAATACTTAAAAAATAAATAAATAAACTAATTCTACCTACCTTAGATACCAATGTGGGGGCACGGCAGTGCCGCTGCCAAGACGGGCCAAAAACAAAAAGTAAGCACTATCTACCTTCCATTTCTTATTAAAGTGATTCGTCGTATTTTCAAACCCAACAAGCTTCGACTTGGACAGTGCTAGAAAGCTCAAATTTCCAGGATAAGACATAGCCAGCAGCAAATAAAATACACTAGCTTTTACGAGTATACTTTGGATTTTATTAATACTTACATTATTTATTTATGCAACGTGTAACGTTAAATGCGCAAAACCTGAAAATAGTTTGTTCAGAATAACGAGCAGAATTAATTGAACCACTTTTTAATATACACTTGAGAGCAATAAAATCGCACACCTTGACTTTTTTTGTTAAGGCAGTTTTTTTTCATGAATCTGAATAAATATTTAAAAAAACACACACACACTAATTGAAAGTCTACCTCATTACCTTTCTAATTATACAAAGGAAATATAAATTACTTTCTAATTATTAAATTATTATAAATACTGTGTAAAAAAATACCCAGAAGAGGTTTTACGGCACAAAACTCAACAAACGAGTAAAATTACCCAATTTCGCTTAAGAAATAATGAAAATCAAACTCAAAATCCTTGATCAAATTGTTTATTAATAGGGTGTATTCCATATTCGCTCTGATGACCTTCTGTAGACCCTAGAGCGTCCATCATGACCATGTAATGTCATTCTGCACTCATCAGAGAACATAACAGACCGCCATTGGTTATACGTCCAATTTAAATGTTCCCTGGCAAATTGTAGTCGGGCTTGTCGGTGAGCTGTGGTCAATTTGGGACCATTTGCTGGGCGATGTGAAGTCAGTCCTGCTTCACCAAGTCTTCTTCTGACTGTCCACCGACTTATACTGACATTGTGAACTTCTCGAAGCTCTTGTCCCAGTTGAACCGCATTCAGTTGCCGATTTCTTAGACCTCGACACAAGAAAGCGGTCATCACGCTCTGATGTTCTGCGTCGCCGGCCAGATCCTGGTCGCCGAATGTAGCCACCGGTTTCAGGAAAACTCTGGTTCACACGACGAACAGAGTAGAGGCTCAAATTTAGTCGTCGAGCAACGTCACTTTGATGCTGGCCTGCTTCGAGCAAGGCATTAACTTGAGCGGCTTCTGCGGGCGTGGTATCCATATTTTTCCGTATGTTTTCAGTAGAGATGTTATCACGTTGACCTTTGGTATGCAACTGGTTAAAAATCCTTTTTTTTTTTATAAATGGCATCTCGTAGTTGACCTTGAGAGGTCGTGACTACTTAACCGGACTATCCTGTGGTTGCCTTAAGTAAACTCAAAGCCTCCAGCCAGGGAAGTGATTAAAAATCCAAAAAAAACCGACCCTTTTATACCTGCGGGTAAGGGGTGCAAGTAGTGACAATGCTAACGGGTGAATTTGGCTAATTTGGTTTTCGGCTGGTTTCTGTAAGTTACGTGAAGGTCAATGATTTTAATTTTGTGTTTTTTTAAAGCTAAGCTTGTATTCTTTAATTTTGCCTAATGATTTGTACTCAATATCTTTAGATTTAAGAAAAAAATCAGTAATAAACCAAATTACAAGGTGTGTGCGATTTTATTGCTCTCAAGTGAAGTTAGGTCACATTTTTAAAAAAATATTCATTAAAAACGTTGCCGTGTCTATTTATTAATAGGTCAAGCAAGCAACCCAATGTCAGCGCGGCGCAGCAGCCCGGTGACGACTCCTCCCTCGATAAAGCGTCGTCTCAGACGCAAGAAACAATCAGAATGGCCAGTAAAACTACCTTTACAATTTTTTTAATGACTTATTTTCTCTGTGAAATAGGTCAATATAATTAAAATCAGTTGGGGTGTCTGAGGTTTTGCGCATTTAACGTTACACGTTGTATAGTTAGTTATTAGTATTTTAATTTAGTACCTAGTGTAAATAGTTAATTAATAGATTATGAAAATAAACAAACGTAAGAATTATTCCCCACTTCCGCAGCTTTAAATACAATTCTGAAAAAACGTTGTGTATGTTCCAAAATGTAAGAACCATGTTCCTACATTTTGGAACATGGTTCCTGAAAATTGTAGCCTACGGGCTACGTGGTCACGAATTCACTATCACGACTATTCGCTACGGCCCGACAGTACGTAAATATTTTAACTTATTAGTTGATACTTATAGGTATTTTCCTAAGCACTGAATGTAGACATCATTCTAAGTATGTGAAGCTGCCGTGGTATTTATTATGTAACTAACGAATTCACTTGGTAAAAATAAATCCTACTAATATTATAAACGCGAAATTTTGTGAGAATGAATGTATAAACGCAAAAACTACTAAACGGATTTGGATGAAAGTGGCACACAGATATTTTATAACCAGAATTAACACAGGATACTTTTTATTCCAATATTCACTCGGGATCGAAACTTATGCGGGTGAAACCGCGGCGCTGCTAGTGAAATAATATGTTTTGATCAATTCATGATAACCATCACAGAATAAGTGTCTAGTGTTTAACAACAAGACGAAAGAAAAAATAAGCTGTTTCATACATTATGGTCAAGTAGGTTTTGAACTTTTGTATTAAACAGCTGATTATTTTTTCGTGGTTTCAGAGTTGGTCCCATAGTAAAAGTTGTTCATATTCATGGGTAGAACACCCCGTAAACTATAATAATTAGAGACTGTAACAAAAAATAATGCAGTATAAGAGTCTTCGTATCCTTTGACAATGGAGACGTAAGAATACTATTACACCTTCCAGCATCCAGTGACTTGGATAACAATATGACTCTTTCGGCCTCGTTCTGGATGAACTCCACCACTCTAGATGGTGTCTTCCAATATATTATAGTGCGGACAATTTGGTGACGCAACTTTACCCATGAGAAATGCAAAACTGTTCATTGGAATGTGTCCTGACCGGAGACGAAGAGCCATTACAATTTCCGACCGACCGATCAAAGCATGTATTATATTCAATGTTTACTTAGGTATTTAACGTTATTTGAATGCTTATTTTATTCTATTTTTTATAATTCTTTGTTAATTAATGTAATTGGACCTGTGCCGTTTTAATTAACTATAAACAAATAAATAAATAAATAATAAATAAACTTCCATTTTAGGCAAAACCGAAAAGTATGCACAATAAAAAAGTCACGACCTCGCAATTGGCTTGCAATTTTATAATCAATATTATTATATTGCAATACTCGATAAAATTTCATTAAACTGGTAATTATCATTGTTTAAAAAACAGTTAAAGATAGTGGGTGTTAAAAGTTTAAAAGACATTATTTACATATTTAACTGGTTTATACTTGCAATAATAAAATGTCATTTTAGTTTGTCATTCTTTGTCACAGTGTGATTTTAATCGTAAGCGATCTGAAAAATCGAGCCCTCGTTAGATTAAAATCACTTTAACCTTTTACCAGGCCCCGGATATATGCATCCCACATAGATTTTTCAATGCTCTGCCCAGGTTTTGAATTTAAAAAGCACAGAAGCTATCAAAATAAATTCTTGAATGTATACGCTGTTGTTCCAAATTCGCAACCTTCGATATCCGAACGTACGTGTCACTGACAGACATTTGAATTTTGACTACCCGTTGAACAGGCCCTTTTCGTTAAGTGCGGAAGTTTTTTGTTCGATTATGGCGAAACAAAGAAAGGTAAGTCGGGCAATTTTTTGATATGTTGTAGATTTTGAGTTTTTCTATTGGGTTTACATCATTTCTAGTCGATTTCTTGTCTAAATTGTCTGAAATATAGCAAAATATAACGTGGGAAACATATGACCATAGCCTGTTTAGTCGACGTTATTTGTGGGAGCTATATATCCTTTGCCTGTTCGAATCACATTTTTTTCATATACTAGCTATTGCACCCTACTTTATCTGTGATTTTTTAAACTCTGGTTTCTACTGGAAAATAGGCACAGGATGTGTAACGTTAAATGCGCAAAACCTGAAAATGGTTTGATCAGAATAACGAGCAGAATTAATTGAACCACTTTTTAATATAGGTCACATTTTTCAAAAAAATCTTCATCAAAAACGTTGCCGTGTCTATTTATTAATAGGTCAAGCAAACCAATGTCAGCGCGGCGCAGCGGCCCGTCGACGACTCCTCCCTCGATAAAGCCTCGTCGCAGACGCAAGAAACGATCAGAATGGCCAGTAAAACTAAAAAAGCACATAAAACCTTTACAATTTTTTTAATGACTTATTTTCTCTCTGAAATAGGTCAATTGAATTAAAAATCAGTTGGGGTGTCTGAGGTTTTGTGCATTTAACGTTACAAGTTGTATATAATTATCCATTATAAGGTAGTTCTTTACCAGGCAACGGAATACGTTTTCCCACTTTTTATTTTCAGACATTTCAGTGTATTTCCAGAATTTTTTTGATGAGGAATCATATAGGGCGTGATTCAACGACCAAATCCATATAGAACACTTTATATCTTCCAGCCAGTCTTCGGGGCCTGGTTAAGGGTTAAAAAACAAACCTAAATACACCCGAGAATCCTTGCTGTATCACGCTGACTCCGGCCAATTTCCAGCATTGTGAGAATTTCCGTTCATTCTTTAATTGTAAGCGACATTATAACAGCTTCAATAATGAACATTGAACATCAGAAACGCTTTTTACATAGCTTTTTAAACGAGAGAATAGAAACAAAAGCAAAAACAGCCGTGCGATTCTGTGACCATCTCACCGTGAAAGCTTGGGTGAAGTGAGCGTGGAGTGAGCTGTCATTCGCTAGGAATTAACACTATTAAGTGCTCACTTTACTTAAGATTTCACGGTGAGATTTTGACAGAATCGAATCCATCAAGTTGGGCATGATCTGATCAGAAGCACTGCACTCGCACGGGGTGTTGGATTGGATGGGTCTGTAATCCCCCACTTTGATAAATTGTGTCTGCAGCAGCCTACTTACTTGTACGCAATTGATACTAATTACTGAAGGGAATTCTGATAATTTTCTCTCATAATGTTATGTCGGGTCAAAGGCTAACACGTGTCTCTGTTTTGCATTTCATCTTTCAGATAGAAATATTTACATTTTAGTTTGTCTATTTCCTATCTGGCTGATCTTGAAACGTAGTTTTTCTTTTGCCTACGCTTACAATGTAATAGATATTCACACAAAGATGGGTATCAGTGGACAATAGTTCCTTGAGGCATCTACTTTTAGTCATTCTTTATATAATGAAAATAACAATGTGGGTACATTGTCGAGTTTCAGATTTCGATCGAAAAAAAAAATGCGTATGTAGCTAGTTGGAGTAGCAGAAATATGTTATTCATGTATAGCTGAATGGGGTTTAAAATAACTACTTATGCAAGCCTTGCATTTTCATTATATACGTTGTAAATACGTTGTTGTAAATACATAGTAAAGTAAAATTTTGCATAATAGGTAACCTTCTAAGCACATTTCCTTTATTTTCATCATCACTTGCATTTCGAATAATGGAAGAGTACAGCAGCACGATTCTGTAATAATCTCACCGTGAAAACTTACGTGAAGTGAGCGTGGAGTGAGCTGTCAGTGTCATCCCACATGATACTAGGGATTGACCATAGCATAAAAAACATGATTAAAATCCCGATTATGATTGTAAATGTATGCTTGGTCAATCCCTAGCATCAGTAGAATGGCACTGACAGCTCACTCCACGCAAGTTTTCACGGTGAGATTTTTACGGAATCGACCGGCAGGAACTTATCTTCAAACGGAATCTTTCTTAATTAACAAAGTGGTAGTTTCCTTTTCCCATTTATGTTTATTATCTAGAGGGGCCCGTGGCTAAATAATAACAACGGCTGTCATTCGTGGATCTTTGACAGTCGTTACGAGTAGTCAGAAGCCCGAAAGTCTGACAACCAGTCTTACCAAGCGTTATAGTATTATCTAGTAACTGGGTTGTGGAGGTCAGATAGGCACTCGCTCCATGTAAAATACTGGTATTCAGCTGCATCCGGTTAGCCTGGAAGCCGACGCCAACATAGTTGGGAAAAGGCTATAAAGATGATGACATTTGGCTCGAGTAGGTACTAGTCTTGTATGGGACAGTAGATATTTTTTTTTGCGATTTCGATGTTGGTCCCATGGAGAAAGTTGTTTATTTGGATGGACCCTTTAATATGACCACAAGCACTCATCTCTGATACATGCTGTATGCCGCTTATGCTGTTATACAGGGTCAAATTAAATTAGCTAGCGAAACTCTGCAAACGTGATGGGTATCGATATCTAAACATGATAAATTATCATTTTTATTATAGGTTTTCAATAATTAATTTTGAAAAAAAAAAGCTTAAAAAGTAACTTGACCTGACACAATTACATTGGTAGGTATTTATCGCTAGTAAACAGGCTGCTGGATGAAGTCTAACAATATGTTTACTAATATAACTACTATATAATATACTACAAATAATGTACAACATTATTTTTAGTATATTGCAAACCTGAATATAGTTTGTTCAGAATGAGCTGAATCGATTCCAATAATTTTTACAACATGTTATATTTTGCCCCAAAAATATTTAAAAAAGGTTACAAGTTGGACACCGAGCGACACTGAGCACATTATGCGCACAACACAGGTCACCGGCCGGTCATAGCGGCACTAGGCGCAGGCGCACAGCAGGCTGGAGACGCGGGCGGCGCGGTGGTGCCGCGTGGTGTGAGCATATTTTTGTACGGACATCCAGGTAACACAACAAGCTTTGTGATTTTTCATGATTCAGTTTCTTTACATAAAAATACTAGACACGTGTTTCGGGTTTCGCATATACTAAAACTAATGTTGTACATGTCGCAGCCAACTGGTTTAATTAGCCGTTTAATTAACCGCCTAGCCTTTTAACTAAACGGCGGCCGTTCAACTAAGGGTCTGAATGATATTCAATTATAGTTTAGGCTGGAACTGAACCAATCACGCGCGAACCGAATTGGTCGCAGTAACTAAGCTAGTGCACCCCGACCAAATGGCTTAGGTTAGGTTAGAACTGTGATCCACCGCGTGCGAGCCGAGAGAGCGAAGCGAGGCGAGCACTACTTCCAAAGGCCAGGCGGTTAACTAAACGGCTAATTTAACCAATTGGCTGCGACATATACATACATGTCATAAATTGTTTATTTCTTCCATATCAGAGTTATGTTAAATGCCTTCTAAAGCAGAAAATAATAATAATTGTAAGTAGTGTTAGTGACATCTACTTGTTATCTGAAATGACGAATACGTAATGGCCTGTACATGATTTTCGATTAAGGAAAACGAAGAGTCAAGACATTGGCCCTTGCTTCTGCAAGGTCACTGAATAATATACACACTGATAATAGTGATGATTATGTTCCTTATGAAGAATGTGTTCATCATGTCTACTCGTATTTGCTTTTAGTTTACGCGTTAAAGGCAGACAGGCGCGACTCGACAACGCGACGCGACTCTAGTAGAACAATGTCTATGAAAATTTCATGGAAATTGTACTACCAGAGTCACGTCGCACCGTCGCGTTCGCCTTTATGAAGTTTCTACGGGAGCCTGTAACATGTGCATACAATAAAAGCAGCCCTGAAAATTTTATGAAACAGTAAATTTATTGTATTTTGGTTGGTGACAAAAAATGTATACGCTAGGTCTAGAAACATGTGCTGAAATGTGCAGGTTACAGTTAGCATGTTGGAGTCCCTGCCATCCTGTCACCTGTACAAGGCCCCTGAAAACATAACACTCCTTTTATGGGACACTCACGAATAAATTATATTATAAACCGTTTCTCCTGAGGTGAAGTTATATGCTGTGGAAATTATTTGCACAAAGTTAGATTAATTATCTGCCGTGCAATTCTGTAACCATCTCACGGTGAAATCATAAGTGAAGTGAGCTGTCATTATATAGGGATTAACACTATTATGTGCTAACTTCACTTATGATTTCACGGTGAGGTTTTTACAGAATCGACCGGCAACATCAAGTTACATTTTTAACTTAGATACCTACTTAAGCTTGTACTACCATTAGGTACCAACTATCGTCACTAGAAAAAGTTTTAATTAATTCCTGTGAAGCAGAAACAAGGAAAACATTTTTTTTTTTAAGAAAGTAAATGATTTTTTTTTTAAGTTAGTCTACGCTGTCCCTCTGCTGGTGCACCTTGATCCAACCCTTGCGGTACCCACACGTCTATGTCGTCTCGCCACCTCTTCTTGAAACTCATCTCATCTTGAAAACTCATCGATATTCGACCCTGCTCGCTCACCGAGTCGCAAAAGTTCCGTCTTGGGGTTTGGTAAAGAGCAATGGAGCGCAGCATTTTCGTGGTTACTCGTAAATGAACTGACAGAATACGAAACATCCACTGCAAAACATTCTTGATATTCATCTGGTGGTGTGCCTTTTTATTTTCTGCAGTCATGAATCCTGATACTACGATGTGACACTACTCGTACGTATGTAGGTACGAGGTAGGTACCTCATCATCTGCCGAGCCTTTTCCCAACTATGTTGAGGTCGGCTTCCAGTCTAACCGGATGCAGCTGAATACCAGTATTTTACATGGAGCGACTGCCTATCTGACTTCCACTTACTGCGTAATACGGTACCCCTAGGTAAGACTGGTTGTCAGATTTTCGGGCTTCTGACTACCCGTAACGACAGTCAGAGATCTACGAATGACAGCCGGGACCAACGGCTTAACGTGCTTTCCGAGGCACGGAGGGGTCTCGGTATGTAAAGATGGTCACCCATCCACAGACCAACCGCAGCAAGCGTAGCTTAACATGATCGATCGACCTGTACGGCTGTTATTATTTAGCCACGGGCCCTACGACCTCGTAGGGCCGAAATTAAATACGTACGATAGGTATGTACCTACCTAGGTACATACCTATCGTACGTATTTAATATTCCATGAGTTGAAAAAGTTGTCTTGATAATAATAACATTACAAATTCCAAGATAAGATTCTGACGCAAATCACGGCACGCAGCTGGTCTCCATAAAACAATTAAAACCCTATTAAATATCCCTATATCAACATTTTTTAGATAAATCGAAGACTCTCATCGTCTCACTGTCTTTACACATTCCTGCTAGTAATTACACTATTAAGCGAACGAATTCAATAAATAACTATGTCTATTTCGACGTAGAATCGAATGATCTCATACGCATTGTTTCAGAATAACACATGTTTTCAGCAATTTCAATCACAGCCGAATATAGAGATAGGTCCAAAACGTGATTAATAGTTATCAATTGATTGTAGCAATTGGCTGCAGATAATTTGTAAACAGTGGGTTGTTTAGCACAATAATTAGTGTGCCTGTCGCGACGAATGAAAATACATTCAGAACTGAAGACAATCAACGTGTTATGGATATTCCACGTGCCAGAATGTTTCATGGTATTTGATTTCCAAACACTTTCGTGCAGTGTCTCGTGTCGTCGAATACCTAGACGTTCTTAATTCACTAGTGACTTGATTCGGTGATTTGATTTTTTTAGTGACTGTGCTTCGAAATCAATTAAAATATTTTCAATTTCATTATGTTCTACAAGTGCAAAAAGAGTGCTTTTTGGAAATTATGCAAGAACGTCATTTAATATTGAACTATATTGAACATTATATTTTTATCATATGGATTTTAATTTTACATGGGACGCAGGTATTTTACATATTTTTCACTTCACCTGCTCGCTAACGTCAAATTATATGTCATGCAAACCTAACCTAAAGCAATTTAAGCCCTAGGCTTTAGCCGGCTATTAATATTGAATTTCAGTATGACCCGCTGGTCAGTAATGTGATTTGAATTTGGAACCTCAACTGAGAAAATCGTATGGAAACATAAAAAAAAAAACTTTTTTTTCTATTAATGTACAGGTCGATCAAAGAGTTCTCATTTCATAGGTTTTTGTCGCCGTCGAGGAACAAAATGATCGGTTAATGTGTCGCGTACACACACCCCCCCGCGTTAGAATTTGGATTTGGGCTGATGCACCATTGGCGATTTTATTGAGTTTTTGATGGAAATGCATGAGATTAGATTGGAAAATTAAAAAAAAAACCCGACAGGCAGAAGGTACAGTTATTTCAGTTCAATAATAAATTTGATGCCACCAACTGCAGCAACCTGCTTGAAAAGTAAGCTGTTTTGAATCTTAGTTGCAGTTGGGTTTTGATTTTGTCGTTTTATTTTAATTTTAATTCTTTTATTGTCTTATATTTTTTAATAGTCTTTTATAAACTACTTATTTAAATTGGTTTTTAATACCTTGCAGTAGGAGCGAAAAGTAGAGTATTCTCCGCGGGGATAAAAGTGTCTTCGTCTTGGGCGAGCTTGAAACACTCACTGCACTTAGGATTCTAGTCTTAACTTCCTCGCTTCGCTCGAGCCCTAACATCCTTCGTTGCGTTCAGGATTTAAAATAGTGCTCGCGACATTAAGACACTGCTTTATCCCCTTACAGTCAATCTGGGTAACTTTGACAGATAAGGGCGATATTTTATACTATATTTAAAAAAATTACGCCTATCACTCGAGTGTTTTTTATTTTATCAGTGCTCTCGTATTACTTTCCATCTATAGAAATTCACAGAAAGTTTATAAAACATACCAATATAGTAGAAAATCTCAATTCTGTGCCCTGTCAAAGTTACCTTCATAAAATGGGTAACTTTGACACACACAGAGCCATGTATAAAAAAGTAGTAATAAGTATTATTTTTATCAATCTGGGTAACATTGCAAACTAAAAAATATAACAAGCAAACTTGAATTCGCGCGCTATATTCAGAAAAAAAGTTTTGACGTTTTCTTACTTTGACAGCTTACTTTTTTTTAAGGTGGGTTTACGAAGCTTGTTTAAAATTGCAAATCTAAAATAAACATTTATGAATAGTGTTGGCTTCATGCGAAAAAATAATCAAAACTAGTTCATGGTCCCGCTGTCAAAGTTACCCGAATGAATCAAAGTTACCCAAATTGACTGTAGTGAATAATCTACTATTATAGAATCATCTTTCTCCTGCCCTTTTCCCAATTTATTTGGGGTCGGCGCAACATAACTTATTTTATAGAATACAAATGTTAAATGTATTTATAAGGTTTCTGTAGGTTCTATACCTACGTAATGACTGGCTTAGGTGTTAATTTTTGTTGATGGACGGTGAGGGAGAGGAAGGACAAAGAAAAGATGGATGAATTGTGAGCGGAATGATATGAAAGAAAAAGGAAGTAAATTATAGCGTGACGGTTGACAGAGGAAAATGAAAGAAGAAAACGTGTTGCGCCGATTCCAAGTAACGCATGGAACAAGAGCAGCAGTGCGATTCTGTAACTATCTCACCATGAGAACTTGGGTGAAGTGAGCGTGGAGTGAGTTGTCAGTGTCGTCCCACCTGCTACTAGGAATTGACCAAGAATACTGGACACAAAAGTGCATAGACAGTTTAAAACTGAGAACACACGTACCTGTGTACACTGAAGTTACACAAAAAAAATAAAAAAAATAATAATTGATTGATTTTTAATCTTTTGGGTGCAATGATTCTGAGAGGTCATTGTATTTTTTATAGATAAGGCCTATTAGTAGCATCCACCCTAATTAGGAACGTCTGGAAGTATGTGATAAGAGGTGTTATTAATTACCCGTACGACAGGAAATCGAATATTAATCTTGCCACTGAAAATATTTTTGTAAGTTTTTGGAAGTCAATGCTTTTTGTTTAAGTATATAAAAATCACCTTCCTGATTTGAACATAAAAATGGCTATATCTCTGAAACCCCCCTTCCTCTACTATACCATAAGTCGAGGTTCGAGGGAAATGTAGGTACATTCGCCGCACCCCCAACTGCCGCTCGCTATGCCTGGAAAACGCCTCACTAACAACTCTATAGTTGCTAGTGAGGCGTTGGCTCCTGTAACACAGGTATTGTTACCTAGCGCAGGAGTCAGAGCTTGACTTTGTTTGTACACATTTTTATGCCAATAAATTATTATTATTATTACCTATATAACTTCTTTGCATAAAGCAATTCTTGCAACGATCATGCTGACATGAGAGAAGAAAAGCAGAATCTTTCTTCGTATTCAGTAGCTAGGCTGTAACTTGTCTGGATGTTGGTATACTACTTACTTTTTATATCACATTAAGAAATATCGTTACGGGTAGTCCGAAGCCCAAAAGTCTGACACCCAGTCTTACTAAGGAGTATCGTGTTATCCAGTAACTGGATTGTGGAGGTCACATACGTAGCCACTCCATGTAAAATACTGATATTCAGCTGCATCCAGTTAGACTGGGAACCGACCCCAACATAGTTGGGAAAACGCTAAGCAAATTGATTGAGGTACTTAGTATTATATTTCGATAACTATGGCATTATGTTATTATCCGCCTCTATACATTTATGTGCTTGAAGTATTAAATAAATAAATATTGTCTAAAGCATGAAAGAAAATGAAATTAGACCCAAAAGGATTAATTTAGTTATTATGATCAAAAACGTCCCTCAAACAACAACGGCAATCATTATCAAGAAATAGTTGCATTCATTGATATCATATTGATAAAAATAAGTGTGCTGATACATTCACACTTGTTTTTTTTTAATTCTTATAAAAAACAGATAAATTGGATTACAAAGTAAGCACGTTGTAATGTGCCTTAAAAAAGACAACGCCACTGCGATGCCTCTGATATTGTGTGTCATGTTATCGTAGGAGGTGGAGAGCCAGTTGGGGTTCCTTCTTGTTTGACACTCTATGAACTATATGGCATTAAAAATGACTGTATAAATATTGGTCTACAGTAAAATTGTCAAATCCATTGCAAACCGCATGATATTGGAATATCCAAAAAAAGCAGGTGTAAATTAAAAAGGGGACAGGGGTAACGCACTAAGGCCCACTATTCATAAAATATCATTCTGTCTCTGTCATCTTCACACGACTGACAGAAATAGAACGATATTTTAAATTCATGTAGAGCTGTATTTAATGATTTGTGGTGCAAGTGGGCCTAAAAGCTGATTTTCTAATTAGTAGTGTACTTAGTTGCGTTGCGTACCAATGCGTTTTTTGCTAACTATCGCTTCGACTTAGGTGTACTTACCTACGGTTTGCTTGTAGGTGGACGCCCACCTCAATGATGTCCTGAACCCTGTGAACGAGGAGATCGACGTGTGGCACCAGCGTGACACGCGGGTCGCGATCCGGGCCAATAATGACCGCCTCGCTTGCGAGAGGCCCAACATCTACATTTGTGAGGTGAGTCTTTAAAGAAATGGAAGATATATAGAACACAAGGGCAGCAAGCTTGAACTAAACAAAAAAAAACAATGAATCAAGACTTCAATTGGACTTACACAGTGAAGCAATCTCCTTTCGACGCTGCAAAACGTTAGAAACTACCCAGTCAATATCCACCTGTACTTAGATAGATACTTAGGGCCGATCCTCACTATAACGCCGTTCACAGTTCGTTCTCGGTCCAATCTCGGTTTGATAAAAATAAATTATCAAGTAAAAAATATAATGTGTGCATTCATACTATCCGTAACAGTCAAGTTTCGCTCGAATTCCATTCCAATCACGATCAGGGCCGATCCTCACTATAAGAACTGAGTCAGATTGTATAATGTGAACATGATGCGACTTTACCAGACCGATATCGGATCGAGAACGAACTATGAACGACATTATAGTGAGGGTCGGCCCTTATAGATATAGGGATACCTACTGCCATCCCCTAGTATTGAACCACTCGTAAGTACAGACGCCAGCTGCCCGAAACTGTCAAATATTTGCAATCAACTTTGAACTTTATGCTTCAGCGATAAAGTTGAAAATCGATTAAAGAAATTTGACAGATTGTAGTAGCTTGATGTGCTGGCGTTTGTACCTACATTACAATATGTGATACGTACACATACCCTACCGTGCACATTACACAAGCTGCGGCTAGCAACGTTCCAATATAATGAGCTGAGAGCTTTGCTAGTGGAAAGGTACTCCCGTTCGACAGATATTTGTAGATTAATTGGTAGATTCTAGAGACTAGAGATGCCGATGCATTCCACCAGTTTCTATGAAAAATCTTTTACTGTTCAAGCAGTACGCTTATGGAATGACTTGCCCGTGTCGGTAAGGCGTGCTCAATCTTTGTCCACTTTTAAAATTAGTATAAAAAATCACTTCCTCTCTCCTTAAACAGCACCATTATATTTTCTTTACTCCTGTTTCATGTCTATTGTTATATGTATATATTTATTTAGATTGGTATAATATACTTTATGTATGTATTTATTTTATCGTGTAAATAGTACACCACAGACTACCTACAATATTTGTCTCTCCTTCCCTTTTCAATCCATCCAAAGGTTGTCTTTAAAAGATCGCTCTTAGCGATAAGACCGCCCATTGTGTCACCGTTTGTAAAATTTCTATATTTATGTCTGTAATCTATATGGTGTACATAATAAAGAGTATTCTAGATATCCGATCTGCCGATAGGACAGGCTAGCATTCTACTGCACGGCGTCGATGTAGCCTAAAATGGATATTACGAACATAGTTTTCATGAACAATACGGATTTTAACAGCATAGAGAGAGGGTACTTTTATTTTGGGTGCTGCTCTTACTCTGTGGTTTTATTTTGTCTGTCAAAGCATCTTAACATAGTAAACTTGAAAAGGTGTTTTTAATTTATAATATTATTTATTTTTAGGAGCCACCAAACACTGTACCGCCAGACGCAAGGAAGACCTGCAACTACCGCAATGTGCGATACCACGAGCAGGTCTTCCGTTGGGTGGCAGGTCGAGGATGCCTGCTGTATACCCCCGACTTCCTCTACGTTGCCGGTTTTAACTCCATCAACCTGAACGCTGGATGCTTTTACGGGAACTGGTTCGCGCCATGTCTGGAGATCGTGAGTTATATTTTGTACCTATAGCGCCATAAGATTCTTTCTACGCGTGGACAAAATCGGAACTAACGCCGCCATCTTGTTTTTTCAATGCATTTTACAAAACAATTGTAATGTTTACCAACAGCGCAACTCCCAAACCCGCAATCCAACGTCATTCGAGCGCCAGCGCCATAAGGTCACTTTATTTTTGGTCCATTTTCGAAATCTGAAAGTGGACTTCTGACCACGGGGCTCATATCTGAACGTTTTCAAATATATTTTCAGTGTTCTCTCATCATGCCGCACCTACTCAGCTATCAACTTTTCGACCTGCATATGCTTGCTCAAAAACCATCTGACCTCCCCTACCTAGGGAATTCGGGTGTTTACTTGGCACTTTGACTTTCGCAAAGAGGCTCTACAATAACGATGTTCTACAAAGACGGCACTTTTTTTTTAAACTCGACGTGCTACGGCCACGGTATGGTAGCTACTTAGCCTACTTATAGGTACACGTAGTACCTAGACGTTGAGCAACACTATTAGATCTTGGACTTATCGCATAACTAGGTCACACTACAACGTAATTGTCAAAGACGTAAACCAATCCAAGCTGATATTGCCTACCTATATGACCAGAACTTAGCCTTTCCTTTGAGATTTGCAGTTCGAAAAACACCATTTCTCTTAAAATGCAACAACCTCTGTCTTCCGCAAACAGTCTTTCATTCTTCTGCTGGTCGGCCCATCCACCCGAGGGCTTCCCACTTCCACGCGATGTTTCCTAATTTGCGAACTTAACTCAAGGATTGGTTCTTCTTTACATACTCGCTGACCAGCATAGTGCTGTTTCAGCTTTCTTACTATGTGTTGCCTACGCCAAACATGAGGCTTACTGTGCCATTTAGACGCTAAGTCGACGATAGAACGTATGAGAATTAGCAATAACGCACACGAAGGGCAAATAGCCTGCTGGGATTTCCATTCTATTGTCGTGGACAACTTGTCTGCCTTAGAGACGATACGAACACTTTATGAAAAAGGGACATGAGAATGTATTGGTATCGAATCAAAGTGCTCTCTAGCAATCCGTGAAGTCTCAGATAAGCAGTTTAAATACCTATTCTATTTCTGTCCCTGAAATTTTCCAAAATGAATGATACAAATATCAACCCAAAGTATTGTATTTGATTATTAGTCTTCAACTCTTTACGTCGAGCCATCAGCTTAGAAGCGATTGTGGCGATGAATATCTTAGCGATAGTGGATCACTGCCAAAGATATGAACTTGTGATAGTCTTGAACATTATAGGAACTATGATATCTTGATATGTAACCTTGTACCCAAAACATGAATCAGCGTTTGCTGAAGTCAAGTAGATTCTACGGTATAGGTTAAGTGTACGATGCCGAAGGCTTATAATAGAACATGCTGTCTTGGCCATGTAGGTGACCGATTCCATAAGATTCAATGTAATCAGACGCATTTTTAGATTAAGTTTTAGACTTGGGTAGTTATCAACTCCCTATTTTAATTTTGATTTATTATTTTTTTGCTTGAGTGCGTATAGTTTTTATTGTATTTGTTGGTACTCGTATATTGGCGTGGCTAGCTGACATAATTATGGCAAATAATTTAATTTAGTGTTCTGTGTCTTGTAATGTTAATTACTTTGCATAGGTACGTTGTATTGTATTCTATAAAGTTTTTTACAGAACAGACAGCTGTGCTGCTGGGGAGTTTGTTGCGCCACTTCTTCTGCCCAGCGAAAGCACTAGGAAATGGTGAAGGGCGGGCGACTGTCTTTTGGTGGGGGACTGTCTTTTGTAATTTTGACGTTCGAAAAGTGCTGATTCTCAGTCTAGTTTGAATTTGATTTTGATGAAACATGAACTTTTGAATCTCCTGTAAAGCGCCTTAGCTCGTATATCTTTTGGTGCAGCCTACGCAATGACTCGCGGTCTGCGTGCGTCCATAAGATTTAGATTTTTTGTCCTTACAGGCTAAAGAGGACGGTTCATGTGGCTGCTATCCTTTCGACCCTGGTCTGGAAGAGGTGGCCGCAGCAGTGCACGAAGCACTTTTACCGGTGGCACAGGGGAGGTGGGAGCGATGCTTCTACGCCGCAAGCGACTGCTGCAGCCATTATATGTCAGAAAACCATAATACTTCGGGTAAACTAAATGTTTTCTATTACCTATTAATGTTTATTAATAATACCTGATCTTCAGGGGTGATTTGTTAACTTGTGAAGTAGTGATCCAACAAAATATAGTTTTCTATGTAGTTATAACCATGTCGGGGGTGCGAAACGAATCTTGCACTCCCGAACCGATTCATGGTAGCAAGAGAAACCGCTTAGGCTGAAGGGTTTTAGTCGTTAGAAGACCGACATAGCCCTTCCAGACGGAGGGTATCGATGAGGATTCCGCTACGAGAGAAAAAAAGGCAGCTAAGGTCGATTAAAATAGGACAAAAGACGATTGAAAAGAGACGGGCTTCTAGACTACAGTCGGTTCACAGTTTTACCTCTGATTTGGCATCACTATCCAAATCATTGTAGTCTTTATCCCAATTACAATAAGGGTGCTGTTAGGTTGCTGCTGTCAGATGTAAAATAACGATGACTACTTCGATCCATTATTGTTTCTTCACGATTTACAATAGGACACATGACACATTATTAACTTTTCATTGTAGTCAACCAGTGTGAAGTCACGTTCGACGGGTGGACTTGCTGGCAAGAAGCGTTTACAGGAGATGTGGCCTCCGAAGTTTGTTCAGAATTCGCCTATTCCAGCGCCGGACCTTCGTGCAACCGTATGTTTTTTTTTTTTATATTATTTAACCAGCACATACCTGCTAGCATCAGATTTCTAGCTAGCTTATCGTCATCATTTTGTTACGTAGATACCTAGATTTTTTTTTTTACGCAGGCTGACTTGTTATCGTTGGTGTTCAGTCTTTGACTCAGTCTTTGGCTGGTATTCGACTTTTACGATATTAACCAAAACAATCTCTCACCTGCTAAAGTCCCTTTGTTTTGTGTAGCTAAGTATGAAAGGTAGTGTTTGTTATCTATAAGTCAATAACCGAAAAAGTAAACTATGTTTCTTAAGAGATCTTGAAATAACTAGATTGCGCAGGCACGGCTGTTGTTAGGCATCTGCACTATCTACCTTACTTGCAATATATATTTCATAACAAGTACTATCTTGTCTTTAAGTGGCCAAACTTATTTTTGCCAATTTTTCCAGACTATAGTAGCAAACAGTGCCACACAAACGCAACATGGGAGCTCCAAACAGACTACAGTACTTGCAGCATCACACCGCGCCTCCTTCGTCGTTACCAGTTCTACATCGCCGTGTTATCTATCTCCATCATCGCCTGTCTACCCGCAGTTTTCATTTTTTGCTTCTACAAAAAACTCAGAATTACCCGCGTGGCGCTGCACAGGAATCTTCTTATTGCCATCGTAATCAGGAATGCGCTTGTAATCGTCAGCAGAAGTGAGGTAAGCCTGAGACAATAGATTGGCATCATGTACGGTGTAATTGTATTGAAGGTTCGATCAAAATGATTTGGTGTTTACTATTGTAAAGCGAAAATATTGACTGTATTGCTTTTGTTTACACTGGAATTAGGTATCGATCATAGTCCAGTTACGTACACTATATATAGGGTGACTGGTAATTAGTGGTCGATACTTAAACACATGGTTCTACTCATGACACCAAAAATTTTTTATAATGGGACAGAAAGTGAAATGACGAAAAAAAAAAATCATCTGTTCCCTACATTTTGACGACTCGTACGAACATAAATGTAGGGAACAGCTGATTTTTTTTCGCGATTTCGGATTTGGTCCGATAGTAAAAGTTGTTTGTTGTCATGAGTAGAATCATGTGTTTAAATATCGGTCACTAATTACCAGTCACCCTATATAGCGTTTGTGTTTTTAAGACCAAGGTATAAGATTACCTACCGTGAGATCCACCCATCTTTTAGTCCTTATAAACGTTTTTTCAGAGAATGACCCTCGTAGGGACGCAATTACGACACCTCACGCTTTTCGGGTTACTCCATTAGCATAGCTTGTGCGTTTCATATTTGCTAAGTTCTTAAACTTCATTATACAAAATAATAAGCGTTCTCAACTACCTATTTACCTGTAGATCTACATAGACGAGCTGACGAATGCCGGCGAGACGGTGATGACATCGCATGGTGTTGCATGTCGTATTCTGGCGTTTGCTGAACGCGTTGCAGGCAATGCCGTGTTTGTGTGCATGCTGGTCGAAGGCGTGCACTTGCATCGCTCCATAGTTGCTGTGTTCAAGCAAAAGCTGAACATGAAATGGCTGTATTGTATTGCTGCTGGTACGTGTGCCTTCACTAATATATTTTTATAGGGAGCTTTTTAGCGGCAAATTCATTTATTTTATTTTAGCGGCAAATTCATTTAAGCCTCCTAATAAATCAGGCAAATAGAGAACAGCCGTGCGATTCTGGAACCATCTCACCGTGAAAGCTTGGGTGAAGTGAGCGTAGAGTGAGCATTCACTAGGGGTTTACACTATTAAGTTAGTGCTCACTTCACTTATGATGTCACGGTGAGATTTTTACAGAATCGACCGGCTGAAATACCTAGTTTTGATTTGCAGTCGTATAAGATAGTACCTACATTACGGTACGTGACTTAAGTAGTCAGACTATTTAAGTCACAAGTATTTTATAGCTCTTGTGACCTAAACCCGCACATAAGTCACGCTTTTCTATGTAAAAATAGACTACTTTAGTCACAGATACGTGTGACTTAAGTGCAGGTTTAGGTCACTCGGTGCTATAAATTAATTTTATTAGCAATGAATTCGGCGGCATAGTTATTCTTACTGCTTTAATCTAAACTAAATCTAGCTGATTCAAGACTAGAATTTGTATCAATCGTTGTTCGTCTAAAAGTTGCTTTAATTTGTAGTTTAGGCGTATCGCAAAAAGCTTTAAAGTAAATATCACGTCATTCCTAGAGAATAAATCACAAGAAGTATTTTGTGATCAGCAGGGTAGTTGCGTAACACACTATCAGTAGCAATGGGTTTTATTCTGACAGTTCAACAACATTCATTGCTTTATTTGCGTTGTTGAACAGACACATTTTTCGAATATATGGAGCAATGGATTAGAAATATGCTTCAAAATGATTCAATTTGAGAATAATAGTGTGTTATACAATTAGGGAGCTGAGAACGTGTATACAACGTGTAACGTTAAATGCGCAAAACCTGACAATAGTTTGATCAGAATAACGAGCAGAATTAATTGAACCACTTTTTAATATAGGTCACCTTTTTCAAAAAATCTTCATTAAAAACGTTGCCGTGTCTATTTATTAATAGGTCAAGCAAGCCAATGTCAGCGCGGCGCAGCGGCCCGGTGACGACTCTTCCGTTGATAAAGCGTCGTCGCAGACGCAAGAAACGATCAGAATGGCCAGCAAAACTGAAACAGCACATAAAACCCTTAAAAAAAATTTAATGACTTAATTCTCTCTGAAATAGGTCAATTGAATTAAAAATCAGTTGGGGTATCTGAGGTTTTGCGCATTTAGCGTTACACGTTGTACCTATGTATAAGAGAAGAAAATACAGAGGATGAAGATGAAGTAGACACCCATTATAGAAACTCAGACCAATTACTGTTTTATTGAAAAGAAGTAGAAAGGTATTCTACAAGCGCTCCATTTATTCTAAGGACACCAAAATCAAATCAAAATAATACAAACTTCATTAAATTCCCAGTAATAGCTGTAACGCCTACCATAGCCTGGGCTGCCGTAATGGCAGTGCACAACGACCACTCTTGCTGGCTGATATACACGGTACAGCACGTGCAGTGGATACTGGACGTGCCACGCGTCGCCATCTTGCTGGTCAACACTGGCCTCTTCATTGATGTGCTGAGGGTCTTGCTAACGAAGATTCGGAACTCGGAGAACGCTAACCAGCTGTGAGTGCTTCTATTTTTAAAAGTTTGTGGAAGGATCTTTGTATAATGAATGAGTATATTAGAGGAAGTTTAAAAGTGGCGCCTGTTACAGAAAAATTGAAAGGAAGTCGTTTGTCTTGGTATGGACATGTAATGAGGAGGGATGAAACGCATGTAACGAAAAGAGTGATGAATATGAATGTAGATGAATGGAGAGGGAGAGGAAGGCCAAAGAAAAGATGGATGGACGGTGTGAGGAATGATATAAAAGACAAAGGAGTAAATGATGCCATGACGTCTAACAGGGAAGAATGGAAAAAGAAAACGTGTAGCGCCGACCCCAAATAAAATGGGACAAGGGCAGGAAGAAGAAGAAGGAAGGATCTTTGTCTCATTTTTTATTTATAATTATTGTGACAGTGCCTGCCTATAGTCGTTGCACATCACGAGGTCCGAGCGCATCATGTGACTTTCATATCATTGACATTTAGGTAAGGTTTGAAGTGCCATTATTGACGCTTTTGAAATTTAATCTGCGTCTCCTGTTGGCTAAAAACATTGCACAATCGCAATGATTAAAGGAATGTTCTAGAACTATTCTGACAAAAAAATAAGATGTGGGTATTTCTGCATGGGTACAGTTGATATGACGTATTTTGCTATGGAAAATTAAATTTTAAGTAATGCAGAGATTATCCAAAACCGTACTAGATAACATACTCAAATATGGTTTCTGTGTATATGCAATAGGCACCTATTATAATTTACACATCTACATTTTTGGCAGTCTTTATAACAGTTTAAGTAATAAATTAATAATAGTCGGCTGAGCTAATTAGAGTGGAACTGCATCTCGTTGCCGAAAATTACACTTAAAAATAAATTATGCAATGATTTTTAAAACTATACTAGATTTCAGTCAGGACTTTGCGAAGTTCTGCATTTCAAAGGACAGCTCTCGAATTAACATTTCATCGCTTTCCTGTGTTTGAGCTTGGGAAGAGACGCTGGCGCAACAAACTATCCAATAAAAGATGATCGGAGAAGAATCGCTGTTTCACAAAACACAATCCCTCAGCGCCTAAAGGACATCTAGAAATAGAGAAAATATATATTTCCGAATGCTATTTATTTTGCAGGAGCACAGCTAAGGCAACATTGTTCTTAATGCCACTATTTGGAACACAATTCTTGCTGACTGCGTTCAGGCCATCCACCTCTAACTGCACTGAAGAACAGATCTACTACTACGCATCATACACCGTCGAGGGGCTGCAGGGACTCATCGTGGCTATGCTTTTCTGCTATTTTAATAAAGAGGTAGGATTTCAATATCCTTACGATAAAAAATAATATTGTGATTCGTAATATTTAATGATTCGAATTCTATTTCCTCCAGGTCCACGGATTAATCAAAGCAACATACAGAAAAACAGAGAATGCAGTAGTGTCCCGTATGAGACGAGATTCCAACTACCCTAGTATGGGCACAAACTCCGAAAGAAGAATTACCTGCAGTACCGCTCTACCTAGTCCGTCAGACGACGCCAAAGACCAATACGCTACTATAAAACCGAAGTTACATGTCGCTGAAATCATATCGATACAAGCCAGCGAACTACTGGCCGAGATCTTAGAACCAGTCTATGAAACTATACAAAATGGTGTGACTAATGAAGGATACGACTCACTAGATAGGTCGGACTTGGACAACGATTCCGGCTTCATAGCTAACAGAGATTGCAAAGTAGAAGATTACTACGGTTTCACAAACGCTTCAAGCGTTTCAATCAATTGCCAAGACTGGATCCAGTGCGTTTCATCACCACCCAGTAGCATCTACAACAATTCCTTGAATGATTACGAACCAAAATATTTAGAAAAGAAATGTCCGAACCATTCCAAACTACGCGACATTTCTGAAGTTCGCGAAAAGAATTCTGATCAGATAGCAAAATGGAATTACTTGGAATATAGGAATGATTCACCTAACGTAGATGTTAGGAAAGGGAATGGCCCTGAAAAAGAGCCCGTCACTATGAAGACGAAAGATGAGGCTGAATACGATGACTGTGAAAATATGCTCAAGGAGATAATGCAATACATCGAAACCACGGATACTGCAGCCAAAGTCTCATTAGACCCGAACGTTCTTGCGCCAAATAGGCCCGATGGAGATAGGATTGTATTTTTAAATAATTAATTACTTACACCTTGTTAACATTATCATGAAATCACCTTTGTTTTTCACCATCTATAGAGTTAGATATCTGAACATTATATCTGATAATAATATATTATTTTTATCATCATTTCCTAATCGAAATCAGCAGAACTACACAATTCTTTTTGTAATTACATTGCTTAAAATTACTAAACACGTTAAAATTTCTGTTTCGATATTAATTAATCTCACGACTTGTTGGTAATGTAACTAATAACCTCCTGAGTCCCTGAGGTCATTGTAACGGACAAATTATCGTATGTCATAAAGTCCTCATTTATATAAGTCTTGATATATTTTTGTAATAACCGGACGTACTTCCTAACACACATAGGTATTAGTTTTTCGTTTAAAAATCGGCGCTGCTACACCTGATTTAGTCAACCAATAAGAATTCAAATGTTGATTAATGTTGTACAATCTCTGGACTTAGGGCCCATTTTGTCCGGGTCTTTCCGACATCTTGAGATATAAATATGGCGGACTCAGGAGGATACACAGGCTAACAAAAAGCTTTAGCGAAACAAAAATAAGGCACTATTTTTTCTGCAACAGCTTATGATTTTATTCAATGCCACTAAGCCATTAAACATTTCAGCAGGTATCTATAACTGGACGTGAAACTTCATGTTACATTTAGTCATAGCAAGTTAGAGATATTTGTATAAATAAAAATGAAATGATGCAAAGATAATTTTATTTCAATTTACAAACACAGCAGGTCATTGGGAGCATGCGTCATGTATGCAATCACAGCAACGATATGGCTATTTCGGCACACCTCAACCAACATCCTACAACATTAATTGATCTATCAACTTGTATAAAGATCTAGATCCTTTCGAACTCGGCTTACAAAACTGAGTGCGGCAACATACTCACGCACAGTCGACCGCGAGGTGTGCAGTGTTACCTTTCAAATTAAACGTAAAAACGAACATAGTCAAAATGTTGGAGAAGTTTATGTTAGGGTTAGTTTTGTGCTGGGGTGTGCAAAGTTTCCCGGATGGAGCGCCGATAGACACGTGTGTGAAGAGCCGTGCTAATCAGCCTAACCACGGGCAACATAGGACGCAACCCTTGTCCACTCTACCGTACCGGGTCGCCGCATCGGCGTTGGTTTATGGGCCAAATACTCCCGTCACAGGTGAATACACTTTCCTCGTTATTGTCTGATACTACATGTTGTTGTTGTTTTTGTAAGGATTAGTCAGGGTAGTCATTTGCGTGAACAATTGTGTGATTAACATATAATTTTGAAATTAAGGTTAATGAATGACAAATGCGACTTTTGTTTATAAGTAGGTAAGTAGCTAAGTATATTTCAGATACGGTTACAAACGAAGGACGATTAACACTTTATAATTTAAACACTACGTAAAACTAATTGAACATTTTGTCATTATGATTTTGTATTATTAAAAATAACAGTTAATCTACTTTCGTTGCTAACCGTACCTTCAAGTATCTCATTCCGTAACTTTAAGTTTCCCACTTCTGATTTACCTCAACTTACATAACCAAAATAAAAGAGTTATATTTCGATATATATACTTATATTAACCCTTTATGGGGCTCTGTCCATTGTCCATATATTGGACACCATACATTTTAAATCTTCGCGGCTAAACTAAACGTTACACAAATGTAGCGGTAAAGCTCTTGGAATAAAGAGCAAAATAGTGATCTTCTGCCTTATAAAGGGTTAATAAACCATGGCCTGATACCTGCGGTAAGCGCCCAAAAAAGAGCTTTCCTCTTTCCTCCTGATTCTCACCTAAGTCATAGTTTTTGATAATCGAGCATAGAGGAAGAACTTAATACTTTCATGATTTGATATCGACATCCGTCATGTTGGTGAGGTTACACCAGTCAACTGAATTCGAACCAGCCGGTCGATTCTGGAAAAATCTCACCGTGATAACTAAGGTGAAGTGAGCTTAGAGTGAGCTGTGAGTCATGCTGATGCTAGGGATTAACACTATTGACGACGCACTCCACGCTCACTTCACCCAAGTTTTCACGGTGAGATGGTTACAGAATCGCACGGCTGTATCTTGGGTAGGGATCTTGAGAGGTTCAAATTCAGTTGACTGGTGTTAGCTTACCCTAATACAATAAATAAAATAAAAATGTAATTGAAAATTTGCTAAGCTTGCGCCCAGAGAGCATTATTTCGGTTCCAGACGTGTTTCGATATAGGTAATGATCCAGCAAAATATGTATATGAATAATAACCAATAATTTAATGTCGGTACACGCTCATTGCTTCGATGTTTCATTCATCATTTCATTACTTAATACGAACTTAAAATGACTAGACAGCATTTCACAATCGCAACACGTAAGCTTTCGTTCGTTTTTTCGGATCTCCTAATTATTTTTGCAAGCAACCAATTCTAATGTGTTACAAAATAAGTAATAAAACGGATATAACAAGATCAGACGATAAAGTTACTATAAAGTAGCTTTCATTGATAAAATCTACCGGTAGGCTGCACGAGTGCGTAATACTTACTTACAAGTTCGATTACGCAAACCGTATATGTATGGTATTGTAGGTCAGACGGCTTATGGTGGCTCGACCGGTTTGTCCCCAAACAAACTGGGGTAACAAGGTACAGGGTAACAAAGTAAGACTTTGAAAACTGTCTGTAGATGAACAGCTGCGGATTTAAAGGGTTGGATAAGTATCAAAGGATGAAAGGACCCTATTTTGTAGTTACGTTACTTAAAGAAGGTTTTTACTTATTTGGTTTCAAATTGTATCGTCGAGAATCAACTTGGGGTTCAAAATGAATTCATCAAAAGGAAAAAAAATCTTTTAAAATGTTGCGTTAACGTATTTGCACGAATTGCTTTAGGTCACAGGGTGTAACTTGAGCTAAACAACTTTTAAAAAAACTCAAGTGAACTTTCAGCCAGATCAAGAAAACAAGATTAAGTAGGTTAGCATGTTCAGAAAACTTCACAAATATTCATTGAACATTGAAATTAATATAAACATTTATTCTTCAATTCTCGTAATTGCACCTACCATCACCCACTATTTGTCTTTGTATCTCCCAAATGTTGACTGAACTAGTAGATAATACCTATGGCATTATGTTCTCTTCTGTACATTGAATAAATTAAGCTAACGTCTAAAACTCTCAAATTTCAGTTACAATAGAAGGATCAGAGCCCTTCAAAGGGTTCTTCATTCAAGCGCGATCAGTCGAGCACGATAATTGGATCGGGGCATGGGAACCGGCCCCCAACACGACTGTGCATCCAGAATGTTCGTCCATCACACACGGCGACCCTGAGTTCAAGACAAGGGCCACGCTACTGTGGAGAGCGCCGCCTGACGGCCATGGAAGGGTTTATTTTACGTAAGTTTTAGTACTCTTTTGTACGTTAAATTTATTTATTGGATTTCCAACAGAGGCTACACAATTACATGCAAGTATATACAACGTGTAACGTTAAATGCGCAAAACCTCAGACACCCCAACTGATTTTTAATTCAATTTTTTTATTTTTTTTTTTGCTATAAATGAGTAAATTTATATCATTGCCTTCCAGCCCTTTCATCACGAAACTGGTATGTGAATTAACTCTAAGCCCAACACTAGTGGAAGTAGAGCCGATATTTGGGTTCCTATGGCCTTGTATTTCAGAGAGAAAATAAGTCATTAAAAAAATTTTATGTGCTGTTTTAGTTTTACTGGCCATTCTGATCGTTTCTTGCGTCTGCGACGACGCTCTATCGAGGGAGGAGTCGTCACCGGGCCGCTGCACCGCGCTGACATTGGCTTGCTTGACCTATTAATAAATAGACACGGCAACGTTTATAATGAAGATTTTTTGAAAAATGTGACCTATATTAAAAAGTGGTTCAATTAATTCTGCTCGTTATTCTGATCAAACTATTTTCAGGTTTTGCGCATTTAACGTTACACGTTGTATAGAACAAACACAACTGTGCGCTTTCAATTATAGGAGACCACATAATTTACTGAATAATCTATGACTCATTAGTTATGTAGGTTGGGTAAGATTGGTTAGGTAGGTATTTTATTTATTGCGTTCCATAGCTTGGTACAAATTATGGACCCTGTTAGGGCACAGCAACAAGACAAAAGTAGGTAACAAAATTAAAACTTTTAAAATTCAGTCAAGCTTACCGAAGAATGCCGTCAAAATGAACAAGTTTTTATGAAGATAGACTTTATCTATTCTTAGAAAAACTGTGTGAAATATCGTTTTATAGGTGAGAGGATGGACTGTGTGTAAGATGATATCATTTTTGCTAGAAAGGGAGTGACTACCGAGATGACGTATGGAAGAAAAAGATATGTTGCGCCGATTACAAATAAATTGGGATAAGCGCACCAGAATTATGATATTCGAACCATAAAATTCTTAACCCTTAAATGCATAATGCAAAGTACGTCATTTAATTTTTTTAAGAATGTGATAGCTGTGAGTTTCTGAACGCACCTCTTTTTGTCAAAACAATATATATACTCTATGAATATTAATATTATTGTATAATTATTATATATTTACTATCTAAATTCTATAGATAAATACCTATACAATAGCATTTTTTGCAATACGATAAAATAAATCATGCATTTAAGGGTTAAATGCCTCCCTTGTATATCTTCCACAGGATAGGCTCAGTGCTAGGTTAAACTAAAAATATGTCCATTTATTACACAGGACGCATCTAAACTTCAAAGCCTCGGTAGGTCTTCCGAGGATGTTTTGACCTCGTTTGATTTAACCCTTTATAGGGCAGAAGATCCTGAGCTTGTGTGTTAAAAATAAAACACTGGGTTATTAAAACTAATATTAATTGAACATTTTTGATATATATACAACGTGTAACATTAAATGCGCAAAACCTCAGACACCCCAACTGATTTTTAATTCAATTGAGCTATTTCACAGAGAAAATAAGTCATTAAAAAATTGTAAAGGTTTTATGTGCTGTTTTAGTTTTACTGGCCATTCTGATCGTTTCTTGCGTCTGCGACGACGCTTTATCGAGGGAGGAATCGTCACCGGGCCGCTGCGCCGCGCTGACATTGGCTTGCTTGACCTATTACTAAATAGACACGGCGACATTTTTAATAAAGATTTTTCGAAAAATGTGACCTATATTAAAAAGTGGTTCAATTAATTCTGCTCGTTATTCTGATAAAACTATGTATTTTCAGGTTTTGCGCATTTAACGTTACACGTTGTATATTTTTTTATTAAAAAAAAATATGTTGTCCTCATTCTGGACACTGCCCCTTCTCATGTATGAAATTGTGCAAAACATGGTGCAATCCATACTGGTACATTGCATTTGACACACTATTTTGCTCTTTTTTCCAAGAGCTTTACTGCTGCATTTGTCTATCGTTTAGTTTAGCCGCGAAAATTCAAATGTATGGCCTCCAATATATGGAGAGAGCCCCATAAAGGGTTAATTATAGCCATCAATCCAATACAAACAAGTTAATTGAAGTACTTTAATCGGGCCATACTTGGATTTTGAGGCACAGCGTGATAATGAGGTTGTCGACCCGTGCCCTAATAGCACTCCTTTCACTGCAGATACATATGTGCACTTGCGTAACATAAATGAGCTGTCATGATCATTAGTTAACGTAAACTGACCTTAAAGATAAACCCTGCTTATGTAGAATGTGTGTATCAATTAAAAACGATCATACTACGCTAGATAAATTTAAAGCGTAGACATGATTAGCCTTGAATTTATTATTCTGAAGTAATTGCGATGTCGGCCATCCGGTGACTTGCGCGTTTTGAATAATGACCACGTTTATATGATACATAGTTTTGTAACGTTTCGATGATTAGACATCAATCAGCAAGTTTTTATGATATTGAAACGTAACTAGGGTGTTTCACAAGCTTTTTGCTCAAGTGATAACCCGAGGATGATTGTTGTAAAAATTAGATAAAACAAGTGTGTTACTGGTGTAATAGGTCAACTGCTGTGTAGACGGCACGGTTGGCGCAGTGGTTAAGCGATTGACTGCTGCGCTGCATGTCGCGGGTTCGATTCCCGCACGGAACAAATATTTGTATGACCTACAAGTAGTTGTTCCGGATCTGGCTGTACTTTAAATATTTGTTAACGCACCCACAATACAGGAGAAATTCCTAGTGTGCGGCAACATCTTTAAAAAAAAAAAAAAGTTTGTCATGTCGGATTGCCGTCCCATCTGAATGTGAGAGTTAGGGGTGCACACAGATGCACTCTTCCCTCACTCTGGCACAGGTCTTCGCACACACTTGTGCACTATAATATCTCTTGCGTAGATGGCTAGTCTCTGCTGAGACTGGCCGCCATAGCTGAAATTCAGTCCGGAGAACTATAAGTTGGAAAAAAATAATTATAAATCTTTTTCGCCGAGGCTAGTCCAAAAAGAGGTGGCGAGATGACCTGGACGCGTACCGTGAGGGCTGTTTGAAGAGTTCCTGGAAGGACTTGGATGAAACCTTTGCCCAGCAGTGGCAATGTAAAGGCAGAGAACAAAACCTTTGTTCAATTTTGTGTTCAACTTCAAGATATAGTTACGACGCGTAACATGTGTTATTATGTTAACCACTTCCCGGAACAAAACGAATGCGGTGACTTAGTTTACGTTAACCACTTCCCTGAACAAAACGAATGCGGTGACTTAATTTACGTTAACCACTTCCCTGGACAAAACTAATGTGGTGACTTAGTTTACGTTAACCACTTCCCTGAACAAAACGAATGCGGTGACTTAGTTTACGTTAACCACTTCCCTGAACAAAATTAATGCGGTGACTTAGTTAACGTTAACCACTTCCCTGAACAAAGCGAATGCGGTGACTTAGTTTACGTTAACCACTTCCCTGAACAAAACGAATACGGTGACTTAGTTTACGTTAACCACTTCCCTGAACAAAACGAATGCGGTGACTTAGTTTACGTTAACCACTTCCCTGAACAAAACTAATGCGATGACTTAGTTTACGTTAACCACTTCCCTGAACAAAACGAATGCGGTGACTTAGTTTACGTTAACCACTTCCCTGAACAAAACTAATGCGATGACTTAGTTTACGTTAACCACTTCCCTGAACAAAGCGAATGCGGTGACTTAGTTTACGTTAACCACTTCCCTGAACAAAACGAATGCGCTGCCTTAGTTTATATTAGTTTCGTAATGCCTATGATTGCATAAAGATGCAATGTATCATCATCATAGAACCTATTGTGTTTATTTATTTATTTAATTAAGGTTCATCAACAGTTGCTACGGATAGTATAGAGATAGGAACATACAAGTAATTGTGTCTTAAATCTAACTGTGTTAGCAGGTGAAGCCATACTTAAAATGTCCTGTAACCGATAGTTCTAAGGCGGATAATGCAATAAACTAATTTTATTCAAGTCATCTGACGCACGATATGCGCGCGTGGATAAGTAAACGCAGCGAGGCTCAGTAGTCATCTCAGCCTAAACAACAATCTGTCTTGCCGTCTCATGTAATCTCAACGATTCTGTAAACATTCACTATTACTCTATTTATCCTTGTACGACTTGCATGAGTAAGATTTACAATAACATGTTTTGTTTACAGAGGCACCGTTCTGAAGAACTACGGTACTTTTTGGTCGAACCTCATCGCGGACGCGCCGCAGGACCCATCACAACTCCAAGTTCTTGGTTGAAAATGAAACTAACAGTTGGAATTCCACTGATTTACTTTTGAAATCAATTCATATTGCTTCGAAAGTTGTTGCTTTAAACCCACAATTGTAATACTCTATCTTAGGCTAAAAATAATTGTAAATAAAACTAAATATAAAGAAATAGACAAGTTTATTAGAATATTACATTGAGTTACATAAATGCGTCATTTGATATCAAGATCAACCAATACATTTGAGTGAGAATCTCGTAGTTATCACAAATTAGCAAAACGTGTTCAAATCATTATCTGACAACGTGTTAAAATATCATTATAGTGTCAAATGTCGTTACTGATAAGCTGTATAAAAATATGAATCTCATATTTCTGTAAGGGTACGTTTTCACTGGCTAGAACAAGGAATATTTGGTTTTGAAGAAATGTTAGTAAATACTATTATAGTTAAAAAAACAGCTTACTTTTCGAATGGATTTTACCGTGACCACGTTTCTTGGAGTGGGTCTCACTATTCCCGTTGAACTTTCCCATTGACGGTAATACTGTATCACTATTTCTGTTGCGTTTTTATACCGCGACTATTCGCGACCAAGAAAACGCTTGTTTATTTCAATAATATTCTCGACTCAATATTATGTTTACTATTATTTTTGCTCCTGCTTAATTAATTTTCGGGAAAGGTGTTTGAGAATCATGCTCAAGACAATCCACTATTTGAAATTTGTTGATTGTTGGGATGAAGTCATTGGGGTATTTCAAAGATACCAGCTACAAAATCTTCATCATCTGCCTGCCTTTTCCCAACTATTTTGGGGTCGGCTTCCAGTCTAACCGGATGCAGCTGAATACTAGTATTTTTCAGCTAAAAATCTTCAAGGTAGATAATTGGATCTTTATACCGCATATAACGACGTTGGGCATAAGTATTTCATTTATTGGAAACAAAACATTTTATTTTTCAGAAAATGAAATGTTGAAAATCGGTGGTTGTGATTGCACGTATTTAAAAAAGCAGCCATCCGAATTGCGTAAAATGTTAATTATTATTAATGAAAAAGTATACTTAAATAAATTTCTTTTCACTATTAAAATGTCTACGATACGTAATTTGATACGTACTGCCTGCTTTGAAATTTATTTGTTTTCAGATAAAGTTTCATTATGTCTTGTTGTGGATATTTTCTGTAAGATATCATCGATTCTGATTTTTCACAAGGCGTTTAAAAAAACGCTCTAAATGGGAAAACGGAGACATTTTGTAGGACATGAGTCTCACTATTTCCATTCGTCGTTTCTCGTTGTTTTGTTCGTACAGTGAGACTGATTTGAAAAAAAAAAAAAAAACGTGTTTTACCATTATTACCAACAAACCAAGTATTAGATAGATTGATAAGATAGATAGATAAACCATTTATTTGGGGCACACAAAAGACAGCACAACACACAAAAGTACAATAAGATGATAACCAATTACAGTATAGTATTACCAAAGCAAATGGGAATAGTGAGACCCACCCGTTTCTTGATCGGATATTAGAAGAGTACTCCTAACGTCAGGCTATCGACGAAACGGGCAAGCGCACATCTATATTTAAATTAGCACTTAAGCCGCGACTTCATCTGTATGGATCTCGTATTTCGATATTGGATATCGTGGATTAGATATCGTATTTTTCCCTACAATCATCAACCCGCCCAGCCCCTTCTAGGGGTAGTTTTAAAGACAAACTTCATATAAAAAATTATTTAGTTAAGTATTATTTATTTATTTATTTATTTAAACTTCTCGCACAAAAGGTACAAAGGCGGACTTAATGCCTTAGGCATTCTCTACCAGTCAAACAAGGGTGGTGAAGAGATTAGATGGCAGGTGCTTCGGTACTACGTTTCAAGTTTATTAACCCAGTGTAAGATTTTTCATACATTCAAAATCCCCGTTTTCACCCCCCTCTTAAAGGGTTCCCTTTAGTGCTCGCACATTATAAAAGGGAACCATTGTGCAAAATTTTCCGTCCCTAGTTTTGTAATTTGGGCTTTGCCACCAACCCGCACTGGACCCGCCGTGGTTGATTGTGGCCCACTCCCTCTCACAGACAGGAGGCCCGTGTCCCAGCAGTGGGACACGGGACATTATAGGCTGATTTTGCTCATGTCGTTTAGTCACTTTCTCTTATTAGTTATTACTTATTTAGAACTAGCGACCCGCCCCGGCTTCCCACGGGTGCAATGGAGAAACACTGATAATTTTAGAGCCATTATTTCTCGCAAAAATTATAGGATAAAAATGGTTATTGTGGGTTATCCCTAAGAGATAGACATATACCATCGCGGACTTTTTTGTAGACCTTTTTAAGGTGTACAATAATGTAGTACATTATTTTGATCTATCTCGACGGGTCAGCCAGCGTTTACAATGTAAGCGCAAAAAATGTGTTTATTTACGACATTACATTAGAAACCACTAAAATTATCAGTGTTTCTCTACTATATTATGCATGTATTATACATATAAACCTTCCTCTTGAATCACTCTATCTATTAAAAAAACTACATCAAAATACGTTGCGTAGTTCTAAAGATCTAAGCATATATAGGGACAGACAGACAGGGAAGCGACTTTGTTTTATACTATGTAGTGAAGAAGAAAGACATGGTTTCTTTTTCTTTCTTTATTACATTCGGAACGTGTATTCGCTCGATTGTAAACAAATCTTAGATCTCAGTCAGTAAAAACGCACCTTAACACAGAAGTTGTATTATCACATTAGCAAGTTATTAATTCTTTAGCAATAAAAAAGTGAATAATATACGGCCATTGAAGTATCTGCTTGCAATTATCAATCATCATTGGAGACCGGATTATTCTAAATAGAAAAATGCTCAAATATTCATGAAAATTATGCAATATTTGCGTCATAGAGGGAAACAAATGTAAAGAGCAAAATAGCAAAACTAATCAACCATTTTTATAAAATAATATTTTAAATATTATGTGCAAAGATCATTCAAATTCAAAAGAGCATAGAGACGAATTTCGTAAAAAAAAAACTTAAGGCTTATTGAATACTGTTTTCAGAAAAACCTAAATTAAAGCAGAGCCAATTGTCCCATTATCATATAATAATCCGGTCTCTAACCACGATGCCTACAGTAAAGCTACTATCAAGCATTAGTAATGATGGTACCGTAAAATTGGTTTGCTTTAAATTTAAGCACCCGCCTTTTGTTTCATGACCGGTTGCTTGATGTTCATGAGGTCACAGAGGTTGTTTCTTATGGGCCTCAGTTCGGATACCTCCTTCTCCCAGTCTGTTTCAGCCAGGACTGACATAATCTGTGAATAAAGAATTTTATGTAAATAAACTTGAAAATATTACAATTCTATGGCCTCCTATTACATGGGATTTAAACGTTGCTGGTGAAAATGGCAGAAGTGTAGGCGCCTATAGCTCATAAGTACACCTCTGCCTAATTCTTCGGGGCAAACGTTATGTTATGTTATTACTCTTTTAAAAGTCGTGACGACAAAAATATTACATGTTTTAGGAGTCAATGAACGTAACATCATCATCTGCCCAGCCAGTTCCCAACTAAGTTGGGGTCGGCTTCCAGTCTAACTGGATGCAGCTGAATACCAGTATTTTACATGGAGCGACTGCCAATCTGACTTCCACAACCCAGTTACTGGGTAATACGATACCCCTTGGTAAGACTGGTTGTCAGACTTTCGGGCTTCTGACTACCCGTAACGACTGTCAAAGATCCACGAATGACAGCCGGGACCAACGGCTTAACGTGCTTTCCGAAGCACGGAGGGGTCTCGGTATGTAAAGATGGTCACCCATCCACAGGCCAACCGCGGCAAGCGTAGCTTAACCTGATCGATGGACCTGTGCGGCTGTTATTATTTAGCCACGGGCCCCTCATTCAATGAACGTAACGTGTATTTAATAAACTTTTTTTGTAAACGGTGGCGGTTTTTCATATTTGAGAAAAAACAAAACCAAGGTCTGTTTTGCTGTCCATAGGAACCGAATGATGGATATTTCCTATTTTATCATAACTGTGTGCTCATTACGCGCTATATGCTGTTGGTTGTTTTTTATTTTATTTTTTTTTATTTTTTTTTTAATCTTTTTGACTAGCGACTTTGCCGCGGGATGAGCAAATGACTAAGTGTGCATACATACGAGCTGCACGCGTCAACGCTGCGGCGACAGCCGCCGACAAAATGACGCTCGTGTATTTGAGTACGTTACTCAAATACGCGAGCGACACGTTCGCGACGCGTCGACGAGTGTCGATGGCTGCAGTACCCTCTGCCGTTGACGCATGCCGCTTGTGTGTGCATGCACTAAGGGCGATCAGCACATCTAAACTGTGTTCAAGTCCTATCATTGTCAATATTACACAGCAACGAAGACACTGACCGCTCTTAAACGCGGTTTAGAAGTAATTATCGCGTTTAGTTTCATTAGTGAAATCCGTTGTTCGAGTTCAAAACCAGAAAGGAAAACCCGAAATAATTACGAGGGATATCACATGATGCCGATGAGTTTGCAGTTGTAACCGTTTCCTAGGGTCCCAAACTATTAAAAACGCTAAAACTTCTTAACTCGGTAATAAATTAATACTGATGCATTAACGATAATTTTATCGCCAGTCACTGACACATTACATAACAAATGTAAGTTTTATACGCAATTTATATTTTGATTACGCAAACTAAAATGAATACATAAACAATGCGCCATTTTTTTGCGTTTAACCTTTTGACCGGTGACTATGTAATATTTCGATGACTCTTGATATTATTGTTTGTTTTAGGGTTTAGGGTTCCGTACCTCAAAAGGAAAAACGGAACCCTTATAATCTTATACACCACTGATGGGACACAGGCCTTCTCTCTATCGCAGAGGGAATGGGCCAGAATCCACCACGCGAGCCCAAATTCTCAATCCAGAAACCGGGTATAAGAAACTTACATAATTATCAATTCAAAATCAAAAGTCATTTATTCAAACTAGGCTGAGAATCAGCACTTTTCGAACGTCAAAATTACAAAAGACAGTCCCCCAAAACGCCCCCCCTTCACCACTTCCTAGTGCTTTCGCTGGGAAGAAGAAGTGGCGCAACAAACTCCCCAGCAGCACACTTGCTGTCTGTTCAGTTAGAAAATACTTGACTGAATACAATACAAGGTATGCAAAGTAATTAACATTACAAGACACAGGACACTAAATTCAGTTATTTGCCATATGTCAGCTAGCAACGCCAATATACCAAGAAATACAATAAAAAACTATACGTCCTCAAGCAAAAATTAATAAATTAAAATTAAATAAAAGCCTCCAGATATAAAGGGCGTGACCGCTAACATACTTATGCAATGCTGTTACCCGGTTAACAATTACCCGGTTGATCCGATCCAGCCTGTTCTTTGTTGCCTTCCCGACGACGCCCTAAGCCGAGCTATGTAATTTACCCCACAGGGGTGAAGTCACTTTGTTTTATGACCCGTGTAATCCACAGGAAAGCCCGGTTAAACAGCCCGACAACTTCCTAGGTACACCGGCGAAATGCCAATAAAAAAAACGTAGAAAAAGGTGTTACCTGGTCGATGTTATCCTGCGGCACCGAGCACACGTCCCCATACAACGTGAGCGCTTCATACAGACGCGCGGCTGCACATCGTCGTACGTAGCGGTCTGCGTAGCACAGGTAGATTACTAGTTGTCCTAAAGACTTGCTGCAGACTACGCCTCCCACCTAGAAAGAGTTTATGTTAGCTTGAACTAAACCTTGTCACGTTCACAAGTGTTTTGAAAAGTATAGGGCACCATATAGTCACATTATATCTTAAGGTTATTTATTGAAACGCTAATCTGGGGCCAAGCCAGGGCCGCAATGGAGAGATCATTGCAACGTTTGTACAGTGGCTAGTTTTGCCTGCTCATTGCACGATACAATCTGCTTTACGGACTCAGCATAGCACTACATGTATTATTAATACCACAGAATGCCATTCAGCCATCTTCTTTACATGTCATACCGAATAAAATATGAAACCCTGACAGTGTTTTTTTTTTTATTAGTAAATGATTTGTATTTAATAAAATGGCCAGGCCGTTAAAAAGGTTAGCTTCATGTCAACTCGACATTGGACGAATCACGAAGGTGTGTGCTATTTTGATCTTTGTTATCAGGTAATTAAATATACTTTCCTATGCCGTAGTCTGCTCAGTCTACCTTCAAAACTATGCATCCTGACTTGATAAAGGAAAGAATTTGAAAACTGACAAACAAACGCCTTGACTGTACAATAGTAGACTTGGCCCCGGGCCTCTGATAAATTGCAACAGCCAATCAAATCACTAGAAAAATATTTCTTGGCAGATTGACGGTGGTTAGTGTCAACCGTCTATCAACACGTGATTCTTTACTGAGCCAATTTTTTCCGAAGCTGAAAAATAGACTGGTCTTAGGTCGCGAATATCCGACATATTTATGTGGGAAAGAAAATTTCATTTCGTATTCTCATTTAGCACCTGGTGGTAAAAAAAATCTCTTTGATTTATGTGACAGAAATTCACAAGATCCTCGCCAAAGTCAACAAAATCTAGATTCATTCAGATTGTCTAAAAAGAAAAGATTGATAGAAGAATATCTGGAGAAGAATACCTGAATTAATTGACACAAAACGTTGATGGAATCCAAGAGCTTGTAAATGTTCTTCCCTCCGCGCAGTTCCAACTGGAGATGCTTCAATATATCCATGGCAAACGTGGATTCGGGATCGTCTAGTATAGGCGAAATGGAACCTATAAAAAAAAAATAAAGAGCAAACTTGAATTTCTCTCGGTCGTTTTACCCGGTATCTTAACACCAGTAGTGCTATTCTGTAAAAATCTCACCGTGATAACTCGGGTGAAGTGAGCTTAAAATGAGCAATCATTAGTGTCAATCCCTAGCAATGACAGCTCACTACACCTAACTTCTCACAGTGAGATTCTAACAGAATCGACCGGCTGTTCATAAGGTCAAATGTTCAGGAGCAAACAAAACAACCTAAAGTGTTTGACAGGCGATTGGTGATCAGAGCATCGTAATCTTCTGAACGTCCATTTTATTTTAACCTTGACTCACTCTTTGAAATCTACACGAAAAACAGTTTTATGGTCTAGAAGTGAGGGGCCCGTGGCTAAATAATAACGGCCACATAGATCGATCGATCAAGTTAAGCTACGCTTGCCGCGGTTGGTCTGTGGATGGGTGACCATCTTTACATACCGAGACTCCTCCGTGCCTCGGAAAGCATGTTAAGCCGTTGGTCCCGGCCGTCATTCTTGGATCTTTGACAGTAGTTACGGGTCGTCAGTAGCCCGAAAGTCTGACAATCAGTCTTACCTAGGGGTATCGTATTACCCAGTAACTGGGTTGTGGAGGTCAGATAGGCAGTCGCTCCATGTAAAATATGGTATTCAGCTGCATCCGGTTAAACTGGAAGCCGACCCCAACATAGTTGGGAAAAGGCAGATGATGGTCTAGAAGTGACTAATCAATTTGGATTATTGTTTGTTTTCCGCTTTCCACACCCTGTCTTCTTAAGGTCTTCAAACTATCTAGCTGGGGAGTTTATAACGTACTAGGGAAACGCCCCTGCTTCGGACCGTTTTACGATTTTAAAATACATCCGAGATTTCTTTATTACATATAGCATGCTTTTTTTTATCGGCTCCAAATTTTTACAGGGTGTTCCACCCATAAATATGAATAACTTTCATTTTGGAACAAACTGATATCACGAAAAAAAATCAGCTGTTTCATACATTTTGGTCAAGTAGGTATTGGACTTTTGTATTAAAGAGCTGATTTTATTTTCGTGATCTCAGAGTTGGTCCCATAGTGAAAGTTGTTCATATTCATGAGTAGAACACCCTGTAAAAATTTGGAGATTGAAAAAAGAATCATCCAATATATAACTTTAAAATTACTATACACATAGATGTGTTGAATTCCTTCTGGAATAAGTTCTCTAAATGGTGTGGTCCTCTGTGGCCGGACCACAGTTTAGTACTCAGATGATATAGTTCGAAATAATACGTACCTAAAGTCTACTTTCATCGGAATATATCTATATTTTTAGTACCTCAAGAGACATCTTTTTAATTAACAATTTATGTGGTCCGGCCGCGAGGCAGTGCTCTCTGGCCGCGCCACCTCTAATTAAATAGAGTATAATGAACTATTAATAAATCAATATCCCGAAAAAAAACTACCTAAAGAGTACCTTGCATACGAGAAATCTGGTCCAATAAACCCCTTTAGATAAGGAGTTATTGGTCATAGAGTGTGGTCCGGCTGGAAAGTATACTCTGCAGCAAGTCAATTTTGCAATATTTAATATTAATTAGCGAGAAATCAATTTATATAATAGTACCTTTTCTCTACTCTTCGTTGACATTTTTTTTTTTAAGAAACTATTCATTTTGATTAATTAATCTTTAAAGTATGTGGCGCGGCTAGGGAGGATTACTTTCAGCAAATATAACGAAATATGCTTTATTTCTTTATGCCAACGAAAACTGCATAATAAGTACCTTATAAAAAGACCTGGACTTCATCTGTAAACTTTTATTTTTATTACCAACAATGATTTTTAAAAAGGTGCACTTTTTGGTTTTTGTTTACCTAAGAATAGGTAGTTAATTTGACGAAGTAAGTGAAAATTTTGGTTTAAAATAAACAATAAGTATAGAGTAGAGTGCCCTAAGATTGCGCACTTAAGAATTAATTAAATATAAGTCACGAAAACAATAAGTAAGCAAAATAATCTTTATTCATTTATATAGACACATTCATGTAATTTGTCGACGATAAACTAAATCAAATATTTCGTAACTATTTTTGGAGTAATTAATGAAAATATGAGAAATGGGAAATGCGCAGTCTAAAATCCCCTGAAGGGTAAGACTGCGCAGTGGGATCTTTGAGAGTGCGCATATATAAAGATAACTTATTTTAGGTACACAAATCACATTTAAAATGTCCAAAGCCTAGGCACGCTAAACATTTTTCATGCCACCATTTAGAACCACCAATCCAATCCAAACCACCTATCCACCACCACCACCACCACCACCACCACCTACCACCACCACCACCTATCCAATCTTCTGTGATCGGTTCTCTATACACTTCTTTACAACACTATATGACCAATTCTATTTTCGAGGCTGTTTTGCTGGTTTCTTGCATTCTTTTTCATCCTTTTGCTTGCTCAAACTGAAGCTTGTAAGGTGAACTGCTAAGTATTTCAGACTCCTTATGTTTCCTTTTATTTACTGCCTGTCTAGCGTCCGATTTGGGTATTGGCGAAATATCTGTAATATTTGTTGTATCTGTACCTGGTGGTTTATTTCTAGAAGTTGGTAAGTAAAATATATTGGAAGGTAAGTCTGCGCGCGCAGTTTTACGTACCCTGCCGCTGCGCAGCCTTAGGGAATTACTCAAGTTGTAAAGACAAGATCTCTAACGCCATCTTATGAAAACATGCGTAAAATACGTGAGCCGGTACTTTTGTAGGTATAATTTATCGAACAAAAATGATGACCAAATCTTTATAAGTCCATTATCATTTTATGTAATCACTATTTCAAAATGACCAACAATAATATCAAACACGATATTATTGTATAGTTATATCGGAAAAACGATGCACAAATACACAATGCAGTTAGAACAACTCCACATCAGAATCTCAACGAGTATGTTCGTACATGCCATTGAATGAACTAATTTTGTCTGATAAAGGCATCTCAGCCCTTGAAGAATCGGCTCAAACAATGTTAGAGATTGATAAAGGTGTGCTATGTGTTAAAAGTAATGACGACGGTGTAAAATGTACCGGTAAAAAAATTATTACCTACACATTGAATGATTTATTAATATTTGAAATTGATTTAGGCGTTGATTTAAATGACATTCCAGGCACTATGACATTACAAGGAAAATTATTTACACTGTTGTCAGTGATTGAGTAATTACCAAATATTCATCATTACGTCGCTCACTGCAAGCGTCTGGATGATACTTGGGAAACATATGATGATTTAAGTACTGAAGTTACAATGACTAAAAACCAGCAAATGAGTGTTCATTGTATTTTATACGCAAAATTGTAAATTATAACTTATTTTTATCAAAATGTTTATTTTTAATTTAGGCCTTGCATTTTAAAGTTGGAATTTAACTTCAAAACTCCTTTATTTGTAATAATGATTGACTATATTTTTAATACGCGGTTTTGGAACACTTTTTTTTCAGTGCTATTTCTTGTTTAAAGGATTAAATGTTTAAATTCAAGTTATATAAAACACTTTTCCGTCATGTACAATACCTTTTATTAACAATTGTGTTTATATTTCATTATGAAAATATATGTTTGTTTTTCGTATACTTATTGTTTATTTTAAACCAAAATTTTCACTTACTTCGTCAAATTAACTACCTATTCTTAGGTAGATAGGTAAACAAAAACCAAAAAGTGCACCTTTTTAAAAATCATTGTTGGTAATAAAAATAAAAGTTTACAGATGAAGTCCAGGTCTTTTTATAAGGTACTTATTATGCAGTTTTCGTTGGCATAAAGAAATAAAGCATATTTCGTTATATTTGCTGAAAGTAATCCTCCCTAGCCGCGCTACATACTTTAAAGATTAATTAATCAAAATGAATAGTTTCTTAAAAAAAAAAAAATATCAACGAAGAGTAGAGAAAAGGTACTATTATATAAATTGATTTATCGCTAGTTAATATTAAATATTGCAAAATTGACTTGCTGCAGAGTATACTTTCCAGCCGGACCACACTCTATGACCAATAACTCCTTATCTAAAGGGGTTTATTGGACCATATTTCTCGTATGCAAGGTACTCTTTAGGTAGTTTTTTTTCGGGATATTGATTTATTAATAGTTCATTATACTCTATTTAATTAGAGGTGGCGCGGCCAGAGAGCAGTGCCTCGCGGCCGGACCACATAAATTGTTAATTAAAAAGATATCTCTTGAGGTACTAAAAATATAGATATATTCCGATGAAAGTAGACTTTAGGTACGTATTATTTCGAACTATATCATCTGAGTACTAAACTGTGGTCCGGCCACAGAGGACCACACCTCTAAATGATGGTGAAAACCGCATCAAAATCCGTTGCACAGTTTTGAAGACAATGCGGTCACGGTTTATAGTATGTATATTATTATTATATAGGTATATAATATGTATTAAAGCTTACCTGAACTCAACAGCCTATCCAAGAAATTAAAGATAGGTCCAGTGATCCTCTTGACATGCAAATTGTCAGCGAACACTTTGATGATAGTGTCACAGATGGACTTTAACATTTCTTTATCGCTGTGCAGCGTGTTGAGATATGCGTAGAGGGACTGAGTTGTGTGTTTTACCTGTGAACAAAATAATAATACTATTTAAAAAGTTCAAGAAGAAACGCGTCGTTCATGGAGGTCACCCTCATTATCTGCCTAGCCTTTTCCCAAATAGGTTGGGGTAAGCTTCTAGTCTAACCGGGTGCAGCTGAGTACCAGTATTTTACATGGACCGAATGCCTATCTGACCTCGTCCATGGAGGTATTAATGATATTTTATTTCTGCAAATTGGTTTAAAAATACACTTTTACAATTCAAATGGAAATGATTTAAACCTAGATGCAGTCGGTGTTTCCTAACCGACTACTCTGAGACGAAGCACCGAAACAAACTCTGAAGTATTTTTTAAAGTCCAGACATTATCTTGGTCAGATCATGTGAGGACATACAGATTAGTGCCTGAGATGGTGTTTTGAGGAAAGATTTGAGTGGACCTGCCCAGGCAGTGCACGCATATCACATTAATCGTGTAGCTCAACTTATAACTTAAGGACCTCAACATAGACGAGCATTTCTGCCGACATACTTTATTGACTTTGGAACCCATATAATGATAAAAGACTAATGATTAATACTAACTATTAGGTTGTGTCATAAATTATTGCCCGTTAAAAGACAAATTATTATTAATATTTTTTTTATTACTGGGCAAAATTTTAATACCCTTCTCCCAAAATGAGGCAGGCTGGGACTCGAAAAAATTTTCAAGTACAATTTTAATACTTCCAGAATTTTCGATTTTTTTTCCTAGTAAATGAAATTTAAGAGCTCGAAATAAATGAAAGTCTGAAGGCGAAAGATCCGGGCTATACGGTGGATGTGGAACAGTCAGCCATCCTAGCTCCTCCAGCTGTTTATGTGTTAACTTGGCGCAATGAGGTCGTGCGTTGTCATGCAAAAGTTGGACTCCAAGTCGTTTAGGCCGATTAATTTTTAACATCTCTGCTAGTTTGCGAAGCTGCTGCGTATACAGATTGGCGTTAATAGTCTGATGAGATTCGAGGAGTTCCCAGAAAATCATTCCTTGCCAATCCTAGAAAACAGACAACATAATCTTACGACCGTGTTCATTAAGTTTAGGCTGGGCTGGTGGGTTTTTCCCGCGAGGAATCCAATAGGCATGACGCGTGTTAGTTTCATAATGTATCCAGCTCTCGTCACATGTAATAATGTCCTTGAGAAAGTCTCGTATGTGCGGACGAAGTAACAAACTTTCTTTCTTTCTTTCTTTCTTTCTTTCCTTCTCTAAATCGCGCGTACTATAGTCTGGATGTAGCTCAAGTTCGTGACGCAAAGCATCTTTGTCAAAGCTGGTGGGTCGGCTTTGGCAAGGTTGATCTTCGCAGCTTATATCACCGGTGTCAAAACGCTTGTACCAGAAACGAACAGTCCGATCGCTAGTAGTACCCGGTCCAAATGCAGTGTTAATCTTTTTAGCCGTTTCTGTTGAAGAGACTTTAAGTCGATGCTCATATAGCATAATAGCTCGCAGTTGACGCTGATCCATTTTCACTAAAGACTAATTAATGCGTTATTTATACCCTCACCATAAAAAATACTCATCCTTACTAGAAAGATCTAGAACTTTCTTGAATTCGCTTTAGTTTAAATACGAGAAAATACGAGAAAAATTAAATATGGCAAGAACTTATGAGACAACCTAATAGAATTATTAAAATAATCTTGAAATATTTTGTTTTAGTAAGTACTAGCTTTTGTCCGCGGCTTCGCATGCGTTTATCTCGGAAAATATCGCACGGGAACGCATTACCGGGATTAAAAGTACCGTATGTGTTAATCCAGATTTCCGACATCTTCAACAATCATCGTCAATTTTTCAGCCAATTTACACAAAACCTTAAATTATAAACCTAAAACCTAGGTTGTAGGTATAACTCCGTCCCTAAGTGGAAACCGTATGAAAATCCGTTCGGTAGTTTTTGATTTTATCGCATTCAGACAGACACGCGGATTTGTTTTATAATATGTAGTATATAAGGAAACTCTCGCACAAAATTGTAGTTAAAAGTTGAAAACGAGTGTAATAAATATTGAATCTTTAAGGAAAGATTTTATGATTAGAAAAGACGCACACAATTTATAGTTATAGTATATATTACAGAAAAAAATTACGTACCAAACTTTCAGTCAACTCGCCACCACTGACGATCAATCCCTTGATAACGTTGTATCTATAGTCCGGATAGTTCAGCAACTGCACGAATCTCGGCATAGTATGTCCTGGGAACAGCCACAGTACCACGTTGGAGTTCTCACTCGTGATTGGCTGATCAATGTCCTCGACCTCTTTTGTAGGTGGTTTTAACTCGACCTCTTCGCAGGGAAAGATGCGTTTTAGTGCGTCGTGATGCGGAATGTTTGATATTGGTGGATCGCTGTGGAGAAGAAAATTATTGCTTTGATAAGCTCTGGGTGATTATTTTTGCACAAAAAAGTTAAGGGTCAGATCTTTTTTTAATGTAATACTTACAATTCTTTATTATCACATTGGCCCGTACAAGCTACTTTTATCACCAGAAACAGCGATGTAGGCACTTTTCAGAATTTTAATACGGCGCTCAAAAGCAGCGAGTCAATACGCGATGTTTCATTGAAGCATATCGTTGAAAAGGGCGAGTTTGCTATCGTGACCGAAAGCAGAGAGAAACCAAATTACGTAGCAGCGTAGATAAAGTCGTTACTGTCAATCTGTGTACTCGCCCGCTCCGGGCGAATACACAGATTATCGCGTCTGTGTCCGTTTGAGCGAGATAGATACAGTTTTTATAAACAAATTTATTATGACACTGATTAACCGCCCGCTACGGGCGGGACACAGACGCGGTAATCTGTGTACCCGCCCGGAGCGGACAAAGGATCCAATCCAGCAGCCCGTCCCTTGCTGCCCTTTCAGGGAAGCCTAAAACCAAGGTCCGCACCCCACGAGGGGTGTCCTTAGCCGTCGCTTGGTTTATGTCTTGTTTTTTTTTGCCCTGGCTGGAGGCTTTATTAGTTAAGGCTACCCGCAGGATAGCCCGGTTAAGCAGCAGACAACCTGTTTTTTGTTTTTTTTTTGTTTTCGCGGGAACTTCTCATGGATTTCCTCTGCCTTAGAGTGAGCAAGGGTCTATCAGGCTCTTATTGACTTATACCACCCCGGTGTTGGAGGCTGCGGGAACGAATGCGACTTCCGCTGGCCCAGAGCTAAAAACGTCCTAGGTTGACCTGCGAGATGCCTTTCAGAAAAAAAAAGAAGTTAAATAAAGGATGTATTTCTTACTTGTAAATCAAAGACGTGAATATCCTGCCGGCATGCGCGCGCGTGCGATCTATCTTCTCGACGGCTTGTTGTGCGACGCCGCACATGATCTCTTTGATCACTTGCGGAGAGTTTAGTTGAGGAGCTTCCACGGCGCATTGACGGCAGATTGACAGAAGTCCTAGGGGTTTACATACGAAGAAAATTATATTTAGTGTAGTAGTAGTTCAAGGGTTCGCAAATAAATATCAGTCGCACATATTGATTGGTTTGTGAGATATGTATAAGTTGCTATCGCAAATAGAACCTACGTGGCACACGGGTGTAGAGATTGGGACATAGAGAGAGGCCTACGCCTAAAAATGGTTTCAGTCGGGCTGTGGACGATGATAAACCGCGGTCATCTTAATATGCATGGTTGACCATTCTTACACATCTACAACCTATAGTCTCGAAAATAAGCCACCTGTTAAGATCATATTACGTCTCAGTCTGCTGGACATAGGTTTCTCCCAAGTTGCAATATACAAAATCAGAGTTTTCGCCTTCCACGTGTAGTCTGTCCCTGTCACTCATCGACACACGGACCGACACAGTCCAAACATCAGACAATTGTCTTTTAAAATACCTGCAGTTGGCGCAGCAATTTGATTGTAAAAATACAACAGCACATCGATATTTTACAGTTTGACCTTGAAAGCGTCAGTTATTTCGTAGAAGGTTTTCGAAATGTAAAGGTTACTACTGGATATACTAGCTGCCTATAAAATATTGATATCTAGCGCACTAACCTGTCATGCTAGCTTCTCTGACCCACGCGCCGATATCGCCCCTCATATCAATAGTGTACTCAGTCAGAGAGTCTAACAGAGCCCCTACTATTTCTTGAACGTAATTCTCCACACCCCCAACTATTCCTTGAGTTTGGCACACTTCGGTGAGACCAACGACTGCGTCACGACGTGCTTCGGCCCATTTCTGCGTGCCTTCCATCAGCTTCGTGCATTTTATGAGTGATTGGATCACTGTAGATAGGTGTTCTGTTAGGACGAATTTTGGGAGTGAGCCTGAAAAGAAGGATTTTTAAGGGGAGTTTTAAATTGAGCAGTGTACGGGCACCAAAGGAGATAAGTAACCAGTGTCGTTGGATATAGTTGAAGTTTAATAAAAACCAATGGACATTTCCGAATAAAATTAAAGTAATATTAAACAAACAGTTTATTTATGAAATTAAATTTAATTCGAAAAAAATCATCAGTGTCTTACTAAACTTCAACGGTAGTTGAAGTTCGGAAGAATCGGGACGAAACTTTAAATAGGATTTTAAGGTTGTTTGTTGCTAACAAGGACACTTAATCGTTAATTGGACCCATTTTTGCAAACAAGAACCAACCCACAGCAGGTCGGCTGTGGGTTGGTTCTTGTTTGCAAAAATGGGTCCAATTATAATATAGTAAACACATTAGAGACCTTTTGGCAAAAACCGATATTATTTCAATGTTAAAATCCATTTTAAACTTTCGTCCCGATTCATCCCTGCATTTCCTATTCACTCCGTTTTACCGTATATCTGACGACACTGGTTACTTATCTCTTTCGGTGACTGTACACTATGTGTTTCTAGCGCAGTCTGTAACACTTAAAATTTTACAAATAGTAAAAAATTCGAAGACATGTGACATCTAACGACTCGCACTAGGCCCGCGTGGTAGATAAAGCCCACTCCCTCTCGAAGAGAGGAGGCCTGTGTCCCATAAGTGGGAACATTATAGGCTTATTATGCATTATTATTCAAGTAAAATAATGGCGAGATTCGCCTTGGCAATCATCACTAATATACACAAAACTAGCAGCACCCCGTGCTTTCACCCACATAGGTGTCGATTCCGTAGGAATATCGGGATAAAAAGTATCTTATGTGTTATTCTGATGTATAAGCTATATTACTATAAAGTTTCATCAAAATCCGTTCATTAGTTTTTGCGTGAAAGAGTATCAAACATCCATCCATCCTCACAAACTTTCGCGTTTATAATATTAACCCTACAGAGCAAGATTTTTCTTATCGGCTAAAAAAATTACACTAGCCTGCAAATATGATGCCATTTCTCGAAAAAATATTTATAAAAATCATAACTCAATAGAAACGTATGTTTTTGTGTATGACCCATATATGGCACATCACGCATTATAATGTGAATTTGTGTTACGTAGTATCAATGAAATTACAAGATTACACGTAAAATGACAAATATGAACATGAACTTACTTGTACTAATTATTTCCACACTGAAACGATTCAATTTCATCATTTTTTTGCTATTATTATACGCCGCTCGTTAATCGTATTCAAAGTACACACCTACCGATTTGAAGAAAACATAAATAGTTAAATGTTTATTCAGATCTATCCAAAATATCTGGTACTAAATTCGAAACTGAAATACATAATAGTTAATCTTGTCAACACTAGATTACGCTACTTGGATCGATTTTTGAAATATAAGACATTTTTCGGTATGTCCCATATGTGGAACACTATGCTCTGTAGGGTTAAGTAGGATTACCACAAAAATACTCACCAACAGCCCTAGCATATCCCATCCTCAGTACCAGCCCATTCACCCCTGTATTAGTCAGCTGTTCGCAGTACTTCTCCATCAGTTGCTTGCGCTTTTCCTTAGCGGTCAGGTCTCCGTACTTCAAGTTGTCGTCACGTAAGTAATGGTCGAAGACTAGAGGGAGAGCGTAGATAGCCTTTTCGCGAATGGCTTGGACTTCGTGGGACAGACATTCTTCGATTAGACTGAGCCATTCGTCTGGAAATAATGAGAATTTTATTAGATAAATATTTTTAATAGGAATCCCTTTTAAAAATATTTATCTAATCAAATTATGCTACGGTATGTCACAGGAAGAAATTAATTTATAGTATGGTTTGTTCTCGAAGGCTTCTGACCAGCAGTGGACGACTTTTGACTGAAATTATGATGACGGTGGTTTGTTTGTCAAAAGCACAAAGACGCAGAGCATTTTTTTATCTACAGAAGTAAACGTCAAATACTTATTACTTTAATTATTTTTGGTTAGTAAGATATTTTCAGGGCATTCAATTCAGGTAAAAATCTTGTACACCATTCATAAAAATTGTAAAAAAATAAAATTGTATTGTAACCATATCTACATCAGTAATTTTTGATCATTCTCATCCTGTCTCGGGTTTATATACTGCATGAAAGAAGGACAAACCAGCATACCAACAAACACACTTTCGCATTTATAATATTAGTAGAATAGACAATACAAAATATGCAAATCAAAAGAACTCGCCGTATGACTTTTATGCCATTGTGATAAGGTTTAAATTATGGTTAACTCTACAGGATCACTTGAAAATATCTCACCAATAATCTCATGTCCATGATACGGCGCGTTGGCAAGTGACAGTGACGCGATACAGTGGCAGCACGCTTGGCGCATGAGCTCTCCGCCGAGGCCGCGGAACTGTTGCCGAGAGCGCAGCGACGCGACCAGGCCGCGCACCGATATCGATACGTCTTCCGATATTAAGGTGTCTGCGGTCTTGCCTGTAACGATGGAAAATGTGAAAAGCCTGTTCCGAATGGGTTCTTCGTTTCTAAAGTTTTTTTTATTGTCTAATACTCGGGCCATTTGTACGGTACACATTTTTTCATTACGGTACAGCGTATACAGCATGCTTGTTTTTTACCGGCTCCAAATTTTTACAAAAACAGCTGACTTTGTTTTCGTGATTTCAGAGTTGGTCCCATAGTGAAAGTTGTTCTTATTACACCCTGTAAAAATTTGGAGCCTGAAAAAAATCATTACACACAGTATAAGCCGTGCCGCAGAAAAAACGTGTCTGTCAACAAGCTTCCATAGCGATCCATACAACACTGACGAATCGTGCCTACACACGGCGTATAAACCGTAGTTTTTCACAGCAAGAAAAGTGTGTGTACAAAGGACGTTATACCAAAGCGAAGTCGTCCATTGTGACATTATATGTAATTATCTACTATAATTGCTAATGATGTTAAATAAACAGTAGCTAACTAGTCCAACTCTTCTTAAAAAAAAAGACGTAATCAAAATTGCTAGACAATTAGATAGGACTTCCTGCCTGGACCATTTTTTCGTGCCAGCACGAGTTAGCCGCTGTCTCCACTAGTGAAGATAATAAACTTGTGTATAAGTTGTGTAACGCAAATGTTTTTATTTGATACTGCGAAAAAAAAAAACTTTTGTTGTTAAAGGCTTTGAATTCTAGAATCTAAATGAAAATCTGTAATTTTTACCAGTATTTGAAATAAAGGTGTAAAAAATGCTCTGTATTTTGACAGTCGTTATTGTATGACCGTTTACCGTTTTAGGAAACAAAAACTTTAGAGAGTTTTAAATGGTTTGACATTGAAAGCAATAACAAAAACATACCATTTGCCAGTTTTGTCTGGGAGAGCGCATAGATAGCTTCACCGATAGCAAGAATAGCTCCATGTCGTACGTTCAAGTCAATAGATTCGGTCTTTTTCACCAACTTAGGAAGCACTTCCGTCGCCACGTAATCAGGGATCTAAAACATAATAACATAACGATTCACTACCTTAATGGTAAGATAAGACCGCCCATTATGTCACTCCTTGTAAAATTTCGACTTTTATATCTGTAAATAGCTTGCCGCGGTTGGTCTGTTGATCGGTGACCACATTTACATACTGAGACCCCTCCATGCCTCGGAAAGCACGTTAAGCCGTTGGTCCCGGCTATCATTCGTGGATCTTTGAACGTCATTACGGGTACTATCGCATTTATTTTATGTTCATTGAGGATGATAAACAAATAAATAATCTTACTTCACGCATATTTGGATTTGACTTTCAAAAAATAGTGAATGGCTTGTAATAAGCTATGGTAGGGAAAAACGACATCAAATATACTAAAACAAATAAAATTATAAAATAAATACTAATCCTACTTAACCTAAGCAGCACAAAAATAATATTATGACATAAAAACTGTCAAGCTATCATTTTGACAATTCTGAATTTGAACATTATACTTGCAACAATTTGTAGATGGCCAGCATGAGTCTAAAAACTTAAAACTCTTTTTACACCGAGGTTAATGAAGTTCCCCAATGTAATAAAATCGTCGAAGAATTTGGTGGAAAATAAAAATATATATATATTAATGAGGGTTCAGCTGGACTATGTTGTCAGCACATTAAGAGTAGAATGTGCATAAAAGCAAGTTAATTAATCGCTTGCGTAACGCCATGTTTTGACAAAATAATATAAATACAAACCTTATCAGTCAGCTTATTAAGCGCTTTAGCAGCTATTTCCCTTATGGCACAGTCCCAATGTTCCACTTTCAAATCAACAAGATGGTCTATGAGCGGCTGGGTATATTCTTTGTAGGAAGCCACTTGAGGGGCTATTACTAAGTACGCGTTGTTCCTAGGACCTACTGACTGGAAGTCAGCCGTTGTTAGTATGTCGATACCGTGAGGGAACATGCCGTGTCTGCCCACGTTTTCTTGGTAGGCAGCTGATGCTGCACGGCGGCAATTGATCTGCGAAAGAAAGTTTGAAATTGGCTTTACTATATCAATAAAGTTTTCCCTAGAAATTGTTAGGAGAGACTAATTTGCAACGTTAAGTCAGTTTTTGACAAGCGCAAGAAGGGAAAAAATATTGAGTGTTCAAAAAACAAGACTAAAAAAAAATTTAGATTCCTGAAAATAATTGGTAGTATCGAAAATGTTTTTTGCAAAGGTTTCTTTGTCATCATCATCATCTGCATAACCTTTTCCCAACTATGTTGGGGTCGGCTTCCAGTCTAACCGGATTAGCGTTGAAAAAAGCAGGAAAAATTCCCGTTTCTTTCCAATTCCGTTGTTTTTTTCAATGTTTCATTCGAAAGTTTCAAGAAAATTTGTCAATATATATTTCATGTTTTTTTTCAATAAAACCGAAAAAAACCGAAAAATATGAAAGAAACGGGAAACTTTCATGTTTTTTTTATTCAAATCCGTTCTTACTATATTTCACTTAAGATATTCTATGCTTTATCTCTTTCCATAATTATTAAGGCGGCACCCCGAGCTCCTCGTAAAGTAGACAATATTTAATTTTGCTACTGACACTCATCGATAGACAAAGACGAAAGGACGCTACTCCGCCATCTTGGATTAGCTATCGTTTTCATAGTTTTCGAGGGTGTTAAAGCTGATAGTGAGGTCAAAATGTAAATCCAAGATGGCGGCTCCGAAAATTTCTATATTTTTCGTCATGGGTGTCGTTTTCATAGTTTTCGAGGGTGCTAAAGCTGATAGTTAGGTCAAAATCTAAATCCAAGATGGCGGCTCCGAAAATTTCTATATTTTTCGTCATGGGTGTCGTTTTCATAGTTTTCGAGGGTGCTAAAGCTGATAGTTAGGTCAAAATCTAAATCCAAGATGGCGGCTCCGAAAATTTCTATATTTTTCGTCATGGGTGTCGTTTTCATAGTTTTCGAGGGTGCTAAAGCTGATAGTTAGGTCAAAATCTAAATACAAGATGGCGGCTGCGAAAATTTCCATATTTTTCGTCATGGGTGTCGTTTTCATAGTTTTCGAGGGTGCTAAAGCTGATTGTGAGGTCAAAATCTAAATCCAAGATGGCGGCTGCGAAAATTTCTAAATTTTTCGTCATGGGTGTCGTTTTCATAGTTTTCGAGGGTGCTAAAGCTGATAGTTAGGTCAAAATCTAAATCCAAGATGGCGGCTGCGAAAATATCCATATTTTTCGTCATGGGTGTCGTTTTAATAGTTTTCGAGGGTGTTAAAGCTGATAGTGAGGTCAAAATGTAAATCCAAGATGGCGGCTCCGAAAATTTCTAAATTTTTCGTCATGGGTGTCGTTTTCATAGTTTTCGAGGGTGCTAAAGCTGATAGTGAGGTCAAAATCTAAAGCCAAGATGGCGGCTTCAAAATTTCCAAAAAAAATAATAAACTGAAGAATTATTGACGTCAGACGTCAGAGAAAAACAATTCGCAATTTCTAATGGCTCTTTCGGGCGCAGCTGCCATAATAGGCAAACATCCAGGAGAAGCTCTATAATTGGCTGTCAGATTATTATACTGTTATTTATCACCATTGTATTTAGCTGTAAGTCTACCAAAGTCCTTAAATAAATAAATATCGATTTGCTCAAGTCTGTACCAGAGTGCGCAAATTAATATAAATATATTTTTAAGAACTTACAGAACATAGCCGACTATAAATGAATTAGACAGGTTTATTTAGCTTTGTGTCAATCCATACTTAACTATTGCATAACTTCCTGGTGGGGTGCTGCAAAAACAATTTTACTCCCTCTAGAGCGCGCTCAAAGAGCAATAATTCCAAAAGTTGCTACCTTTCACCCTTTTAGATTTCCTACGCACCAATTCTATATAACATGTAATGTACTAACAGTAAGGCAATTATTTATTTTAAGCATAGTAAACCAGCACACTGCACTTCCTTTTGACCCAGTACCTTCCAACAAGAGAAGGAAGGACTTGGTTTGCATAAAGCCTCAAACTAGCCATGCGTTTGCTACGAGTCTCGTAATAGATTTTGTGTGTTCTTTGGACCTTCTGTATAATAGACTCAACAAGTTATTAAGCGTCTATAGTGTAAGCTATAAAAAATGTAGTACAATTTTATCAGAATACTTAGTGACACTCAATTAAACAGACACAGAAAAACTTCTAGAAATTTTTGGAGGCGCTACCTGGAATTTTGACCCCATAATCGTTGTCAACACCCTCGAAAACTATGAAAACGACACCCATGACGAAAAATTTGCAAGTTTTTGGAGGCGCCATCTTGAATTTTGATTTTGACCACATAATCGTTGTCAGCGCCCTCGAAAACCATGAAAACGACACCCATGACGAAAAATTTGCAAATTTTTAGAGGCGCGATCTTGAATTTTGATTTTGACCACATAATCGTTGTCAGCGCCCTCGAAAACCATGAAAACGACACCCATGACGAAAAATTTGCAAATTTTTGGAGCCGCCATCTTGAATTTTGATATTGACCCCATAATCGTTGTCAGC